>CM059190.1:14833796-15433796 GCA_030323885.1 Branchipolynoe longqiensis
CCTGTATGCATGTTCAGACACAGTGTATCATGTTATCACATAAACACTCCCTATATGCATGTTCAGACACAGTGTATCATGCTATCACACAAACACTGCCTGTATGCACGTTCAGACACAGTGTCATGTTATCACACACAAACACTGCCTGTATGCATGTTCAGACACAGTGTATCATGTTATCACACACAAACACTGCCTGTATGCACGTTCAGACACAGTGTATCATGTTATCACACAAACACTGCCTGTATGCACGTTCAGACACAGTGTATCATGTTATCACACAAACACTGCCTGTATGCACGTTCAGACACAGTGTGTCATGTTATCACACAAACACTGCCTGTATGCATGTTCAGACACAGTGTATCATGTTATCACACACAAACACTGCCTGTATGCATGTTCAGACACAGTGTATTGTTTCGTTCAGACAGTGTATCATGTTATCACACAAACACTGCCTGTATGCACGTTCAGACACAGTGTATCATGTTATCACACAAACACTGCCTGTATGCACGTTCAGACACAGTGTATCATGTTATCACACACAAACACTGCCTGTATGCACGTTCAGACACAGTGTATCATGTTATCACACACAAACACTGCCTGTATGCACGTTCAGACACAGTGTATCATGTTATCACACAAACACTGCCTGTATACACGTTCAGACAGTGTATCATGTTATCACACAAACACTGCCTGTATGCACGTTCAGACACAGTGTATCATGTTATCACACACAAACACTGCCTGTATGCATGTTCAGACACAGTGTATCATGTTATCACACACAAACACTGCCTGTATGCACGTTCAGACACAGTGTATCATGTTATCACACAAAACACTGCCTGTATGCATGTTCAGACACAGTGTATCATGTTATCACACACAAACACTGCCTGTATGCACGTTCAGACACAGTGAAATCATGTTATCACACAAACACTGCCTGTATGCACGTTCAGACACAGTGTATCATGTTATCACACACAAACACTGCCTGTATGCACGTTCAGACACAGTGTATCATGTTATCACACAAACACTGCCTGTATACACATTCAGACACAGTGTGTCATGTTATCACACACAAACACTCCCTGTATGCACGTTCAGACACAGTGTATCATGTTATCACACAAACACTGCCTGTATGCATGTTAAGACACAGTGTATCATGTTATCACACACAAACACTGCCTGTATGCACGTTCAGACACAGTGTATCATGTTATCACACACAAACACTGCCTGTATGCACGTTCAGACACAGTGTATCATGTTATCACACACAAACACTGCCTGTATGCACGTTCAGACACAGTGTATCATGTTATCACACACAAACACTGCCTGTATGCACGTTCAGACACAGTGTGTCATGTTATCACACACAAACACTGCCTGTATGCACGTTCAGACACAGTGTGTCATGTTATCACACACAAACACTCCCTGTATGCACGTTCAGACACAGTGTATCATGCTATCACACAAACACTGCCTGTTCAGTGACACGTGTTCAGTACACAAACTCGTGCTGAATATCATGTTATCACACACAAACACTGCCTGTATGCACGTTCAGACACAGTGTATCATGTTATCACACAAACACTGCCTGTATGCACGTTCAGACACAGTGTATCATGTTATCACACAAACACTGCCTGTATGCATGTTCAGACACAGTGTATCATGTTATCACACAAAAGCACTGCCTGTATGCATGTTCAGACACAGTGTATCATGTTATCACACACAAACACTGCCTGTATGCACGTTCAGACAGTGTATCATGCTATCACACAAACACTGCCTGTATGCACGTTCAGACACAGTGTATCATGTTATCACACAAACACTGCCTGTATGCATGTTCAGACACAGTGTATCATGTTATCACACAAACACTGCCTGTATACACGTTCAGACACAGTGTATCATGTTATCACACAAACACTGCCTGTATGCACGTTCAGACACAGTGTATCATGTTATCACACAAACACTAGACACACTGTACTGCAGCCTCCGTATGCACCTTCAGACACAGTGTATCATGTTATCACACAAACACTGCCTGTATGCATGTTCAGACACAGTGTATCATGTTATCACACAAACACTGCCTGTATGCATGTTCAGACACAGTGTATCATGTTATCACACAAACACTGCCTGTATACACGTTCAGACACACCATGTCGTGCTATCACACACAAACACTGCTTGTATGCACGTTCAGACACAGTGTATCATGTTATCACACAAACACTGCCTGTATACACATTCAGACACAGTGTGTCATGTTATCACACAAACACTCCCTGTATGCATGTTAAGACACAGTGTATCATGTTATCACACAAAAGCACTGCCTGTATACACGTTCAGACACACCATGTCGTGCTATCACACACAAACACTGCATGTATGCATGTTCAGACACAGTGTGTCATGTTATTACACACAAATACAGCCTGTACATATGAACCACATTTTGTTCCCACCTATTCTCACACTCTAATCACAGTAGGCCTCCACAGCTGCGTGCAGACTGTGACAGCGCACTGTAAAGGCAGCTGTCGTGGTACACTCTGATGCTCACTGAGTTAGGTAGGACCAGTAGGTGCCAGATCCAATCCGTCCCATTTCCTCACCCCCCGGCACCGCCCGAGCAGCACCATCTGCGAGCTGCGGCCATGGCTATTTATAGCTCACTGAGCGGCCACCGAGGCAGCACCACGTGACCACGGCGCATGAACGGTCGGCGCGCCGGCGCAAATGCATTTGGAATATCGGACCAGAGCCAGTCCAATATGACTTTTATTGGACTGCACAGTGCGTGCATATCACAGGCAGTCAAGTGTCCTTTCTTCTTTTCTTGATACCAGTTCCTTTTTGTGCTATTTTCTTGGACCGGTCGCGTGCTTTTCGTTGTCGGGATCGGTAGTTGTTGTCCACACACTATTTGTTTCAGGTGACTTGCTATGGACATCTGTGGTAAATTGAAATCTGAAAAGGCGCGTATGGTGCATTGTTTTATCGACTTTCTCCAGAACGACCTTTAGCTCTGGTAGCATCCAGCGACTTTGATCGAAGTCTTAACCCTTGCTTGCTATCACAGATATTTGACTCTTTTGATGGCCTTTACTATACCCTATTTTGGGGCATTCGCTCTCATACAAAGTCATCATTTGTGTATGGGAAAAATACCAATTTTATCACTATTTTTCTTTAATTCACTCCCATATCTTCCTATATATTTTACCCACTGCCCCACTTGTTACGCTTAAAAAAACACTTGAGATGGACAGATGTAAAAGTGTGAGTTTCCCTTAGATAAATACATGTGTTGATCATTATAATCTACTTTACTTTAGTTAACTTAAATTTGATCTTAAATGGCTAACTTCGGAGATATCTGAAGTGAAAAAAAACCATGCAGTGTAGTTTGGTGCAGTGTAGTGAAGTATGGTGTACTATAATGCAGCATAGTGTAATGTATTTCAGCATAGTCCAATGCAGTGTAATGTAATACAGCGTAGTTCAATGCAGTGTAGCTTAGTACAGGGTAGTACAGTGTAGCGCAGTGCAGTGTGATGCAATGCAGTGCATATCACCATTCGGCACTATTTAGACGGATTCAGCAGCACAAAGTTCATTCACAAGACACCACGTGGTTTCCGCGTCTCAGTCACAGCATCTTGACCTGATTGGTCGGCGTCATGTTCGCACAGCGCAGGGTTGCCAACATTGGAAAAATGAAAAACTGGAAGATCTTAAGGGTGTAATATTGGGGGGGGTCTGGGGTTGGGGGGGGGGGGGTATCCCTAGAAAAATGGTAAAATCTTAGCTGCTCTGTGGTGCATTTTGGACACAATAATCTGTAAGATTTATATATTACTATTATTAATGGTATTGCAGGGTTGCCAACATTGGAAAATGAAAAACCGGAAGATTGGCGTATGGTGATAATGGGACATAAAATAATGTACACTGTACGGCAAAACCGTAAGGGTTGGCAATCCTGACAGGGGAAGGAGGAATTGAGTCCTGCACTTCCACCCTGCACCCCTACCACACATCGCTACCGCTTTATCACGCACCCCTACCACGCACCCTTACTACTTTATCATGCACCCCTACCACGCACCCCTACCCCTCCCCCCTACCATACTCCCACCTGCAAGCTTACCCTTACCGTGCACCCCTACCACTTTATCATGCACCCCTACCACTCCCACCCGCACCCCTACCATACTCACAATTGCACCCTTACCCTTACCATGCACCCCTACCACTTTATCACGCCCCCCCCCCCACACACAACCCTACCATACTCCCACCTGCAACCTTACCCTTACCCTTACCGTGCACCCCTACCACTTTATCGCGCACCCCTACCACTCCCACCTGCACCCTTACCCTCACCACTTGATCATGCACCCCTACCACTTCCACCTTGCACCCCTACCACTCCCACCTGCACCTTTACTCTTACCGTGCACCCCTACCAATTTATCACGCATTCCTACCACTTCCATACCGCATCCCTACCACTTCTACCCCATCCCTACTCCCACCCCCCACCCCCACTCGTACCCGCAACCACATTCCCCAGCACTCCCACTGCCACCCAAACTCCTATCCCTTCCACACTTGGACCCCCCCCCCCCTGCCCGCCCGCCCGCCACAATGACTTATTTTGAGCCGATTCACTTAGTGGCTCGGAGGTAGCTCAGCTAGCCTGGTGTTACAGCTTGGCCAATATGAGGGACGGGCTGAGCAGGTGTGGAGTGGTTTAACCAGTGTGAGGTGCATTAACCAGTGTGAGGTGCCTTAACCAGTGTGGGTGCATTGACCGGTGTGGGTGCCTTTACCAGTGTGGGGTGCCTTAACCAGTATTATATGGCTTAACCAGTGAGTGGTGGCTTAACCATAACCAGTCTTATTGGTTGCTGCAGGTCACATCTATAATAATAATAATTGATATTAAGCCTCCCCTGCCTAAATGCCCTCCGCTGAATGGATAACCCCCCCCCCCCCCCACCTCACCCTCACCCTGCTCGCATGGCACAGTTCAAATAGCAAACACAAACAGAGCTAGTGATTGACAGGTTAGTCACCATATCAGTGCTGGTGCTGCCCCCAGGTGGCACCACTATGTATGTCCCTGCTACGTCTAGTGTGTGCTGCCCCCTAGTGGCACCAATACACATGTCCATAGTGTATCTAGTGTGTGCTGCCCCATCACTATACTGTATACGTATCCATTCCATGTTACGTCTAGGGTGTGCCGCCCCCTGATGGTACCACCATACGTTGCATCTACTGTGTGCTGCCCCCTGGTGGTACCACTACACAATCATGTCCATAGTCCCACAGTGTGTCTCGTGTGTACTGCCCCTTGCTGGCATCAATATACTGTGCACAGTTTCTGTTGTTTGTTGTTGTTGTTGTTGTTGTTGTTTTACGTCCTAGCAACATCTAAGGTCATATCAGGACGGTGCAGTTTCTTGTTGGATCTAGTGTGTGCTGCCCCCTGGTGGCACCCCTACACATATCCAGGCTGGATCTAGTGTGTGCTGCCCCCTAGCGGCACCACCATACTGTTCACATGTCCTTATTGCGTGTCTGCTGCCCCTGGTGGCCCCTCAAGCCGCCTTTCCTGGTGTGGACATGCTCAGGGCGTCTTCACAGCCTCATCACCGTCATCACCATAACGGTGATGGTGCGGGGGTCAGGTGCTGTCCTCAGAACTACCCTTGCACCCCCTCCCCGTTTTGTGACTACTGTCTCTGTGCATGCCTGACTACCACCAATGCATTGCCAACCCTCACATACTACACCACAACCAAGCACGGGGGGCCCGGAAATCCGATTTCTAGTAAATTGACATCTCCTAAGCCTATGTGGGGAAATGCACCACATGATCAAATTTATTTTCCAGAAATCTACCGAAAACAGGACATTCCTCACTCCTGAACACAAAAAGTAAGGACCACCGCTCACCAGCACCCTATGACCACTTCCCCCGTCTCAAAGCAGTGCCCAGCCTGAGTCATGCTGGACATCACAGGCTTCAGCAGTCATAGGTTCGATTAAACTGTATTTAAAGTTTAATATTCCTTCAGTGCAACAATAAATGTTTGATAAGTGCACAATTATTTAGGTGGATATGTAGGTTAAAATCTAGGTAAGTGCTTAATTTAGAAAATTTGGTCTTTTCAACGGAGTATCCAGCTTTAAATCATTGCTGATACGCAGATGAACAATAATTAATTAATATTATTAATGATTTTTTATTTTCTTAAGCATTTTAACATATAATCGACAACATTGAAATTTTAAAAAGAGCGATGTCACAGGGGGTAGTCTGATATAGGTTTTATCGGACCAGGCAGGTCAATGAGAATTGCCATAGCTATTACCAGGCACACAGGAGGAAATATCAACAGCATTCAGACATTTAAAATAAATAGGCATAGTTTTAAATTGGTGTGGCAGCACGCATTCGACCAACTCTGGAGTAAACTGAACAGGAGTAGGAGCATTGTGTGCTGCAACTACTCAATGCTGGATAAGTCCAGACCAACCGAACACGAGAAAGAACAGGCACGAAAAGCCGCTAACCGGAATCAATATCCTCTCTACATTGCCATCATTATTTTTAATATGCAGTGAATTCGGGAAGATGTTATCAGGATCGGCAACTCCATAACAGAATGCAGGGTTGCCAGAAAGTGGAGATGAAAATCAAATTTGTCTAAATTAAAATAAAAAGAGAGAAAAGAGATTTCTAATTTAGATTTAAATCCGAGTGGGCAGGAGTTGTACAATATAGAGCTCCCCAGGGTGGAATTAGAACTCGTAGTCGATTCGGTGGCAATGCAACGCCTATCAAAATTATCATGAATCCGTACGAATTGGGGTTGTGTGTGTGTGTGTGTGGTGGTGGTGGTCGGGTGGGGGGGGTTATATGTATATAGAAGATATGTGGCTGCTATTAGAATTTATACTGAGGAATCTATAATTCTTAGAACACAAAGCTTAGCATAGATAAGCTCATCAAATATATATATTAGTCTGCACTGACCTGTCAGTCTCAGGCAAGGAGCCAAATAAATATGTTGCAGCCAGCCCAATTTCTCTGTCTTTCTGTCTCTGTCTCTGGAATGGTGATACCCTACTGCTTGTGTTGGAAGCTACTTCATAGCAGACAAAAATATTCAAATATAGCTAGTTTGCAAAAGCATTAAAAAGCTAATTTCAGGAGTGTTGAGTACGTCTGTGTAAAACAATGTTTCTTGAAAGTGAGCATATCCCATATTACATTATGTGTCATGCCACGAAACAAGCGTCCACTTTCAAATTTCACAAGATCAAACAATGCAAGCCAGGGACAACACTACTGTTATAAATATCATAGCACCATCAATGCCAGTCACTATATTATTTTCTAAAAATGCATTACAATTTCAGTAGGACACCACCTGCATTAAATGCATCCCCACAGCAGCACACCACCTGCATTAATGCATCCCCCACAGCAGCACACCACATGCATTAATGCATCCCCCCCAGCAGCACACCACCTGCATTAATGGATCCCCACAGTAGAACACCATTTGTATTCCCCACAGCAGCACACCACCTGCATTAATGCATCCCCACAGCAGCACACCACCTGCATTAATTCATCCCCACATCAGTACACCACCTGCATTACTACATCCCCACAGCAGCACACCACCTGCATTAAATGCATCCTCACAGCAGCACACCACCTGCATTAATGCATCCCCACATCAGCACACCACCTGCATTAATGCATCCACACAGCAGCACACCACCTGTATTAATGCATCCCCACATCAACACACCACCTGTAGTAATGCATCCCCACAGCAGCACACCACCTGCATTAATGCATCCCCACAGCAGCACACCGCCTGCATTAATGCATCCCCACAGCAGCACACCACCTGCATTAATGCATCCCCACATCAGCACACCACCTGCATTAATGCATCCCCACAGTAGAACATCATCTGTATTCCCCACAGCCGGACACCACAGGAGAGAGTGGGTTCATCTGAGGCAACAATAGGATTTTTTTTGGTTTCACCCACCGAGTGGGCACCAGTATCCTTCAACCAGTTTCTCTTTATGTGCAGCCGCTCTTTAAGGCCTGGCTTTAAAGCCTTTCGTTAAAACTGCTCTCATCCTGCCACCATCTGGCTACGTGGCTCCCGTTTTTAATACAGGTTATCCGTTCTACTGAGTATTTAAAAAAAAAAATCTTTCTGTTTTTTGTGTGTGTGTGTTTTTTCCGTTTGCAGCACAAACACAATTATAGTCCTGAGGTTATTTAAAGACTAATGAACGCCAATGAGTGAAACAATAATTAAAGAAACAGAAGGGTATTTGTCTCCTGATGTTCTTCAAACAGGAAGCGGACCACCCTGCGAGAGTCTTTGGTTAAAGGTACTAGGCAGAGACACACACGTGCCATCTAGTGAGTGTTGCCTGTTCACCACTGTCAGATATCATAAACCAAATATATCTGAACACCTTTCAATAAAGTAAGGCACTCGATTCGACAATTGTAGCCAAACATTACCTCACCCCAACCTCAGCCAGCTACACAAGTACAGGAGCTAACAATGAGCAATACTATAGTATTGATGCCACACAGATCTTTACTAATCTAATCTACCCATACATTCCATAACATTTGACGTAAATCAAACTGCACCCACACGAGACTTCATTGAAACCCACCTAAAACATAAACTCCATAACAATAAGCACACCAAATACTCAATCCCAACCTGATACTCTACAGCTAAATGTAGTATACCTGTATTGTATTAAAAGAAATGTAATTGCTTCCTGTAAATAGTACAGTTTGTTTGTTGTTGTTTTACGTCCTAGCAACATCTAAGGTCATATCAGGACGGGTACCGACTTGTGACAGTGTGCACTCATGGCAAGTTTATAGTGCTGTCCCACTGGGAAACCAAGCCGCCAGCACCATGACCTGGTATCCCACTCAGTCACATTATCCTGACACTGAGCACACCAGTCCTTGCCCTATCCTAATAATGCCGAGCGCCTGGCTAGGAAGCGACAAGTATCAATTTTAAAGTCATTGGTTTGACTCGACCAGGACTCGAACCCACGACCCCACGATCTACCAGCACGGGAGACGGACGCTCTAACTCATTCGGCCATCCCGTCTGGTCCAAATAACTTGAGTTGAACATTGCCGGGCACTAAAGAATGTTCATAGCCCTATTACTTCAACCCAGCACATCTCGAATTCACTGTGGTATCTTTATACCTGTTCCTCATCCAGCAGAGAGGACAGGACGGCCTAATTGATCAAAGCGCTGGCTGGCTTCCCATAAGGGAGGTCATGTGTTTGAAACCCGACTAAGTGAAACCAGTGAGCTATAAAGTTTGTACATCAGTGGCATTCAGTTATATGACTGTCCTATAGGCTGGGGTACAATACAGACTTGGAAAGTAATGCAAACCTATTATCACTTAAAGTAAATTTGAAAGCCTTTTTGAGAATGCCTTTATGAACTATGTAAGCTCACCATTTGCTTCCTTTTGTGATGGCACAGAAGTACTAATAATAGACAGAGGTAGACTAATCCTGACATACTTTGTTTGAGTTCAAAGAGCCTTTCCGTGCACATTCTTTGATTATGACACATTGGTCGTAATGCTCACATTGCGGTTGATGCGAGGCAGGGAAGAACCCCCCCCCCCCCTTCCCGGGCCCTCCCTCTGCCGTTGGCCCTTACCCAACCTCCCACGCTTTCTTCCCTTATAGCCAGCCCCTCCGGCCCTATCAAGCCACTCGCCCGCCCGCCTCCAGCCACGCTACTTCTCCGGCTTCCCTATTTCGGCTTCCCTTTTTTCTTTGGCACTACACTCTGGCCCTACATACGCCGGTTCCTACACTCTGGTCCCCCCCCCCCCTGCCCCCCCCCCCCCCCCCCACACACACCCACAACCGACCACCCTCACATCTCGCCGCTCTGGGAACCAAGACCGGAACCGGGAACGGCCTGTCCCGCCCCCCCCGCGGCGACCCAACCACCACACCCGGCATCACAGAGACCCCCTGCACCGCCCATCGCAACAAAACCGCCACCCCCTGTGACCGCACAGACCCTCCCTCAGACCACCTCACCGCAGCCAACCGCCGCTCCACTCTCATCTGTGCCGACCACCCGGCCACATTACACCGCGGGCAAACCGCAGGCCTCTCCTGTGAAGCTGCCGCCACAGCCACCCCGGCGGCCCCCCACGCCCCCCAGGAAGCGGCCGGCCCGCACCCGGAGACCGCTCAGCCCGGCCGGCCAGCTAGCGGCCACGACCAAGGCTACCAACCTCCCCACACCGCCCTCCCCCAACAGCCCCCCCCCCCCCCCCCCGCAGCAGGCGCCGCCACCGCCGGGTGCCCTCCCCCGGTGACACAGCCTACCTCACCCACCTTCCCGCCTCTCCCCCGATCCCCACAGCCACCCCCCCCCCAGCCCACCCCCCTCCCCCACCACCTTCGACGCACCCCTATCTCTCCCACACCGCACCTCCTCGTCCCCACCCGCCCCTGCCTCTCCCCCCCCCCCCCACAACGACCTCAGTGAACCTATCGCCGACATAGTCGACCCCCACGCCCAAGACACCCTTCCCGCCGCCCCCTCCTGCGGCCCCTCCCCCCACTACTACCGCCCCACCCTCCTCGCCATCTGGCCCCACACCTCTGGCGAGGCCTGGGCCCGCGACCCCACCTTCACCTGCGCATGCGCCGCACTCCGGGATGCGGGCCTCCCTAACTTTTTGGCCGCCTGCATCCCCCTTCCCTCCGGCCTCCACATCCCCGCCTGGCGCGCCCGCCTCCGCGACTACCCCGCCCTCCTTGACCTCTTAGAGTTTGGATTCCCCTCCAACTTCTCCGCCTCTTCCCCCCCCCCGCCCAACCTTTACCAACCACCGTGAGCCTCCTGAAAACCTCCCACATATCCGTGAATTCATAGGCACCGAGCTCGCCCTCGGGGCGCTCGCAGGCCCTTTCACCGTCCCCCCATTCACCCCCTGGACCCAGGTCTCCCCAATGATGACCCGCCCCAAGTACGACCCGGGCAAGAGGCGCCTCATCGTCGATCTCTCCTTCCCCCGGGCGGCAGCGTAAATGCTGGCATTCCCCGCTGGGAATACCTCGGTAAACCCCACACCTATACCCTCCCCTCCGTCGCCGACCTCGGGCGCCACCTCATCAGAGAGGGCCCTCAAGCATACCTATGGTCCGCGGACATATCCCGCGCATATCGCCAGCTCCGCGCCGACTCCCTCTCCTGCCCCCTATACGGGATCGCCTTGGACGATAAAACCTACATTGACTTCACCCTCCCCTTTGGCTGCCGCTCCTCGGGCGCCACATGCGTCTGTGTGACGGCCGCCGTCGCCTGGATAATGAGGCGCGACGGATATCACACACTGGTATACGTCGACGACTTTGTTCGGTGCGAGGCATTCCTCGCCCTCGCCGCTGCCCTCGGGCTCAACGTGGCCCCGGGCAAGTGTCACCCTCCCACTGTCCGCCTCACCTGGCTGGGGTTCGCCCTCGACAGCGAGGCGATGACAATTCGCATCGCACCCGACAAGATCGATGACCTCATCGCCTCATGCGAGGCCCGCCTCACCGGACCTGCCATAACCCGCCGCGAGCTCCAGAGCCTCCTCGGGCGGCTAAACCACGTGGGCAGCTGCGTCCTCCCCGCCTGGAGATTCATGAGTCGCCTCCTCGGCGCGCTCCTCGGATACTTCGGCTGCGCCTCCCTCACCCTTGACGACGACGCCCTCTGGGACCTGAGGTGGTTTGCCCTCTACGGCCGGGCCTCCAACAGCCTCCACCTCCTCCGGGCCCCGGAGGGCCGCTCCTACGTCATCGAGTGTGACTCGTGCCTCTCGGGTGGGGGCGCCTACTCCACTACGCACTGCTACCCCCGAGGGTACACCTCGCCGTTCCGAAGGTGCTTCCCGGATATTCACGTGCTGGAGGCGGTCAACCTCGTCGTCGCCCTCCGTGCCCGAGGACGTCGCGGGGGCGACGGTCGTCATAAACACTGACAACATGGCCTCCACCGCCTCGCTCGACTCCGGCCGCACCCGGGACCCTACCCTCGGGACATGCGCCCGGGAGCTCTGGCTCCTAGCCGCCTCCAGCTGCTTCACCCTCGCTGTCGTCCACAAGCCCAGGGCGGGGCTCGTCCTCGCGGATGCCCTCAGCCGCGCCCACCTTGCCGGACCCTGGGCCGAGGTGGCTCGGGCCGGGGCGGCCCGCCTCGGGCTCAGATACATATATCCCTCTCATGACGCCTTCCCCTTCAACCCCTGGCTCTGATTCAGGCTTCTCCCCGACCGAGGCCGCCGATGTCACTCGCCACCGCCTTGCCTCCCTCGCCCCCACGACTTGGAGGAACTGTCGGCGGCAGGCCCAAGACTACGTAACCTACTACGCCGCCCGAGGCCTCGACCCCCGACCCCCACCAGCTTCGACGTTGCCGCCTACACTGCCTCCCTCTACGCCCGCGGGCTCGCCCCCGCCTCCATCAAGAACTCCATCTCGGGGGCGCGCTCGTGGGTCGACTCCACCCTCGCCAAGGATGTCTGCCGGGGGGGCAAGCGCACCTCGGGCCACGTTCGCCGTCAGGCGCCGCCTCTCACGCCATGCCACCTCGCCCTCGTGATATCCCACCTCGCCCAGGCGAGTCCTCCTCCTCAGGTACTTCGCCATGCTGAGGCAATCCAACCTGCTCTCGCCGAGTCCCGAGGGTTGGGGCGGCCCACACACCATTGCCCACGGCGACATCTGCCTCGTCCCCGGGGGCCTCCGGCTAACCATCAGGAGCTCGAAAACCATCACCGGGCCCTCGGGGGCCGTGGCCCTCTTTGTCCCGGCCTGCCCTCGACCGGTCCTCTGCCCAGTAGCTGCCTGGAACGCCGCCATCCTCCAGCGCCCGGCTCCGCCTCAGGCCCCGGCCTTCATGATGCCCCCGGGTCGCCCCCTCGACCCACGCTCCCTCACTGCGCTCCTCCGAGGCGCGCTCCGCGCCCGAGGTGTCCCCGGCACTGAGGCCTTCACACTCCACAGCCTATGTCGGGGGGCAGCCCAGGCCTGCCACGCCGCTGGCGTTCCCATATCCGACATCATGGCCCAGGGGACCTGGACCTCTGAGGCGGTCCATGCATACGTGCCTCACCACGCCCCCTCGGCCGCCCCTCGAGCCCTCTCCTCCACCTTTGTGGAGGGCTCTTCGGACCCACCTCCCGGCGCCTCCACACGATAGACTCACACCGAGCCTCTATATTAGCGCCTCTACTTACCACATTTATCACTGTCATTACAATTGACTCTAAACCTTATTTGACATTACCTTATATCTTATCCTATTATATTGATATTGCATTTCTCATATATTGACTCTCAACCTTGAATGACATTACTTATTAACATTCTACCTTATTGTTGATATGCTGACATTACTTATTAACATTGTACATTATTGTTGATATGCTCTCATACATTATTCGGCATTTCTGAATAAAATGCCTTTTCTTCCACCCCTGCCTCATCGTTCTTCCTTGTCGCGCATCAAATATTCATGTAAGGAATACATAGTAAAATCACATCAGCAGATCTTTAAGCACAGACTGAACACGAGCAATCTCTATTGACTTATTACACATCATATTAGAAACATATTTCACAGATTCACATAGGAGGCAAACGCAATACATAAGTGATTCGAGGGTTGAACATCCTAGCAACATCAAATCAGAATGGATATAGCTCAAATTTATTACATTCGTTGATTAAGCGAGGGGGGGGGGGGATTTCAATCATGGACAATTGGTGTTCATTCCACTGCTGACTTACCCTATCCTAATACTGCCGAGCACCAGGCTAGGTAGTGAGAAGTAAAATTGTTTTAAGTTATTGGTTTAATTGGGGGACTTTCATTGCAATGCCTTATGCAATATACTGCCGGCAGGTGGCGACACCTGAGGGACCAATGTCTTGTGTGTTTTGCCATTTCCAAACTCTGAAGTGTGTGGTGGGGGGTATAGGTGTGTGTGGTGGTGTGTAGGGGGTGGGGGTATAGGTGTGTGTGGTGAGGGTTTAGGGCTGTGGTGGGAGTGTAGGTGTGTGGTGGGGATTTAGGGATGCTAAAGATTGTGAGGTGCCGCTCTGCAAGACAGTCCTACACCTCCACCACAACCACCTGAACTTCCACCACACACACACCTATACCAACACCTACACCCCAAACCACACATGTACACCATCACCCCCACCACACAGACCTACACCCCGTAGATACCTAAGCACCCACCCCATACACCCACCACATCCATAAACCCCTAGCACACCCCTCATCCCCACCCCCCCCACATACATTTGTATGTTGATGGTGTAGGTGTGTGGTGAGGGTTTCGGGGTGTGGTGTAGGTATGTGGTGGGTGTGTAGGTATGTGTGGTTGAGGCATAGGTGTGTGTGGTGAGGGTACAGATGTGTAGTGGTGGTGTAGGTGTGGTGTGTGTGGTGGCGGGATAGAGGTCTGTGTGGTGGGGTGGTGAGGGTTTAGGGCTGTGTTGGGGTGTAGGTGTGTGGTGGGGGTGTAGGTGTGTGGTGGGGGTTTAGTGATGCTAAAGATTGTGAGGTGCCGCTCTGCAAGACACCTCCAGCACCGACACCTCCAGCACAAACCAGCTACACCTCCACCACACACACACATCTACACCCAAACCACACACGCTGTCAACCCCCACAACACAGACCTACACCACCACCACATTCCTAAGTCCCCACCACATACACCAACCACATCCCTAAGCCCCCACCACACCCCTACACCCCACCACACACACCCACCATACCCACTCAGCACACACCCCTACACCTCCACCACACAGGTGCGTATGTTGGTGGTGTAGGTGTGTGATGAGTGTTGTGGTTGATGTGTAGGTGTGTGTGGTGAGGGTGTAGGTGAGTGGTGGTGGTGTAGGTGTGGTGTGTGTGTGGTGGGTGTGTAGGTTAGTCATTGGCGCAGAAGGCCCCGTCGGCTGCTGCCGCCTAGCGTGTAATCGGCCCAGAAATTCCCCCATTGGGTTGCGGTTCAAAAGCCATGCCCTCCCCCATGAAAAGTTGGCGCTCAACTCATTCAGCCATCCTGTCTGGAATAACCAATGGCGCTAATAAAGCCAAGTGCCAGGTGAAGTGGCCACAAGTGCCAATTATATTTGTTTAAAGTCTCTGATTTGACTCAACTGCAGGATCCAACCGATGACCTCCCACATGCAGTCATCCCGCGCAGAAAGACGCGGGTAAACAATCGCTATATATGTGGTGTCAGACACGTTCCGTTTAAATATGGCTATGGCCGTATTTAAACCTTTGTTGACTTGCAACCCCGTGGGGAACCGGTGTAGAATAGTTCCCTTGCACCCCCTTGCAGATCGTAAAAGGCGACAAATGGGGCGACTCGTTTGCCGTGAGTCGCAGCTCGTGTCGGTGGAGGAAGGGATCCTGGTGCATGAGGGCTGCAAGGGGCCAAGGCTCCTTGTGGACCAACACTGCACTTTGGCCCCGACTTCACCTAGACGAGGGGTTGGACTCGCCCAGTCCAATCAATCGGCTGGTCATGACCCTATTTGCATCACAAATTATATAATATATATATATCATATAATATTTACCTAGAAAATTCTTCACTACTCCTGGAAGGCGGTGGCTTGTTTGTTGTTGTTTTACGTCCTAGCAACATCTAAGGTCATATCAGGACGGGTACCGACTTGTGACAGTGTGCACTCATGGCGACTTTATAGTGCTGTCCCACTGGGAAACCAGGCCGCCGGCACAATGACCTGGTATCCCACTCAGTCACATTATCCTGACACTGAGCACACCAGTTCTTGCCCTATCCTAATAATGCCGAGCGCCTGGCTAGGAAGCAACAAGTATCAATTTTAAAGTCATTGGTTTGACTCGACCGGGACTCGAACCCACGACCCCACGATCTACCAGCACGGGAGACGGACGCTCTAACTCATTCGGCCATCCCGTCTGGTGTGCTGTGGCTAGGGTCAATCTGGTATTGGTGAATGTGATCAACCGTACTGGAGTATATTATCCTTGTATCCCTGGTGTGTATCTGCTGGTTACCGCAGCGCAACACACACACCCTTTTTAGGGCTCCGTGGTGGGTGGTGAGCGAGGATAATGAACACTTTCTACATAATATGGATACTAAAAAACCCAAACCCAACAACCCTAACAAAAGAAATTTGGAGTCAGACTCCTCCTCGCAATCGAGAAAGAAGCTGCAAAAAACACAAAAAAACGGCAAAAGATCAAAAGTAATAGCAGAGTCCTGGCCAAGGTTCCTTATCATTGCATCAAGCGATGAGGGGGCCTTGGCAAAAGTGTCACCTTTTGCCATATTCAAAGGATTGTCGGCTTCGCAGGCGAGCCAAAATCTGTCAACAAAATTGAGGAGAGGATGTTTGTTGGTGGAGGTCTTGACGGAGAGTCTTCTAAGTGTCTTCTCAAGTCCAAGACTTTCTGTAACATACCCGTTACCGTGAGTGCGCGCAACACCCTTAACTCCTCCAGGGGAGTGATCCGATCTCGAGACTTTGAGGGAGTGAGTGATGATGAGATTTGTGAAAACTTATCATTACAGGGTGTTAAGGCAGTGAGGAGGATGAGTATTCGACAGAACAATGACTTCGTTCCGACGGGTATTTTCATCCTTACTTTTGGCCGCCCCGCCCCTCCAGAGTCAGTTAAGGCCGGATACCGTAATATTACAGTTGACCCTTATGTCCCAAACCCTTTACGTTGTTTCAAGTGTCAGCGATTCGGGCATGGGAAAAACTCATGCCGGAACAAGCTGACATGTGCTCGTTGTGGTCAGTTTGACCATGACAGCAAGGAATGAAATCTGATCACAACTTGCATCAATTGTAAGGGGGCCCACTTTGCGTACTCTCGGGAGTGCCCACGGTGGAAACTGGAAGAGAGGGTTCAAGAAATAATAATTTGTCCTTCCCTGAAGCGAGAAAATTGGTGGAGGCTACCAACCCAGTCACAGCTGGAAAATCGTATGCTGTGGCGGTTGGAGGCCCCAAGAGGGCTGTCGAGTGTCAGACGGACTTGACGTGGTTGGCTGGGGGGAAACACACTGCCACCACCCAGGTCCCAAACAAACAAACACACAAACCAACAAACAAACTCAATCAACTATGACACAAATGCCTATCGGCAGCAGCAGTCTGTCAATTGAGTTGAGCGCTAGGGTCCCAGCTTCCACCGGCCCCGCTCCCACCCCTCAATCAATCAATAAAATAAATACTGAAAAGAAAAGGGTAGAAAAGGACCGTTCCACGGGACGGCTAAAGAAGATCGAACGGCAGCTAGTTCCCACTAGCAATGCCTTCGATCTTTTGGATGAGGACGTGGAGGCCATGGATGTTCCGTCCATGTGTAAAATTGTCCGATATAATACATGTGAACCGAGGTGAAGTTACTATAATAAATTACAAACTGTCTATATAATGATAAAGGTTAAATTATAAAAACCCAAAGACATATAGAGGATGTGTGAACTTGGTAAACTATTATTCATTAGGTATAGAACTTGTATATTGAATAGTCTTTAGAGGGAGTGTCACTTCCGAGTTTGACTAAGAACAGTCTTTGGAAGAGTCACCTCACATGCCCCCTCCCCCCCCACATGGTATTGTTATGATCATTGACCACTGCATTGTACTCTGATTGGAGGAGTGAGTCATGTGACCACTGCATTGTACTGTGATTGATGAATAGGATCATGTGACAACGGCCATCTTGAATCTTGAGAACCTATATAAGCAATAAACCAGAGAGTCTCACTCTCTTACTTTTCCTTCTTACCCTGTTTTCCTTTATTACCTGTAGTGTTTTCACTTGACCTATTTACACCACCCACACCACCAGCCGGCACGTTTACACATGGACCAACCACAACTAAAACGTCCTCCTCCAAAACCCAAGGACTGAGGCCCGAAAGGGTCTCTGTCCTTAACTCAAACCAAGAAGAAGAGAAGAAGAGAGCACTGAGGCCTCAACTAGTCGCGGTCGCAGTCTCCCCCCCCCCCCCAAACCTAAGGGGAGGGGGAGAACACCTGTTACTGCCCCAAAATGACAATGACAGGTGGTTCTCTAATTCAGTGGAATTGTAGAGGTTTCAAGGGCAGCATTGAAGAGTTATCTCTTCTGTGCTGCAACCTCAACCCTCTTGCCATTTGCTTACAAGGAACCCACTTGAGAGCTTCTGAGAGTTGTAGTCTTAAAGGCTACATCAATTTTGACAAGTCCGCACCGGATGGAGACCGAGCCGCCGCCGGCTCCTCCATCCTGGTTAGACGTGATATTGTATGTACGCCAGTGGCGTTAGACACAACACTACAGCCTGTAGCTGTTCGTCTGACGTTACATAAGACTATAACTCTCTGTTCCATCTATGTTTCTCCGAGCTCCACTCTCACCGTACGAGAATTGGATGCTCTTGTGAGCCAGTTACCGTCCCCATATTTACTTATGGGTGACTTTAACGGCCACAACCCACTGTGGGGAGGGACCACTAGGAACCCAAAGGGCGACAGGATTGAGGACCTTGTGGATGGTCATGCACTGTGTGTATTGAACGACGGTTCGTGCACATATCTGCATCCCGCCTACGGAACATACTCTGCCATCGACCTCAGCATTGTTGAACCAGAGCTGGTGCTGGACTTTTCGTGGATGGTCTGGAAGGACCTCTGCGGGAGCGACCACTTCCCAATTATTCTTAATTGCGAGGGGTCATCTCCCGTAGAGCGAGAGAGGAGCTGGTGGCTGCGTCAAGCCGACTGACCCTCCTTCCAGAACCTATGCCGCGAGGAGTTCACTCCAGATATCAGTGACATTGGTTCCTTCACTGAGATGCTGAGGTGGATCGCAGAGAAAACTGTTCCGAAAACTTCTGCAACTCCCAAGCGTCTGACGCCTCCATGGTTGGATGACAGCTGTAGGGGGGCTATTAGGGAGCGAAAGAAGGCTCAGCGTAGATTCTACAGGAGACCGACTGCTGAAAATCTGGCGCTCTTTAGAATTCTGCGCGCTCGCGCTCGTAGAACAATCAAAGAAGCGTGGAGGCAGTGCTGGAGACAATTCGTTTCTGGCATTACCATGGGCACGCCGTTGGGAAAGGTCTGGACGATGATCAGAAGATTCAAGCGAATGGGAGATGATTCTTCTGTAGTCCAGCACTTGAAGCACAATGGCACCATTCTCACATCACTCAATGAAATAAGTGAAGAATTGGCTCGCGTCTTTGCCGGAAATTCGTCTTTGGCAAGCTGCCTCCCAGGCTTTCTGGCCGTCAAGGAACGCCAAGAGCATAAGCTCTTGGACTTTTCCTCTGATGGCAGGGAGCACTACAACTCCCCATTTAGCATGGGTGAGTTGAGGTGTTCTCTAGAAAGCTCGCATGATACAGCAGTTGGATGGAATCCATTACCAATTCCTTAAACAACTCCCGGGGTCTGTGTTGAACCTGTTGCTTCGACTCTTCAACAACATCTGGCAGTCGGGTGTCGTCCCTGCCTCTTGGCGGGAGGCGACAGTAATACTGATTCCCAAACGTGGTCAAGACAAGAGTGAAGCCAACAACTATCGTCCTATAGCCCTCACAAGTTGCATCTGTAAAACCATGGAGCGTATGGTTAACAAACGCCTCATCTGGCTACTGGAGTCAGGACACCACTTGTCCGACCTCCAATGTGGCTTCAGACGAGGCCGCAGCACCCTCGACCATTTGGTGCGCATGGAGACCTTCATAAGAGATGCTTTCCTTAAGAAGGAGCACTTTGTGGCTGTCTTTTTCTACCTCGAAAAAGCCTATGACACAACGTGGCAGCACGGCATCATGGAGGATCTCCATTCGATTGGCCTTCGTGGCCACCTGCCAATTTTCATCAAGAACTTTCTAGCCTTCAGGCATTTCCCCGTCCGTGTCAAGACTACCTATTCCAGCCTACACTCACAGGAACTAGGAGTACCTCAAGGCAGCATACTGGCCGTGACCCTTTTCGGGGTCAAGGTCAATGGTATTGCTGCTGCTATAAAGCGAGGGGTCTCCTGTAGTCTTTTCGTGGATGACTTTGTTTTATATTACAGTGGTGCTAACATGAATGTCATAGAGAGACAGCTACAACTAAGCATAAATGTTATCCATCGATGGTCAGTTCTGAATGGATTCAAATTTTCCAAGACCAAAACAGTCTGCATGCACTTCTGGCCGCTGCGTAGAATGCATGCGGATCCGGTGCTGACCCTCGATGGGGATCCCATTAAAGTCGTTGAGGAAACCAAATTTGTGGGCCTCATTTTCGATGCAAAACTGTCTTTCGTGCCACATATAAAGTACCTGAAGACAAGATGCCTGAAAGCACTAAATATTCTGAGGGTGCTTTCCAGCTCAGAGTGGGGAGCGGTCAGAGATGTTCTGCTCTCCGTGTACCGAACCTTGGTTCGATCATGAGTGGATTACGGCAGCATAGTATACGGTTCCGCAAGGAAATAGTATATTGGGCTGCTAGACATGGTCCACCACCAGGGGATGCGCCTGACCCTTGGGGCCTTCCGCACCTCACCGGTTCAGAGCCTCTACGTCGAAGCCAACGAACCATACCTTAAGTGGATTTGAACGTGTTGGAGGATGCCAAAGTCCCAGAACATCCCCCGTGGTCATTGAGGAAGTCTGGGACACATCCACTCGAATACCAAGGACTGCATGCAGAGATGCAAGGCCAGTTTGCAGACCACCTCTCCATATACACTGATGGTTTGAAAGACCAAGGTCGGGTAGTTGCTGCGGCAGTCTGCCGAGGGAAGAAATTTGGGGTACGTTTGCCCGATCACAGCTCGATTTTCACTGCGGAAGGCCAAGCGCTCCTTCTCGCATTGGAGTGTATCGAGGTATCCAACCACACTAACTATGTTATATACAGTGATTCGTTCTCTTGCCTCCTGGCTGTTGCTGGACTGAAAACGAATCACCCTATTCTAGCAACGGTCATTTATAAAATGAATCAACTGGCAACGGATGAGTATGACATCCACCTGTGCTGGGTGCCTGGCCATGCCGGCATACAAGGAAACGAACGAGCTGATTGGGCTGCGAAGAAGGCCCTGAACTGTGATCTTGAACCGCGTCTGATCCCTCACTCTGATCTGAAACCACTAATAGCCACCCACATAAAATCCAAATGGCAGCAGGAGTGGGATGAAAACATTAATAAACTTAAAGAAATTGATCCATCTGTGGGAAAACTACCACAGACTCATGCGGGAGGTCGGCGGGACCAAGTGGTCCTTAGCCACTGCCGCATTGGCCACTCGCATTGGCCACTCTGTTCAAGGGGGACCCTCCCCCTGAATGTATTGGGTGTCAGTCCTGACTTACACTCAAACACATTTTGTTGAGTTGTCTCGATTTCTTGGCCCTGCGCCAACAGTTTTACACTGCAAGCAGCATGCGCAACCTTTTCACAAAAGTAAAACAAGAAAACATTTTAGCCTTTTTAAGGGCAGCTTTTTACATTAGTCTGCACAATAATCAAAATCTACAAAAAATAAACACAACATCTCGTCCTGATTAAAGCTACATAATCCAATGCAGGCAAAATATGTTTCAAACCATTGCAGTTGCCTAAATTTTATTTTGTTTGTTTGTTTGTTGCGGTTTTACATCCGGCCAACATCTAAGGTCATATTAGGATGGGTACCAACTTGTGACTGCACACTTTAGAGTGCTGCACCAGGCTTCCAACACCATGACCCGATTTCCCACTGAGTCAAATTATCTTGATACTGAGGGAACCAGTCCTTGCTCTATCTTAGTAATGACGAGTGCAGGCTAGGTTGTGACAAGTATACATTCGGTAAGTTATTGGTTAGACTGAGAGGAATCATCTATTGCTGTAAAGAATGAATATTAAGTCAACTTAACAAAACCTGTCACTACTGCAAGTCATGCAATCCCATCATGTTCATTTCGGACCGGATGGGTACATGAGTGAGCAGATGTATGTATGTATGTATGTATGTATGTATGTATGTATGTATGTATGTATGTATGTATGTATGTATGTATGTATGTATGTATGTATGTATGTATGTATGTATGTATGTATGTATGTATGTATGTATGTATGTATGTATGTATGCCTGCATGCATGCATGCATGCATGTGATGCGTGTGCCTGTGATGTGGGTGAGAGGCAATTCTGCCAATTACCTCCACAACAGACAAAGACTGTCATGACCAGCTAAAGCAAATCTTGTACCAAAAATGATTTCCAGTGGACAATCCATTACATTTACGTTTTTTCTTTTTTAATCCCCGCATTCCACAAACCTACGATACACACTCCGCCACACAAAATTTTCTGCAAACTCTTCAATTTATGACAAGCAATTATTTGTATGACATCTATATTTGTGAGAAATGAGACATTTCTGAACGGAGGATAGTTGATATGATAGGGGTGAGGGGAGAGAGGAGAGAGGAGAGAGGAGAGAGGAGAGAGGAGAGAGGAGAGAAGAGTGAAGAGAGGAGAGAGGAGAGAGGAGTGAAGAGGGAAGAGGGGAGATGGGAGAGATGAGAGAGATGAGAGAGATGAGAGGAGAGATAAGAGGAGAGATGAGAGAGGAGATAGGAGATGAGAGGAGAGAGGAGAGAGAGGGGAAGAAAGGAGAAGAAAGGAGAGGAGAGGGAAGGAAGGAAGAGAGAGGGAAGGAAGGAAGGAATAGGATAGGAATATAGTGGAGATGGGGCAATAGCCGAGACATGACGTCACACTTGGTCTTTATTAACTTCATTAAAAGTGACATTTCTTCCTGCTTCCATCCGTCCCTCCCTCCCTCCTCCCCTAACCTTCCTCTCCCCATTGACATTTCGACCCAGAGTTCCTGGTTTCATTTATATCCATCAAAACCATGTGCATTTTGATTATCTCGTTCTGACTGAGTTGGGGCAGAAGGGGATGAAAAGGCACGAATCCTCCTACAGCCCAGCCACACTATATTGTTTTCTCCTTTGCTCACACACATAGATATACGCTAGACAACTATGCAAATACGAAAATGCAGGGTCCGTATCGATGTAAAGTTATGGAATTCAAGTCTATTTCAAGTCTGTTTTTGATAGGGACTATTTTCATTTGGATTTCAGGGAGGGCGGGGGGTGGGGGGGGGGATAATGGTGAATGGCGATTTCGGACTAATTTAGATCAGTGAGGACAGTTTAATGGAATACCAAGGATTTTCAAGACTAATTACCCAAAATACGTTAGATTCAAGGCTTTCCAGAAATGGGGCAAATGAAGTTCAAGACTTTCCAGGCCCCGGACAGATCCTGTAAATGTCAACAGCACTGTGATGACTCGTGTAGGCTCCATAGGGGAGCATTAGGAGACACAGCAATAACTCAAATTGGGATTCCCCACTGCAAATATATATAAATATTTCATGATGAAATTTAAAAAGAACAAAAACAAGTGCTGTAATTTAGCCAAAAATTGTGTATTTTGTCTAAATCTCTTTATATTATGGGACGGTGAGGCCTTTTCTCACCCCCCCCCCCCCACTTACATAAGCACCTTCATACTCTCATCTACATTAAATCGGAAAAAGCATAGACAGATTTGATTAGTTACATCCCTGTGAAACACACTTTGATTGAATTTGGCCACTTCGGTGTGAGACTACCCACCTGGTATGATCCCAGCAGGTGACTGTGGGTGTCGATGGAAGCCGCTTCCCAAGATGACAGCATGCTGGATGACCTCAGCCCCTACAACCTGCGCAACCTGCCACGCTCAGTAATCATCCACGAGCCACAGCTTCATCCATTCCACGTCCCGTCTAGGTCAAACGGCAGCCACATCAGTCAGACCCTTGTGGCTACGCAAGGGCTGTTGCTGCTGCAGACGCCTGATAGTGGGTAGTCCAGACAGGAACCAGTCTTAACCTGCTTTGTAGGATTCCACCCACCTGCACTTCTGCTTGGAGAGTGAGGAAAATGTTTCTGGCTACATCTTGAACCCACTTTTGGAGACAGCGAATAGCCAGGATGGAAGACTATACAATTAGGGTCAAGTTTTTTTTATATAAAAAACCAAAGCAGTGACCAATCAGCTAAGAGGAACCTGCGTAAAATCACATGCTTCTTAGTTTCAGCTCCTTACTGGCAGGAGCTCCAGACATCGGTAAATCCTAAATAAAGAACTTGTTCTGGTCAGTTACTGGCAGGCAAAGAGTGCCTGAGCGCATGCACACATGGCATATCCTGTGGTGTCCACTGGTCTTTCCGACAATTTGACATCTGGTTGCGAACAGTGTTTGTAGCATAGCCATCCTAAATGATTTCATTAATAACTTTATTTCAGCTAATGCATCTGCATGTCAGCTACATGGCTGCATGTCTCGCACTGGTTGCAGACAATACATTGTTCGCAGTTCCTTTTGAATTCCATATACAGGGATTCCTTGATACAACTTCTCCATTATGCGATATGTAGAGGTACATAGGCAGCTGCCACGGAGCTATGAACCCAAATATGTATCAAAAGAACATCCAAGCATCTCCAAGTAGAGACCTGATCCAACTCAACAAACACCCTCTACCGTCATTGTTATTCACACCAGAGCTCTAACTTGATTCACTTTCACTGTGAGGTTTTGCACATGTAGCACATGGAATTAATCTGATCAATCAAACCAAATGAGTCTCCATAAGGTTGAGAAGCAGATTTTGCTGTCCAGTACGTCAGTAACTCTACGTTATGTCTGTCACATGATTCTTCTCAGCACCTGATACAACACAGATTTAAAGAACACTCAACAAGTGCCCTGCTACCAAATGCTCCTTCGATCAACTTTGCAATCTCGACAGTGAAAGTCGCATAGCCCATGGTTTTGAATTTTAGCCATATTTCTTAGATAAATATAATAGATTGCTAATTATAATCTATTTTACTCTCGTCTAGGTAACTTTATTTTAAAGGGTTAATTTTGACGATATTTGAAGTGATACCATGCCAAATGAATTTGGGCATCCACATCGAAATAGTAGACACCATAGGCTCCAGGCTCTATTAAAATTGAATTTGTATTCCTTCTATGCTTGTCAGGGTGTCAGTATTTAAGTTAGATGTGTGGGATCAAATCTAGGTAATTGCCTTGGTTTAGAAAACTTGATGCCTTCATCGGACTATGCAGCTTTAATTAAAACCTCCTTAATACTCTACTCACCTAATTCATTTTTAGTTCATCTCAAAACAGCACGGAGAGAGACTTAGGGTCAATTCAAAGAACTCGCAAGGCAAAGCCCAGCTTGCTTCACTCTAATTCATGGATGGCAGCAGAAACAATGATGATCAGCGTCATTCGTTACATGCTACAAGCAGCCTCTCCATAGATAGTTACTCTGAGCGGAAGGTGGGGCTGGGGGTGAAAAGAATCGGGGGGGGGGGGGGACATAGTGTGACACGTTGAAGTAGTTGCAGATCAATGGAATTCTATTGGCAGCAGATCTTATTTTATTTCAACCTTCTTTTTTCTTCTTTTTCTTAAAACCAATTCTGACAAAGTTCATTTAAACAGAGAAAGCCGAAAGCATACAATTCAATAAAGTCCCACCCACCCAACAACGAGTCAATCAAGGCAACACATTTATCACGTCTTTGTCTGTATTACGGGAGAAGGAATGCGGGGAGGGGGGACTGCAGTGGGAGGTGCAGTTCATATATATATATATAAAGAAACACCATTTATCCACCCCCAAAAAAGAGAAGAAAACCTTTTATAAAAACAAAACCCATCCCATCCATACTGAACGACCATAGTCCAGCCAGGAGCAGCCGTGGGGGTTAAGAGGCAGCTGACTCCCCCAAGGGGGCAGCACCGCCTTGTTGCTGGTCACACGACAAGCCATGCCCGCCAAAGCGACGCCCCGATAAGAGAGCAAGACGTCACCAGCAAATCTACATCAGACATCATCGAATGTAGCCGTCATCGAACCCTGCCCGAACACCATGGTGTGTGAACCAAGTTCAGAACGCTCCTTTCTTGTTCAACGCGGACGGTGTGCAATGTCCGGTTCTGGGGGAGAGCCAATTCAGTTGATACGATTTGGAAGATAATTGACAAGGAAATGGTTGTTTTTTTAAAAAGACGCCCCCAGGCCCGCCCCGCCCCCCCACCGCCCCGGCTGCCTTTGGCGTTCGGGGACAGAGCGAGAAGGCTGCCACTGTTATTCGACGAGCTTTTCCCAGTGAATCGCATGCGACGCTTTAACCAAAGCAGAGAAGCGACAAGACGGCAGCCGACTGTTGGCTCTGTAGTGACACACTAGTCCCGAGATAACAAAGTAGGTCAATACGCGGCCCCTGAGTTGCTGACTGATGAGCAATATGTCCTGACTAACGCACTATCGAGATTCCATTGGGCAAAAATACTATATGTATGTTTAGTTTTCAACCTGATCATCCTTTGATGTCAAACGCGAGATGAGGAGGGGGAGATATATGTGAAGCAGCTCAGTGCAGCTGCATCCATCTGGTCCTACACTCGCAGCCTGATGATGAGAGCGCTCAATGAGGTCAGCACCGCCTGTCAATGTTACTGGCATTGTGACTAGTGACAGCGGTCATGTGAAGTCCCAATAAGGGAGCGCACTTTCACCCATTGAATCTACATAGTCTAACATCATCGAACCTAGTCAACATCACAAGAACAGTTGTTCCAGCCTAATCATATCCCTATCAGAAGCCTTCCCCATATCGTTCAGCAGTAATGCATTTGTGGATGTAGCTGAGATTACAATGCAACAGCGGAATTCACTAGCTTTGTGAATCATCCTGCCCAGTTGAAGCCAAGCATGAGATGGTGCCGACAGACTACATAGTGAGCAGGGACACAGTCACAGCATCCTTAACTAAACTATCACCTGACTACCACAGTGCTTGACCATAGTTCCCTTTCACGTGACAAAATTAAAAAAAGGTTAATGCCAGAGCCTGAAATAGACCATTTTCCATCACCATCCTTCCCCCTGACAGCAGTGGAAGAATGAGTAGTCTACATAGAAAATGTGCTGTATAGTATTGCCAACACCAACCTGCCCCCTGGCGGTAGTAACAATTAGCAATGTTGTCGGTAGCAGCTTATTATGCAGCATGCCCTGGGGGGAAAGGTCTTATAAATTATAGACAACTTCCACCACCAACCTGCCCTCTGATGGCAGTGGCAATTACTAATATTGGTTGTAGCAGCTTATTAGGCAGCATGCTTTGTGAAAAAGGTTTTATAGACAACTTACACCACCAACCTACCATCTGAGAGTAGTGATAATTACTACTGTTGTCGGTAGCAGCTTACTCTACAGCATGCCGAGTGCCAGGTTAGGTCGCGACAAGTATCAATTTTGTAAGTCATTGAGTTGGGTATGAACCCAGGACCTCGCGCACCGGAAGTTAGCCAACGTTCTTACTGATTCAGCCATCATGTCCTTAAACCAAATCAGATCAGATCTCTGATTTTATGACTTCTTTAAATGGTTTGCATGAACCCGAATTTCACAATTCTATATGGAATATTTGATCAAAATAGTTAGGGACCCAAAGAACACGTGTTGTCAAGCTATCAACCTCCATAAGATGCAGTAAAGGTTTGAATTCTTACTAGATAGTCTGGCAATAGTGACTATGGTCATTTCGCCTTTCGACATAGATTGCACTCAATCATACTGAACAAGCACTGCAAGGCGCCATTTCAGAACAACACTTTAGAATACGGTCAGTGCCTTTATATCGACTGAGGCAATCAATATGGAGGCATTGCGGAGCATCCACCTGGAATTTGATTCATGAAGTCAAACCGTGCCGGCTCACTGAAAGGTCTACAGATGATGAATCATTATAGCCGCATACTACGATGATTATGAGACACTAACATATTTTGTTGATCAATATATTATCTTGATCATTATGAAATACTTTACTTTAGTTTGAAGTAACTTATAGTTTAATGGGTTATTTTGGAATTATTTGATGTAAAAATATGCTAAATTATTGTTGGTGCACACAGAAATGCTGGACATAGACTTCCGCAGTTTGAGGTTCTCTTAGATTGACCTAGTATTCCTTCTATGCAGCAAACAATATTTAATGAGTGCACTATTATCTAAATTGGAGATGTAGGATCAAATCTAACTAAGTGTTTTAATTTAAACAAAATGGATGCTTTCATTGGCTTATGCAGCTTTAATCAAGAAGTCTTATGCAGTTTTAATCAAGACGTCTTGAGTGGTGTGCCATGTTTTACATGTAGCATAGCTGCCGTTTGTATGTGGTATATGTAGTTACATATAGATTATACTTATCTATGCACAATTATTTATAGATGTTACTTTAACCCTAACCATAAACAGTTAGTTAAATATACAGGTCAAGTCAGGTCAGATGGGGTCTTCTATGAGCCATATTTAACTAACCTTTGAGGGTTAGGGGTAGGATTGAAGTCCCGGTAGACCGCACACTAAAGTAGCATCGATTTATTTATATTAAACACTTACCACAAATGACATCACTTGAAGCAAGTTGTCTAAGACTAGATCTTAATCACATGAGCAGACAATAAATGGGTCTCATGAGGTCTCTGAATAGTATTAAATTTGCAGTAGGTACAACTTAGTCTCTCGGAGTTATTTAGACCCATTCGAGATTGAATGCTTCCACATGTCTATGAAATAGAACTGAAGCGTGTTCAGACTTGTGAGTTACTAATTAGAGAAATGCTATAAAGAAGCAGGTCCTCAAGTATCGCAAAGCCTTTCACTAATAATGAATTTGAAACCATTTGACTATGCCTTATAGTCTATGTAATCCCACCTAGCCCATCCAGTAGATCGGGTATGTGACATACGGTGTCATTTGGCGGATTTTGAACATGCTAAAAAATACTACTTATACCAAACTTACCCATAACTTATCTCAGCGTACACCAGTGGGCTGTTAACAAATACTACTTATGCCAAACGTACCCATAACTTGTCTCAGCGTAAACCAACGTGTTGGCGCAAAATCACATACATCGGCATACGCTGACACAATACAGCATAGTGTGACAGGAGCTTAAGAAATGCATAATCTGATTTTCAAATCCAAAACACTTACCTAGATTTGATCGTATATATCCAACTTAGATACGGGTACACTCATTAAAATTTGTTGCTGCTGTACTACTACTACTAGGCCGGTATGCTCGAAAACGAGCATAGAAAGCATTTGTGCAGTATTTTAGTGTAAATACCAACATTAGTTTTGCATGCTTTCAATTAAAATCTCCAAAGTTAACTATTTACTTCAAACTGAGTAAGGTAGGTTATAAAAATCAACCTAATATATTTATCTAAAAGATATTACAAATACTCAAAACGCGTGGATTATGCAACTTGAAAATCGGGTGATCAGACAAGAAACTTAATACTATTTTGCTGGTCATTACATTTGCCTTAATTGGTTCCAGTACACAAGTATCTACTTCACCCACCATCAATTCTTACATAGTATCAATTCAATATGCATACATGTATATTACATAGCAGTGACGTCACTAATTGCCCAGCTCCTGAATAGCATCGCCAGTTGGGACCTATGATGACGACTAATGACTTAGGTTTCTGGTAGGTGAGGAAATAGGAGAGGTGAGTGCAGTGTGTGAGTGAAGTGTGTGTGTGTCCAGTGTGTGTGTGTGTGTGTGTGTGTGTGTGTGTGTGTGTGTGTGTGTGTGGTGTGTGAGTGAAGTGTGTGTGTGTCCAGTGTGTGTGTGTGTGTGTGTGTGTGTGTGTGTGTGTGTGTGTGTGTGTATGTGTGTGTGTGTGTGTGTTTTAGGGGGGCTGGGCAGATTAGCACATAGACAGGACGAATAGGTAGCTGCCTCAATTGTGTTAATCCCAATTTGGAACATACATTTTCCCAGCTCCACCTGTAGCTTTGACCCAACAAACTGGGTCACAGCATCAGCCCCTGCTGAGGGACCAGTGGAACTCGGAATACCTGGATTGGGAGAGATAGTTTCCAAGTTGGTTGTCAGTTCCTTCACGAGCACATTTCCTGCGATCTTTTCTGTGGTACAAAATAGAACTTTAATAGTTATCTTTTTTTTTCTTAAGGGAAAAAAAGGTGACTAACCTAGGCCGAGTTGGTCTGATCTCCCCAGAATAGAAACCAGGCATTTAATTAACACAAGCAGCACTCATTTATTTACCATGGACATGTAAACAACACGACCAGACGGGATGGCCGAATGAGTTGAACGTCGTTTTGGTATATTTGAACCCTGGTCGAATCAAACCAATGACGTAAAGGTTTAGACTTCATAGCCAGGCGTTTGCCATTATTAGGATAGGGCAAGGACTGGTTGTCTCAGTGTCAGGATAATGTGACCGAGTGGGATATTAGGTCATTGTGCTGGTGGACTGGTCTCCAAGTGAGGCAGCACTATAAAGTCACCATGAGCGCTCACTGTCACAAGCTGGTACCTATCCTGATATGACCTTAGATGTTGCCAGGAAGTAAAACTCCAACAACCAACCAACTGTAAACAACACTAGAAGCTGGTTCTACCATGGGTTAAATAACCATAAATAGGTTTGATAATGTGAGTGATGCGGTTTAAAGTGCGCTTGGTAAGGGGAGGGATCTGGGGCGATATGCATGACGCGGTGTTGGCGTCGTTTGGTGTTAAAGCCTGACACCGTTTAGCTATCTCCGACATGGGGAATTAGGTCACACTGTATGTAGAGCCACCGAACACTTTCATTATAGCTAAACATGAAGTTATTTATAGATTTTTTAAATCCCTCTGAGTCTGTTTCCGGCGAGCACCTGGTTGGGCCTAATATATTGCCTTCTCCACCCACCGGGAACCAGCAAGCCTTGTTACTGGTGAGCCTGTTCCTGGCGAGCACCGTATTTTGACAATATCGCCGCCGATTCGGCGATTTGTTTAGTTCACATTCGTCGATTCGACAATATTAATATCGCCGCTGATTTAGCGGCGGCGTTAATATCGCTTCGATTTTAGGGTTAATTTGATGAAATTTCACTTATTGCATATATATGTAATTCTGTAAAATATGATAGCATTGAATAGATTTGGACCTAATCGATACCTAACACCGGCCTTAAACCACCTATGGAACAGATTTACTGTAACCTAGTTTACGCTTGTGGTGTTAGCGCTATCACTGACTCTTGCATGCAACTTTTCACCGCTAAACGGAGGATTCCCACCAAACACCGTTTTCGCTCGGTAACACCGATCCAATCATATGGCCCCAGGGCAGTAATATATATAACTTATCCCGAAGTAATGTTCATAATGTTCAGGTTATCATGGGGTGAGGTTTTGGCAATGTACTTAATATCATGTATGAGGTTGGTAATGTTGGGTTTACTGTATGGTGAGGTTGATATGGCATCGGTTAATATGAGGCGAGCTTAGTAATGTATAGCTTATTATGGCATGAGGTTGCTAATGTACTGGTTGAGGTTGGTAATGTATGGGTTATGATGAGGTGAGGATGATAAGGTGAGGTTGGTAATGTACAACTTATTATGAAGTGATATTGGCAATGGAGTGGTTATCATGCAGTGTGATGTGTAATGTGAAGGGTTATTGTGAGGTGGGAATCGGTAATGAATGTGTTATGGTGAGGTGAGGTTGTTAACACAGTGCCTTCCTGGGGTATACCGAGTAATGTGAAGAGCTTGTAAAGGGAGGTCACTGTTCATTGAACTACCCTCGAGGCATGTGGACATTGTTGATAATGAGTGTTACATTATCAACCCCAAATTGAAAATACTTTACTCAGAAAAGGCTGCCACAAACCATATAATAACCTGACTTGAGCCCCATTATTTGGAACCCAAGATACAGAATAAATGACTGCTACTGTTAGAGCATGTATCAATAATGAGGGATGGGTATCCATCGGCCAGAGAGACTTCCAGATTCAGAGGGCAGTCAGTGAATGAACTGACATGGGTTACTTCCGGTCATGGGGGTGTTATTTCTGGCCATGAGGATCCAAGATAAATTGTTTTATAGCTTCATGCAGGCCTATCGATTATATATATATATATATTTTTAATTTATATTTAAATAACCCTCGTGTGTACAACCTGACTCTATCAACTATATTCCTAGAGCACAAATAAATAAATAATCTGTAATCCATTAAATGTCCTTTTTAAATTGAAGATGCACATTTTACTCCCGGTTACGTCACACGTACATTCATACCAACAGCGGTGAAGTTAGTTAGGGAATGCATACTCCAGGCATAAATGGGGCTGCATCACACGGGTTCCCCTGTGGACATTAGCCCGTGTGTGCCTCTAAATGCGAGCACAGCGGTGGGCAGACTGATAGGGAGACAGAGATGGCCAGCTTGCTCCCTGTCACTGCTTGCCGTCGTTGTGGTAATGGTGGTGGTGGTGGTTGCTAATCACGCATTACGTAAGGGTATTGTTGATGTTGTTGGTGTTGTTCCCACGTAGTGTCTGGCCCACAAAGCATCACACCACCACCACCCAAAATCGGGTTCCCGCGCTGGAGGTCGTGGTTTCGAACCCCGACCAAGTCAAACCAATGCCTTACGAAGTTTATACTCGTCGCTACCTAGCCTAGTGTTCAGCATTACTAAGATACCACATGGATTGGTTTGTTCAGGATCTGGATAATGTGCCAGAGTAGGATATCGGGTCATGGTGCCAAATGGCCCAGTCTCCCAGTGAGGCAGCACTATAAAGTCGTCATGAGTGCACACTGCAAAAAGTCGGTACCCATCCTGATTTATCCTTTGATGTTGCTAGGATGCAAAACCTCATCAAGCAACCATAGCAAACAAAGCAGCAGCACCACTACCTCGCTGCCGCCCGCCCGTTGGGGCATCACCAGCCCCAAACATCGGCAGCGGCGACCCGCCGGATACCAGCGACCACTCAGTCCCGGGCCTGGCTCCTGCCACGACCCGGCGATAAAAAACAACTTGGTTTGGTAGGGAGCGCCTGGTGCCCGGATGTCCGTCCGTAGCTAGGCAGTGAAGGGCGTCGGGCGTCGGGCGTCGGGCGTCGACGACGCTTCGGGTGTCAAATGAGTTGCGTCGGGTTCACTCCGTGAGAACCGGGCGGCAGCGACTGGAGCGGCCAGATGACATTCTACGACATTCTTGTCTGGCGGTTATCATGGCAGACACCGGCCAAGGACCGGGAACCAGGAGGCGCTGTCCAGCCTGCCCGCCTGCTGATCCTAGTACAGTATACCCGCCTCCATTGTTGGGATCAGTCTCTGACGACGCTAGCGCCACCTAGCGTCATTACCCTATACCACAGCGCGTTAGTGTTGCTGCTGGCAGACGTTAGGCGGCGCCACCGTACACGGACAGAGAGGCGTGCAACCAAGAGCGACATATCTGAAGGGACCAGGGTAATTTGTTTGGATTAACCGATCATTGGTTTAACCAAGCTTTGGCTTTGACTTTGACTTTGAGTAACCATGTATTGCACATGTAATATACAATGTATGTGGACACTTTGATTATTGGTTTTTATGTATACAGTATAACCCTGTTAAACCAAGCTCGATTAAAGGGACCAGCTATAGCTCGCTGGGACACTGTGCGTACTCCGACAAATGCTCTCCAAGCACAACTTTGTTTAGTTTTTATGTTTAAATGAACCAAGTATGTGTGGGGAGAGTAGGGGACCCACTTCACCACCAGAAGTGGGTCAGTTCTGAGGCTGGGAATAGCTGGCAGCTGTTGTTTTAAAAATGGCTGGGTGAGTGGAGATAAGGGAGAGTAAAACTGGGGTATTTTCAATCTTCTTTAGAGTAGTTCAATCAGGAAATATATTTGTGTAATGTAAAATATATGTTAGTACAATTACAATGCATAATTCAATGAGAAACAGAAAAAATGAAAAAAGTTTTTTTTGTTGATGAATGTAAAAAGTGTTCTGCTGTGGATGGGGTTTGAACCCACACCACCAAACAACTTCAGATTACAAGTTCAACACTCTAACCACTAGGCCACAGAGACCCCACATAATTAGTAGTCTCACTTCAGGGTATTTGTGTATAGGACATCACATATAAAAGGTTTGTACGTACGTACGTACGTATGTACGCACACATATATTTACATGTATACAGACATACGTATGTATCTACATACATACGTATGTACATACATACGTATGTACGTACGTATGTACGTACATATGTATGTACATATGCACATATGTATGTATGTACATATGTATGTATGTATGTATGTAGATGTGTATGCATGCATGTATGTATGTACATATGTACGTACATACGTATGTATGTATGTATGTACGTACGTATGTACGTACATATGTATGTGCGTACATACGTACGTACATTTTTTGTGTGTTGTTTTACATCCTAGCAACATCTAAGGTCATATCAGGACAGGTACCGACTTGTGACAGTGCACGCGCATGGCAACTCTATAGTGCTGCCCCACTGGAATACCATGCCACCAGTACCATGACCTGATATCCCACTCAGTCACATTATCATGACACTGAGCCAACCAGTCCTTGTCCTATCCTAATAATGCCGAGCGCCAGACTAGGAAGCAACAAGTATCAATTTTAAAGTCATTGGTTTGACTCGACCAGGATTCGAGTTAGAGCATCCGTCTCCCGTGTTGTTAGATCGTGGGGTTGTGAGTTTGAATCCTGGTCGAGTCAAACCAATGACTTTAAAATTGATACTTGTTGCTTCCTAGTCTGGCACTTGGCATTATTAGGATCGGACAAGGACTGGTTGGCTCAGTGTCAGGACAATGTGACTGAGTGGGATATCAGGTCATGATGCTGGTGGCCTGGTATTCCAGTGGGGCACGATAAAGTTGCCATTAGTGCGCACTGTCACAAGTCGGTACCTGTCCTGATATGACCTTAGATGGTGCTAGCATGTAAAACAACAACAAACAAAACAAACACATACACACACACGTTTTATATGTGATGTCCTCTACACAAATAGCCTGAACTGAGGGTAGTAATTATGTGTGGTCTCTGTGGCCTAGTGGTTAGAGTGTAGGACTTGTGATTAGAAGTTGTTTGGTTGTGTGGGTTCAAACCCCTCCACAGCAGGACTTTTTTTATATTCAACAACAAAAAAACTTTTTCATCTATATCTGTTTCTCATTGAATTATGCAATGTAATTGTACTAACATATATTTCACATTACACAAATATATTTCCTCAAGGTTAGGGTTCTGGATTTCTATTAATTTTGAATAAAACTAACGTTTCGCACTGCGCGTTCCAGCAAACTCAATGCCAATTACCCTCATCTAGGTCACTCTCCTGTACACCACCAAGTGGAAAGGTTCAGTACTAAGCATGCACCACCCCTGTGGCACACATCTGAACTATTTCCGAGTTCGTTTGTTTTCCACGCGGCGGATAGCTGGCCGCTTTAAACCAAACGATCAGTTAATCCACACTTTTTTCAGCGGCACTGCAAAATACTACCATTTATCATATAAAAAAAGTTGGTGGGGTCTGAGATGACATTATAACCACATGAAAGCTTGGTTTAACCGTACCGGAAGCAGCCTGGGGTCTGACAATTTTGTTTGGATTAACCGACGTTGGTTTAACCAACTTTTTAATATGATAACTGGTAGTATTTTGCCCATCCGCTGAAAAAAAGTTTGGATTAACCAATCGTTTGGTTTAACCGAGCTTGATTTAATGGGTTATACTGGTCAGCCTGTCCTCAGCAACAACGCGAGATCGAACTGGAAAACATGGATCAGAGCATATGACATATACGCCATTGCTGCAAGTGTCATATTGAAGCCAGACCGAGTGCAATGCTGCATCTTTCTTCACGTTGCTGGCGAAGAAGCGCAAAAAGTTTTCGCCAATATGTCCATCGCGCTCGCTGACTGAGACAAGATCGGACCACTCACAGAAGCATTCCAGACATTGTATAGGCAAGTACAGCTTGATAATAACAAGGCACAAGTTTAATTCGCATAATCAAGCTACAGAAACTATGGCCACGTACATAACGGTGTTAAGAGACAAAGTAAAGGATTGCGAATATGGGACAGTGGAGGAGTCGCTGTTGCGCGATCGGTTGGTGGCTGGCATAAAAAACATTAATTTGCGTAACAAACTGCTGCAAACTGCTGAGTTAACTCTGGAGAAGTGTGTGAGTATGTGTGAAATGAGTGAATTCAGTTCGGATCTGTTGGAGGACACCAAGTCAGATGTTGAGAGTAAGGAAATTGATTTTCTTAAGAACTATACTACTGTGTGTACTGGGTGCACCAGCGGTCCGGTCATGGGCGACGCCACCTTGGAAATCGCCATCTTGGAATTCTGGCGGTGCCGGTGCAGGAGAGTTCAAGATCCGCTGTCAGAACTGTGGGTACGAACACCGCCGGGGAGTCTGCCCAGCGAAAGGCAAAGCTTGCATAGCCTGCACGAAGATCGGGCACTTCGGTAAGGTCTGCCGAAGCGGACTGGGCAGGGTCAACGAGTTGGCCGTCGAAGAGCCTGACCCTCACAATGCTGAGCGGGACCCGGATCCGGCGGAGGTCAATGTGCTGACAACGGATCTGTTTGTCGGTGCCGTTGACCGGGGTGCCGAGCAAGATGCCGTCTGTCACAGTCATTGAGGCGATGAAGGATAATTTTGAGAGGCACAGTATTCCTAGTCAGGTCATTTCGGACAATGGCCCGCAATTTAAGAGCCATGAGTACAGGGAGTTTGCAGAACACTATGGTTTTAAAGCCGTGTATTCCAGTCCGCAGTATCCACAAAGCAATGGCCAGGTGGAAAGGTTTGTGCAAACGGTAAAGGACATGTTGAAGAAGTGCGAGAAAACAAATACAGACTTTCAGTTAGCTTTGTTGAACTATCGGAACACTCCATTGCCCGTCTTGAATGCATCTCCAGCTCAGCTGGTCATGAGCAGAAGGCTGAGAGGGAGGTTGCCGATGGCGGAAGAAATGTTGGTACCCGAGACGCAAAATTCAAAGAAAGTGCAGACAGCGTAAAGACAGCAAAGCCAGAAAGTGTTTCATGACAAAAAATGCGGTAAGCCGCACAAGCCTATGAAAGTTGGGGACAAGATAAAGTTAAAAAATAATGCAGGGGAATGGAAAAAATGGGTAATTTTAGGTTGTACGGGTATCTCAGGGAGATAATATCAGAATTTATACGAGGCGGGTAATATGTTGTATAGGAATAGGGTTCAGATTATAAGGGCGCCCGAGGGGGGGCAGCCCGAACCAGTTGGGCAGATGCAGAGTAGGTCAGCGTCGTTGCCAAATGTAAACAGTGCGGCTAATCTAAGTAGGTCTGGTCGGGTGATTAGGCCGGCGAGCAGGTTAGACCTGTAATGAGTCAGTCACGCTGAGTGTATACACACAAACACATGTGCATGGTAGGATTAAGTTGTGTTTCAGCTGCATTTTGTGTGTGTGTTGTAATTAATGGACAATATATAATGTGGAGGCTAAGCTGCCGGACAATCAGAGGACTTCAGTGCCATAGTGTGCTCAGACATTTGCTAGAACCTGTGGTTTAAGCTAAGTATGCATATATGTTGGTTATTGTATGGTCATTTTAAAACATTGCATGTTTCAGAAATACTTTAAGGGGGGATGTGATATATGCGTAATAGACGTCCAGACACGTGGGTAATGCTAATGAGATGCATGATGTTCTAGACAGTGAGTGAGACAAAGGAGTAGTATGTAAATGAGATGACGTCATGGAAAGTTTAGCCGGCGGTTCAGTGAGCCCTGGACGGGTATAAACCATTCAGTATCCAGTGTTCAGACGTTGTACTTTCACAGCCATTGCCCGGTGCTAATATAGCCACAGTTGACACAGCTTAGTGCCTCTAAGCTGCAGTTATGCTCAACTGCAGGGACTGCAGTAGTATTTGGAGTTGTGTTCCTATCATTCTCAGCCAACGGTCGAGATCAGCAGCATGAAATGTATATTTAAATCTGAACAATCTGTTGTTTAATTTAAATATTTCTTTTTAAATAACACATGAAGTTATCCATTATGAGCTCCTCTAATTTAGCTTGAGGTAATTTTTATGATAATTGGACATCTGTGGGGGGGAACCACAGTAACAAGAATGCACAGTAAGTTCAATCCAAGCATAATAAGCCATTGTTAGTAATGTTACATTAACTAGGTCACATTAGCACATGTCAAAGGTAAGGAATTTTGACATTCCTAAGCAGCAAAGCCCCTCAACACTTATTAACGAATGTATTGGTATCTAAGTTGGATACGAAGGATAAATTCTAAATAGGCGTTTTGATTTGATAAATATTATGTTTTTATTTTGGATTATGCCATTTGAATACTGCATTCTTTACCAAAAATATGACATGATCGATCTCTCAAGCGAAATGCCAATTATATGGAGCTCACTGAGAAGACGAGGGTCGTCCGTCTACTGACAGGCACTCGTGTGTATATTAGATATTGGAGGCAGGCATCCGTCTAGTTCGTGCCCTGAAGGGCTCAGCTGGGACAACATTTGCACATGTTCCTGCATTAGCCGACCCAGGCAATGACCCCAAGTACTTACCGACCGTACCGCTAATATAATGGGCTATTGCTACATTTTTATCACGAAAACTGCCCAGCATACCGAGCGCGTAATAAGATTTGTACGAACACGCCAGCATCTTTACCACGTTAGGGGAAGCCCCGTGGGGCAGGCGCCTCCCCACTCCCATCATCCCGATGGGCAGGATCCATGGAGCATGGTGGGAAAACTTTGTTCAGCGAGACGAGACTATTCAAACCAGACCTGTAGCAAAGCGACCGGTTTTGCTGGGAAAAGACGCTGCTCAATGTTTCTGGATATATGATTTAATTATTTAGATGTGATTAAAAAGAAAACTGATGAATTTGTTTATTCGGGTTTTAGATCCCAGCAGCATTCAAGTTCATATCAGGATGGATACTGACAGTGCACACTCATCGCAGCTTTAGAGTGCTGTCCCAGAGAGAAACCGGGCCGCCAACACCATGACCCCATTTCCCACTCAGTCATAGCGTCCTGATAGTGATACTGGGCTAACCAGTCCTTGCTCTAGCGCCAGGCTAGGCATCAATTCTGAAAGTCATTGGCATGACTCGGTTTGAGTGTTAACTTAAAACCACGGAAAGATTCTGTCACAGCATCGGGTACTAATGAATTTGTTTATAGGATAAAATCATTTTATTGGAAATAATTTGTTTGAATTGATTTTTTTGTTGTAACCGGCTATTCGGTAATCACAGTGCATTAAACAGTTATTACCCAGTCTGAGGCTTGAGGCCCAATAAACGATAGGCTGAGTATTGACTTAGATCAGCACTCTTTCTAAGGCCCCACGCTGGGACAATAAAGCTGTCTTTAGTTTGTCAGATCTTAGGATTGTTATTCATCAGCTAATGTCTATAAGACAAATTTGAAGTGAGGCAGGGAGACCATTGGAGTCGGTTCCCAGGAAAGGGGAGCAGAGAGTGCCCGGTTACAGGGGGACCTGCTGAGAATAAGGGGTGTTGGGAACCGAGCAGGTGCCCAGGAGGAGCACCGAAAACATTAGGGACTATTCTTTATTTATATTCACATAATCACTTATATAGCACATGCCAGAGAAAAACAAACGATTTTTTTTAACGATATCGTACTGACATCAATCCGATATCGGTGCTAATTAGATCAATTCATGAGATATTTTAAGGGACAATATTTTCAATGTACATGTCGAAATGTTGGACATTATATATATATTTTGTATAGGATTTATTAGCTCCAGCCGTGATCGGTTCTATTAAATTGACTTGGCATTCGTTTTATGCAGTAATACATGTTTTAATAAGTGCACCAGCATCAAAATTGGATATGTAAGATCTAATCTAGGAAAGCGTTTTAGTTTTGGTTGGCTTTAAAAGTTTGATGGTTAATTCCGGTGATGCAGCGTGAAATGAAGTTTAGCTACGTAAGAGTTTTGCTTGTCCTGGCAACATTTAAGAACATATCAGGATGGGGACTGACTTTTGACAGTGCACACTCATGGCAACTTTATAGTGCTGACCCACTGGGAGACCAGGCCACTGGCACCATGACCCTATTCCCCATAGTCACATTATCCTGATATTGAGCTAACCAGTCCTTGCCCTCTCCTAGTAATGCTGAGCGCCAAGCTAGGTAGCAACATTTGTAAGTCATTAGTTTAACTTGGGTGGGATTCAAACTCTCACCTTCCACATGGGAAGCCTGCGCTCTCCCGATTCAACCACCACGTTCGGTCAGCTAGATAATGGTCATGGTTGGGCACGATAAAGTTAATCATCTATAGACACCAATAGAGCTATGTAAACTGTACCTGGTGTTTATTGAGTCGTTGCGCTATTAATTATTCGATTGTATCCAGTTGGGTCACGTGGTTCACGAGGAAACACTTCTGGGGGAGAGTGAATGGGCACAGAGCTTGAGCTGGCCACAACCAGCTTGGAGTAGCTCGTGTGGACCACATAGGCAGGGTGCTCGAGGTTGCTGCAATGAGTGTATTCCATCGTTTAACCGGTGAGCGTAATCCCTTAACACAGCATAGGTCTCCCCCCCCCCCGCCTCTTTTTTTCTTGGAGCTGTATGCATACTACTTAGTACATGGCTATATATATACATGACCCTGAAAACCTTTATGCGGCAATTTCCTGATAGTAAGGACAGTCGGAGGCAAATGCACAGCCTGACTGGGGCGCACATTGTCTGAGTAGAGAGTCAGTAAGAAGGGGGAGGGATGGGGTTATGGGGAAGTAATGTCCAGCATTGTTTTTTTCTGGGCAATATAATTCCACAAATTCTCCATATCGCAAGCCACCATTTTCCTAATTTTTGTCCAGGACCATGAGGAATATACTACCCATTAACATATCCTCAAACGTTAATAGTACCAACCTCTGCAAAATCATCAGACACCCTGCTACCATGTCAGTAACTCCAGCTGTATATCCTGAGAACCCTGACACAGTCCTCCTTAGCCCTATAGATCCAGAATAAGAAATTTAAATGGAAAAGCAAGAACTACAAAAAAAATATATATAATAAATAAGATCCTATCTGATCTGAACCACAATACTTCACCTCAAATTCCCTCTATATCTCAGACCAGGCCTCCTGATCCGTAATGACTCATGCATTATGCATAGTGTGATAACTATTCCTATATTATTCCTATATATGTATGTTACACACAATGGAACCCTTGCACTATCCGCCACCTTGGTTGTCTTATGATACGCAGCGAAGGAGGAAGATAAGGCAGGGGTGGAAGAATAAAAGCACTGGGAGAGAGGAGGCTGGATTGCCGCAGCATCCCGTAGTACCCGAGGAGGAGGGCGGACCGAGGGACGCCGCCCGAGGAGCCGGCGGCATCGAGGCAGGCGACGACGGCCGCGAGATGGCAGGGCATCAGCGGCGGGGCTGGGCGGGCCACGTGTCCAGTAGCCCGCTCCCCCCCTCGGCAGACGTCTCACGCGAGGCGAGGGCCGAAAGCGGAGGGGGTCGCCCCCAGCCACCTCGACCCAGGAGCGCGCTCGAGAGGGCATCCTTGACGGAGGCCGGGGCGATGGAGCACGCGTAGAGGGCGGCGGTGTAGGCGGCGACATCGAAGGTGGAGGGAGCCAGAGGGTCGAGGCCATGGCCCGAGGCGAAGGCCACGTATCCCTCGGCCTGCCGACGGCGGTTCCTCCAGGTCGAAGGGGCGAGGGAGGCAACGCGGGGCCCATCGACGGCACCGACCTCGGATGGCGTGTACCCTGGAATCAGAGGCCGGGGTTGTAGGGAAAGTCACCCTGGCAGGGATGGACGTGGCCGAGCCCGAGGCGGGCGACCTTGGTCCGTGCGATATCAGCCCAATGCCCGGGGAGGTGGACGCGGCTGAGGCCGTCGGCGAGGACGAGGTCGGCCCCCGGGCTTGTGGAGGATGGCCAGGGTAAAGCAGCCCTCGGCCGCCATCAACCAGAGTTCACACGTGCAGGTCCCGAGGGTGGGGTCGCGGGCTCGAGGGAGGCAGCGGAGGCCATGTTGTCGGTGTTAATGACGACGGTGGCCCCCATGATGTCGTCGGGAAGGAGGGCGTGGAGGGCCACGACGAGGTTCACTGCCTCCAGCTCATGGATACTCGGGAAGCGGGCGGAGGAATACCCTCCGGCGTAGCAGCGGGTCAGGGAGTAGGCCCCCCCACCGGTGAGGCAGGAATCGCACTCGATGATGATCCTGCGGATCTCAGTGTAAGATACGAGTCGACACCTTGAGTTCTAGTTCATGACTGACGTTTATTGACCAGTGGTTGTCCCTGGTTACGTTCCAGTCTTAGCTGGTTCTCCGTATGTCCCGGTTGACCTACATACCTTACAATCAGGGTCGCGGAGGAGGTGGAGGCCGTTGGAGGCACGTCCGTAAGCCGCGAACCACCTGAGAACCGGTGGGCCTCCTCCCCGAGGGTGATGGAGGCAAAGCCGAAACAGCTGCGCAGCACCGCGAGGAGGGGTCGCATAAACTTTCTCGCAGGCAGGACGCAGCTGCCGAGGCGGTTGAGGCGGCCGAGGATGCTCTGCAGCTCCTGGCGCCCGAGGGTCGGGCGTGCGATCTGAGCCTCGCAGTCAGCCACGAGTTCGTCGACTTGGTCGGGGGTGCTGCAGATTGTCATCGCCTCACTGTCGAAGCCAAGCTAGGTGAGGCGAACCACAGGAGGGTGGCACTTCCCCGAGGCGACCTCCAGGCCGAGGGCGCTGACGAGGGCGATGAAGCCGTTGAAGGCCTGACGCGCCCTCAGGTAGGTGAGTTCGCACCCAACAAAGTCGTCCACATACACGAGGGCATGGAAACCCTCGCGGCGGAGGACCCAGGCGATGGCGGAGGTGACCCCGACGCAGGCCGCCCCCGAGGAGCGGCATGCAAAGGGGAGGGCGAGGTCAATGTAGGTCGCCCCGATGATGGTTATCCCGTAGAGGGGGCAGGAGAGGGGGTCGGCGCGGTGCTGGCGGTAGGCCCTGGAGATGTCCGTGGTCCAGTTATAGGCCCCGGTCCCCCACGGAGGAGGCGGCGGCCGATGTCGGTGACACAGGGGAGCCTATAGGCATGGGGCTTGCCAATATACTCGCGGCGGGGGATGCCGGCGTTGACGCTGCCCCCGGGAGGGTAGGATAGGTCGACGATGACCCGCCTCTTGCTGGGATCGGCCTTGGGGCGGGTCATCATGGGTGAGACCTGGGCCCAAGGGGTGATGGCGGGGGGGGGGGGGGGGGGGGGGGGGGCGAGAAAAGGGCCTGCGAGAGCGCCGTGGGCAAGCTCGATCGCGATGAAGTCCCGGAGTTGGGCCACGTGCTCCGGGGCCTCCCAGTGGCTGGTGTAGGTGGGGAGGGGCGTTGGCGGAGTATTTGGCGGGGAAGCCAAACTCCAGGAGGTCAACCAGGTCTTGGTCGTGGTACTCCTGGAGGCGGTTGCGCCATGCGGAGATGTGGAGGCCTGAGAGAAGGGGGATGCGGGCGGCCAAAAAGTTAGGTAGGCCCATGGTGCGGAGGGCATCGTAGGCCCGGGAGAAGGTTGTGTAGCGCTCCCAGGCGGTGCCGGAGAGGTGAGGCCATATGGAGAGGAGGGTGGGGCGATGTGATGTGTGGGTATAGCCCGTGGTAGGGACCAGTGTAGTGGGTCGCGCACCACTGTGGGGGGACTGGTAATAAAACAGTAGCGACTGACAACTCCCCGTGTTCGGACTTACGTTATTACATGGTGTCAGATAGAGGGAAACATTCCCAACGTTCAAGCGATACAGGTTCCCGGTCTGAAGCCTCCCGGACCGTTAATTCTGGACAGTCACGATTCAAGCAACTGGAAACAGTGGTTCAGGTCATATTCGACATATGCGACGGCAGCGGGCGTGGAAACTCGGCCGGACAGAGTGCAATGCTAGATATTTCTGCATGTGGCCGGGCCAGAGACCCAGCGAGTGTTCTCGAACATGGAGGTGGACCCGAGTGACGAAGACAAAATTGAACTGCTAGTGCAAGCATTCAAGGATTACTGCATGGGTAAAACGAACCTGATTATTACCAGATACAAGTTCAATACCTATAATCAGAAAAGCGAGAGTATGTCAGAGTATTTGACTGTGCTTCGAGATAGGGTCAAGGATTGCGAGTATGGCCCAATTCAGGACTCACTGCTACATGACAGGATTGTAGCCGGTGTGAAAAATATTAGCCTTCGCAATAAATTGCACGGATGGACGAACTAATGGCAGATTTGTTTGTGGGTGAACTGGCGAAAGACACCGACAGGAGGAAACTGTGGTTCCGGGAGTTTACGGTCCAGGGGCGTCCAACAAGATTCAAGCTCGACACGGGATCCGAGGCAAACGTGTTGCCTGGAGGTGTTCGATCGCATGGAGGGAGCCAAGATGACAGAGCCGAGATGCAGCCTCATCACCTTCTCCGGGCATCGAGTCAAGCCTGATGGGGAAGCCATCGTCAGCATCAAGGGACAGGATGTCATCTTCCAGATCGTCCGAGGGGCTCACCCGATCATAGGAAAGGATTGATTGATTGATTGATGGCTAAACCCCTGCGCATCCTCCTTAACAAGGATGTCGCATGGCACTGGCAGAAAGAGCAGACAGATGCTTTTGAGAGGCTGAAACATAAATTGCAAAGCACACCAGTACTAGCTTACTATGACGTAAACAAACCAATAGTGTTGCAAGTCGATGCCTGTCAGTCAGGATTAGGGGCGGTCATCATGCAGGATAGCAAACCCATACTCTAGCTTCTCGTGCATTAGATTCAGCCCAAACAAAATACGCGATTATCAAGAAAGAGATGCTGGCCATTTGTTTTGGGTGCCAGCGCTTCCATGATTATTTGTATGGGAAAGAGGTCCAAGTTCAAACGGATCATAAGCCGCTAGTGGCAATCATGGAAAATCCGATCCATAAACTGTCCGCGCGGATGCAGCGGATGAGGATGCGGTTACAGAACTATGACCTGAAATTGACACATGTTAAAGGAACGCTTATGTTTTTTTCAGACACTCTGTCGCGGGCCCACAGTAAAGACAGCGGTACTGTGAGTTTGTTTGATGATAATGTAAGTGTCGCCACGGTCGGTTCTTCAGCATCGAGTATCCTTAATGACATTAGGCACGAAGTTAAGACAGATGAGGCAATGGTAGAGTTGCGCGAGCAGATACAGAAGGGATGGGACTATAGCGTAGAGCGCATGCCCACAGGTATGTGGCAGTATGCACCATTCAAAGATGAGTTAACGGTCAATAACGGTCTGATAATGAAAGGGAACCGAATCATCGTCCCAGGTAAAGTGAGAAACAACATGTTGAATATACTTCATGAGACGCATTTGGGTGCTACCAAAACGAAACTAGAGAGAGCGTGTTTTGGCCAAATATTGATAAGCAAATTGTAGAGCGAACCAGCAGATGCGAGACATGTCAAACAATAGAAAGCTACCACACAATGAGCCACTCATAGACCATAGCGTCCGATGTGTCCCATACGATAAAATCGGAGTAGATTTGTTTGAGATAGACCATATAACATATGTCATCACTGTAGATTACTATACAAAGTATCCAGAGATAGCCAAGTTAGATAGTACTTCCTCTAACAATGTAATTAATGTGCTGAAAGATAACTTTGCTAGACATGGGATACCCAGAATAGTGGCATCAGACAATGGGCCACAATTCATGAGCCGCGAGTACCGTGACTTTGCAGAGCACTACGGCTTTACCCCATTGTATTCGAGCCCACCATATCCAAGGAGCAATGGGCAAATCAAACGGTTTGTTCAGACAGTGAAGCGTATGATAAAAAAATGCACCGAGACAGGCAAAGACATACAGTTAGCCTTATTGAATTACCAAAATGCACCGATACACGCTCTAAATGCTTCTCCAGCTCAATTGCGGATGAGCAGGCGGTTGCGATCTCGAATACCCAACATAGATCAGAACCTTAAACCATAGGTGCAACACGTGAAACAACAAACATCCTGTATCCAAGAAAGGCAGAAATACTACCATGACAAAAAATCGGGTAAGGCACATCGATTGTTAAACACGGGAGACAAAGTAAAATATAGGAATCACCGCGGGCTGTGGAAAAAGGGGGTCATTAGAGGGTGCACGGGTCTGATGGGGCGCGAGTACCAAATAGAGAATGAGTCAAACAACCAATTGAACAGGAACCGAGTGCATCTCATTAAAGTGCCCCAGGGGACAAACAGTGCAAGCACCACAAAGGTAAACACACCAGCAGATAATCTAGGGCCAGGCCCGCCCACTAGGGACATCAACCCACCCCCAATCAAAACATCGCGGTTCGGTCGAACAATTAGGCCAGTTGTTAGATTAGACCTATGAAGTAGGGCAGGTGACGAGGTCACGGATGAAATTGTCAAAGTTATGTGGTTATATGAAAAACTATGTGGCGTTACAGGGCGTTTGATTCAAGATGTTAGTAAGTAAGATTGTTGAGATGAAATGAGTGCTAAAACGGTAAATTGTCATTGGTCATCTGATACCGAGGTTGCCATGTGGTTGACTGTGTATAAATATGAGATGCACTAGGTGACCGTGTGCAGGTCAGGCCACAACTTAAATTAAATAATTTGTCTCACTTTGTTGAACCTGCCTTTAGGAAAGGGGAGGAAACAGTGTAGGAGTGGATATATCTATGTGACTTATTAAATAATTATGGTAGGGAGTCCCCAGAGCAACGCACAGGCCATGTAACATCCGGCCGTATCGCCTGTATGAAGGGGGGATGTGATGTGTGGGCATAGCCCGTGGTAGGGACCAGTGTAGTGGGTGGCGCACTGCTGTGGGGGGACTGGTAATAAAACAGTAGCGACTGACAACTCACCGTGTTCGGCCTTACGTTATTACAGGCGGTAGTCATGTGGGGTGGGGCCGCATGAGGGGGCGGCGGGGAGGGTATCCTGGAACTCAGGATTGACTACATCGGCGATGGGCTCGGCCAAGTCACCGAGGGGGGCGGGGGAATGTCGGGGGAGGCATAGTTATCGCCGGAGGGGGGCGCGGGGGAGGAGGCGCGGTCATCTCGGGAGAGGGGCTGGGCAAACTCCTCCGCGGTCGGGGGTCAAAGTCGGGGAGGTGGTGAATGTAGGCGGTATCGCCGGGGGCAGGGCCACGGGGGTGGCGGGTGAGGGAGTTGGGGCCTGGCCGCCAGCAATGATGTGAGGAGGGAAGGCGGTGGAGATGTCAGGGGTGTGGACGAGGGCGTTACGTAACCGGTCACCGCCTGCATGGCGGGGGGGAGAGAGATGAGAGGAGGGTGGTCGGCGGCGACCGTCTCGTGGGGGTTACGTAAGCCAGGGATGTGACAGGAGGAGCGGCCGCCGCCCTGGGGGGGTTGCTTCCTGTGTCCTCGGGGGGACTTCCGGTGCTCGGCGGGCGACGTCGGGGGTGGCAGGGGTGATGGCTGTGGCGGGTTGACGGTAGGTGTGACGTAATCAGGGGAGAGGCGGTTGTGGTGGCGGCGGGTGGGCGGGGGATGTGAGGGGGCCTCCCGGGGGGCCGCGGCTGCCAAGGGCCGGTGAGGTCCCCCGCCGGGGGCGGATGGCAGCCTGGGGGAGGGTTTCCCTGAGTGCGTCTCCCCCTGGGGGGGGGGAAAGTCGCCACCGCTGGACTAAAAATCCAGGGAGGTGATCGCGGGGGCGGCGGAGGCGCGCTCCCGGCCCCGCTTTGTGAATCAGACTGCCTCACTGTGCACTGTTAGGATGCGTCGCACATTGGCGCAATATGCGCATGCGTGGCGCCTGCTGGCGTCCTGCGCCTCGCCAGTGGGGGCGAGGTACCACGAGGCGGCGTCGCGGTTCCAGGCGGCACAATGCACGCCGTAGGCCTCGCGGGTGTAGGGGATCGGCCTGGGAGGAGCGGGGCTGGGCGGTGGACGTGGGGCAGGCGGAGGCTCGGGAGGTTGCCGGGGCAGTCGCGCGGGGGGTGATGACATCCAGCCGGACTGCGTTGATGGCTATGGGATCGTGCCACCCATCCGGGAGCCTCCCGTCGGCGATCCAGGCGAACACCATCTCGGAGTATCTCCGGACGGCAGGCCAGGGATGGGGGACACAATCGCGCTGCAACGTGAGGTTGTGGTGGAGGAGGCCTGGCAGGGAATCCGAGGGGAAGGCAGGATGCGACTCGAGCATCCGGAGGGCAAGGTTGTATTCCTCCATGGTGGCCTCTACCCTCTTCACCGCCTTACCATTGGGCCCCCTCTAGATGAGGTCGTGGGGAAAGATGTATCCTGAGGGTATACCTTTCCGGCGTCCCGTGTTCTGTGCCTCGGCGGATTCGAGGATCTCCCGGTCCGCCTCGGCGGCAGAGGTGGGAGTGTGATCTGCGGCGGCTCAGAGGGCTGTGGGAAGGCGGGTCGCGGAGGCGGCCTGCTGGGTCGCGTAGGCCTTGTCGGGTGTAGCGTCTGTACAGGGGGTGGATTTCCTGGTGGGCCGCAGGGGGCGTGGCGAGGTGGCGGTGCGTCGCGGGGGCGGCGGTCCCGGAGGCCAGGGCCAGCTCCTGGACTATCTCCGCCAGTCGCTCCAGGGCCAACGGGGGGCTGGCACTGGAGGCAGGGCAACGGCGGTAAGGCATTCCAGGGCGAGGGCTTTGGCGTCCATCCTAACGATGGAGGCCCAGGAGGTAGCCGAGGTCGCGGAGGCGGCGTCAGCCGCAGGGGCACCCCCCCTCTGCGTGATCCGCGGTGGCTGGCGGGGCGGCCTCGTCCTCGTGGTAGTGAAGGCATCTGTAGGCCGGCGACTCCGGAGGTTCGTGGAGGCGAGGAGTAGTGTGGAGGCGAGAAGTGCATGGAGGCGAGGAGTAGCCAAAGTAGAAAAAAATGGAGGTGAGGCAGCAAGGGGGGTCTGGAGGCGAATGGCTGGGAGCAGCAGGGCGGGTTATAAGGCCAGGACAGGGGGGGGGGGTTGTTATGTAACTCAACGGTCGTTGGTGAGCGGGAGGAAGGAGAGCGGGGGGGGGGGGGAGTGGGGGGGGCACTCCTCCTCCACCGCGAATCAAGTGCAATGCAAGCATTACGACCAAATAAGATATATCCATAACATATCTGTATATATCATATAATTTTCGAACTAGTAGTTTATCTTGATGTCATTTGCTAAATTGTAATTTTTTTTGTTAGATATATTTCTTCATTAGCTATTGTTAGTTTGTGGCAATTGGGTGTACCGACTGGAAGAATTCTAATCCATTCAACCATATTCAATGGTTAAACACAAATACAATCTAAAAAATAATGTTCCATTATTTTAAACCTCAAGTTTCGGCGATTGACTTTATCTCCCTCAGCATTAGCCATCCATCACTAACCGGCTCCTGCATCCTGTTATGTGGGTCCATCTAGACTTGCCCCCTCCATTCACTAGTTGCAAACCCATTGAAGCGCATCAGGTTGTATGTAGCATACACCTCACACATTGAAAGTCTATTTCCAACATGTACAAAACTTGGGTAATCAATGATGTATGATGGGCAATAAGACTAAGAGGCTCACTAGATCTATGTCATTTTTGTTTGCGGAAGGATCACAACATAGGGGGGCCTTTCGACCAGTTAAGCTTCATTTTCACTTGACCGACTTGCTTCCTGCTTGACCTTAACAACATAGAATGTCATGCCAGACTAAAGGTCTGCCAAAGTTAGTGAGCCAGATGAGATGCATAGATGGGCAGTTAGCACCAGAAACACTCTGCTGACCGATTGGCAATGCGAGTATCCCAAAATACCAAAGTTGGGACCCAGCAGGCCCTAAATCAGGCTCCTCGCCATGGTAGGTAGCATCAACGTAGAAAACCTGCTCAGTGTTCATGCCAACATAGGGTTTGTTTGTTTGTTGTTGTTTTACGTCCTAGCAACATCTAAGGTCATATCAGGACGGGTACCGACTTGTGACAGTACACACTCATGGCGATTTAATAGTGCTGCCCCACTGGGAAATCAGGCTGCTGGCACCATGACCCGATAACCCACTCAGTCACATTATCCTGACACCGAGCTAACCAGCCCTTGCCATATCCTAATAATGCCGAGCACCAGGCTAGGAAGCGACAAGTATCAATTTTTAAGTCAGTGGTTTGACTCGACCAGGGTTCGAACCCACGACCCCACGATACACCAGCACGGGAGATGGACGCTCTAACTCATTCGACCATCCCGTCTGGTCGCCAACACAGGGTGACTGACACACGGTGGTAGGACACACAGCACGGACAGTGTGTGTGTGTGTGTGTGTGTGTGTGTGTGTGTGTGTGTGTGTGTGTGTGTGTGTGTGTGTGTGTGTGTGTGTGTGTGTGTGTGTGTGTGTGTGTGTGTGTGTGTGTTGTGTGGTGTGTGTGTGTGTGTGTGTGTGTGGTCGTGTGTGTGTGTGTGTGTGTGTGTGTGTGTGTGTGTGTGTGTGTGTGTGTGGTGTGTGTGTGTGTGTGTGTGTGTGTGTGTGGTGTGTGTGTGTGTGTGTGTGTGTGTGTGTGTGTGTGTGTGTGTGTGTGTGTGTGTGTGTGTGTGTGTGTGTGTGTGTGTGTGTGTGTGTGTGTGTGTGTGTGTGTGTGTGTGTGTGTGTGTGTGTGTGTGTGTGTGTGTGTGTGTGTGTGAGTGTGTGTGTGTGTGTGTGTGTGTGTGTGTGTGTGTGTGTGTGTGTGTGTGTGTGTGTGTGTGTGTGTGTGTGTTGTGTGTGTGTGTGTGTGTGTGTGTGTGTGTGTGTGTGTGTGTGTGTGGTGTGTGTGTGTGTGTGTGTGTGGGTGTGTGTGTGTGTGTGTGTGTGTGTGTGTGTGTGTGTGTGTGTGTGTGTGTGTGTGTGTGAGTGTGTGTGTGTGTGTGTGTGTGTGTGTGTGTGTGTGTGTGTGTGTGTGTGTGTGTGGTGTACAGGGTCCATATGCACCAAGTTGTGCTAGGCTTAACCGGAGCTAGGCCCTAGCTCCGGTCAGCTAGCTCCGGTTACTGGGGGTTCCGCGAAAAAGGTAAAGTGGTATGCACCAATGTCTTAGCCGGGGTGGGTAGCTGACCGTGAGTTTATTTCTAGATTTGGGAATTCCCTCGATTCGACAATATGAATAATGCCGCCAATACGGCAGGAGCGGTAATAACGGTTCGATTTTAGGGTTAAATTGATCAAATTTCACTTATGGCTTACGTAATTCTTTTAAATATGACAGCATTGAATAGATTTGGGCCTAATATATTGCCACCGATTCGGCGGCAGTGGTGGCGGCCATTTTTATTTGATGTTCGACAGTATGGATATCAACGTCGCTGTTTACTTTAAATTCGTCCATTCGAAAATATTAATATCGCCGCTGCTATGGCAGCAGCGTTAATATCACTTCGCATTTAGGGTAAAATTGATCAAATTTCACTTATGGCTTATGTAATTCTGTTAAATATGACAGCATTGAATAGATTGAGACCCACACAAGCACACTAACCGGCGCGGCTAGCAGTTAAACCTGATTTGAAACCGGGGTAGCTTACCCTATGCTACGGTCAGTGGCTAGCGCTGGCACCGATTGATGGATACGGATTTTCCACAGTTAGCCGTGTGGAGCTACCCAAACCGTGGTTATGGCCCTAACACCGATTGGTGCATATGGCCCCTGGTGGGGACTGTATTATTATTATTATTATTATTATTATTATTATTATTATCATTATTATAATATATGTAAAAATACGATACTGGAGAGAATGCAGACACCTACATTTCATGTTCTGTTAGCACAGTTATTTGTGCATTAATATCTTTTGTCTAACATATAGTTTAGGGATAGGAGACATACCTCAGGCAACTTGGTTGTGTTTATTTAAAAACTAAAATGTTATGGACATTTTTCTTCTAAAAAAAAACCCCATCAAAATGGTAACCAAAAACATGACATTTCTGACTGGTAATATTGAATGAGCAATTTCTAGACATTAAAAACTGACAATGGAGTTATTGTGGGAGCAGGAGGCATATAAAAGAAGGTAATCATCTATACTAAAATAAAATTGCAAGGATAATTAATTTATTATCTGATTTTAGCGATCTAAAGATGCCATAACGTTTGTCACCTGTCGTGTCCGTCACGGTCACAAACGTTTAAAGGCCCACACAACAGCATGATTAAATAAAATCACCATGTTTTCTATCAGTTTCAATGACTTTATACATTGCAATAACGATCCAATGGAAATTTTGAGCATAGCTTGCATTGCTATTGAAATAATGCAATTTAAAAAATAAAAGTCTGTTCATGTCCGTTTTGTGACAAACGTTACTTCAAACAGTGAATTAAAGCAACACAGTGAAACCTAATCAACTTAAAAAAAAAAAATTTGCTAGGATAATGTCTAATTGACATGGTAACTAATTTTCTTTAAGTAAATGTGAATCATCGATTGATTTTTAGTGGGTTTTGACCTTTGGTATCCATGTCATGAATGTCACACTTTTGGTACCGAGTATCGTATTTTAACATATATATTATTATTATCGTAATTACTATTACTATTCCCGAGACTGAAAACATTTTGCATGGTCTCTAAGCCCCGCATTTGTACACAACGCCTGGACCTTACCGGTTGCTGATTATCAGTCTGATACAGGTCTGAGAAGCGTCGGGAGATAAGGCAACGGAAACATTCCTGACTGGATAAGTGTACTACTTATCACAGGCGAGTCACCCACTGCATAACGGCTTCAACAGTCGCCATGTATGTGATAAATACATAGTTGGGCGTTTTATAATGCATGCGCATGCGCGCTGGTGCAAAGTCCAGCGTTCGACATCACTCGGGCCGTAATCGATTAACACGACCCGGGCGACTCCGGTCACCCGAGTCGTCAGAATTTCAAATCGAACACCACGAGTAGAGTCGACAAATACACGTGCAGTGTGCAAAATGATGCGACCCCAGTAACCCACCTCTTGGCTGGGGTTGGCTACGAGCGATGATGTCACATTTATGCTGGTACCGTCCTGCAGGATAACAGCTACCAGTAGGTACCGGCAGCGGCATGAAAAACCTGTCGAATGGTGCTTTTCATCAATATTCACAGGGTCATAACTATCTCTGTATGGATCTGATTTTGATGAAATTACATCACTTAGAACAACAAATGTTCTATGTGATGTTGTTGGATTGAATATATAATAAGCTTTTACTTAAGTAAAATCCATTTGTATGATGAGTGTATTTAGTGAATATTCCTTCATCACTGATGTAAAGAAAAATGACCCCGAAAACAGGTGATCTTTAATTGGCTCGCACTCCCTTGCACTACATCGTAGAAAGTCATGGATGGTATCAAAAGAAGCTCCATGACCTCAGCTTTCTCGCTATATATGGTTTGCCCTCGGTAAAAAAAAGTCAATCATGGTAAATTCTGCAATTTAAATTATTCTTAAAGTTTAAAACCATGTACTAAATTTTAAAATATTTAAAACCTAATAAGATTTGGTATGGATAGATAGACAATTTGATTCCCTTTCCAATGGTACCAATGTTACTATAGAGCTAGTTAGTGCAAGGAGCCGCAGACATAATATTGATACCAACCTCGTTGGGCATTTGCTGTCCATAGTAGTTTCACAATGATGACACTTGTGTACAAACATGTACCTGTAATATTGGAATATATTTCAGAATATGTAATCTAATAGTGTGCCAAATTTAGGGAAGATCCAACCATTGCTTTAGGTACAGTGAATATTTAGAGATTTATTTAAGTCAATATTTTTGGTTTTAGACACCTTTAGTTTGTATTTTAAATCAAAATGCAGGTTTTTATATTTTTAGTTAAATTATTGGGATAGCTAATATGCATTAGTTCCATATGATATGTGTGGAAAATCTGAAGAAGGTCCAACTATTGCATGAGCCACAGTGAGTGTTCAAATATGGATGAATAAATAATTTTTTAGATTTTGGACACTTTTATATATTTAGATAGAATATTAATAGAACAATGTGTGCTACGTCCAGATGATGTACACTGTCAATTTATAGGAAGATACAACAATTGGTTGATGCACGACAAGGAAGGAAGAGGAGGTGAGGGTGGAGAAAAAGCACTTTATTGATAGTGCTCATATGTACAGGATAATGCAGGTAAAACAGGACGACAGGATAATACAGGTAATAATGAGAGTAATGTTATGCAGACAGGATAATACAGGTAAAATATAAGAGGTAATGGATAATATAAGAAGAGCTCAGAGGGAGCCTAAGGAACTAGTGAGTGTCCGCGAGGTTGATCCGAGGGGCCCTACACCAAAGATGAAGGAGAGGGCTTGAGGGGCGGCCGATAGGGGTGAGGCGGGGCACGCAGGCGTGCACCGCCTCAGAGGTCCAGGTCCCTTGTGCCATGATGTCCGGGAGGCGGAGTTGGCCCTCTGGCAGCACAGCGGCAGCACAGGTGGGAGCAACCGGTCCTTGCGCACACAGGGCAGCACACGTAGCGGCGGCACAGAGCGGCAGCACACAGGTGGCAGCAACACGTTGGTATACAACAGCAGCAGCACACACAGTGGTAGGAGGCCCAGTGGCAGCAGCACAGTGGCAGCAGAGGTGGGAGCACAGGCGAAGGCAGCAGATGCGGTGGCAGCAAACTGATGGTGCCTGCGGTGAGAGCGTAGGCAGGGTCGCTGGAGATAGTTCCAGGGTGCCATGGCTGGGTGACATGGGTGACCAGGGTGACCAGCAGTCTGATGGTGACTGCGGTGAGAGCGTAGGCAGGGTGGCTGCAGATAGTTCCAGGGTGCCATGGCTGGGTGACATGGGTGACTAGGGTGACCTGGGGTCATGGGTGACCTGGGTGGCGACAAGTCGGAGGCAAGACGCTGCCAGCAGCCTGAGGCATGACTGCAGTGAGGGTGTCGGTAGGGGGGTTTGGGGGGGCTGGAGGTAGTTTGGGGTGACTCCGCCAGCAGTCTGATGCGTGACTGTGGTGAGAGCGTAGGCAGGGTGGCTGGGGATAGTTCCACGGTGCCATGGCTGGGTGACATGGGTGACCAGGGTGACCTGGGGGCATAGGTGACCAGGGTGACGGGTCGGAGGCAAGACTCCGCCAGCAGTCTGAGGTGTGACTGCGGTGAGGGTGTTGGCAGGGTGGCTGGAGGTGGTTCCAGGATAACCATCAGGCGACGGGGTTGGCGTGGGTGACATGGGTGACCAGGGTGACCTGGGTGGCAGCGGGTCTGACCAGCAGCAGTCTGCGGCGTGACTGCGGTGGGGGCATAGGCAGGGTGGCTGGAGATAGGTCCAGGGTGCCATTGGGTGGGTGACATGGGTTACCAGGGTGATTACGGATCCGAGGCATGATTTCGCCAGCAGTCGAGGCATGATTTTGCCAGCAGTCTGAGGTATGACTGCGGTGAGAGTGTTGGCAGGCTGGCTGGGGATAGTTCCAGTGGTCCAGAGGGGGGCCTGAGGGAAGGGGGAGCGGGCGGCCAAAAATTTAGGTATGCCCTGGTCCCTGAGGGGGGGGGGGGGCGGTTGAGAGATGGGTGCGGCGAGAGCGTCGGTCTGGGGCGGTGACATGGGTGAGGTGGGTGACGGGGGTGGTGGCGGGCCTGAGGGATGACTCCGCCAGCAGTCTGAGGCATGACTGCTTGACCCCACCAGCAGTCTGAGGCATGACTGCAGTGGCTGGAGATAGTTCCAGGCACAACTCCACCGACAGTCTGAGGCATGACTGCGGTGAGAGCACAGGGGAGGCGGCGATGGGTCTGAGACGTGACTCCACCAGCAGTCTATGGCATGACTGCATGACCCCACCATCGGTCTGAGTCATGACTGCGGTGGTTGGAGGTAGGTCCAGGCATGATACCGCTGGCAGTCTGAGGCATGACTGCGATGGGAGCATAGGGGCGGCGGCGGCGAATCTGAGGCATGACTCCGCCAGCAGTCTGAGGCATGACTGCATGACCCCACAAGCAGTCTGAGGCATGACCGCGGTGGCTGGAGGTAGTTCCAGGCATGAGTCCGCCAGCGGTCTGAGACATGACTGCATGACCCCACCAGCAGACTGAGGCGTGACGGCTAGGATAATGTAACTACACGTTCACCCGGTTGCTCCTCAGCACGGTTCCGGCGCACTAAGATATGTAACACTTACCTCTGCTCACACGTACAGCCACACTCTGGCAGTTGTTACATAGATATATAACTTAATCATATTTTAAAGATTTTGCTGTCAGCATTCACTCTTCCTTAATAAGGGAATTTCACCTGAGGTAGTGCAAGTATTATTTCGCTTACTCTATTACCGTGTTAGGCTGTGTTAATGACAGATAAATGTCTAGTTGGCTGAATCAACCATGCTCCAAGCATACTAATACTAGTAATAGTACACAACACATTACATAGGCTTTACACACTAGCTAAGTTAGAATTTGTTATGAAGCATTGAAAATCTACGGGGTGGTAGTGATGCATACATGTCTGCTTTGCGGCATCACCCTGCAATTTAAAATTCCTAAACATTCCATGGGGCGTTATGCCGCTTGACATACTCACTAATTTAGAAATTCTCATGAAACATTTCAACATTCTTTATTCTCTTTTCTTGTCCGCGGACGGTGCAAGTCACTTCCTCCCTGCACACTACTTGCCTATGACGACGACTAAGAAGCGGCGGGGGAGGACGCTGCTGTCACAGAGCTCACGGACGGCTAGGGAGTTTAGTTGCTACGCTGGTTTCACGCGAGTTTCGTCGAACTCCTCTGCTTTCGCTACTGCTCCCCTGCACATTGATGTTGCATGATAAGTATTGTCTTTGATGGCAGTGGCGGCTCTTGTTGTCGTTTTCCCTGAGTAGTTATCTTAAAACTATATCTCCAACCTATTTATTTTCATTCTGCCTAGTGCTTTCACACTGGGGTCAAGCTACTGCCCGGTGTCGACAGTTATCAACAGATGGTAGGGCTGTAGTGGGCTAAAGCAATACTAAAGAGACTAATGGTCAGCAATGCACTATATTCAGTGTAGCACTCTTTCACTATTGAATACCCGCCTGATAATTTAAACTATATGTTTATGGTTACACAATTTAGGCGGTGCCTGCTCCGCTGCCGCTACATGCTTCTCCGTCAGCCACGTTCATTTCTCGGTTCTCGGACAACAGCCAGTTGAAAAATAACAGCTCAGGCATGTCCTGTTCAACACAGTCACACTTGCATAATTACACACTGGCACCTGCAGGATAAAGGTTTACTCGTGACATTCCTGAACCGATATGTGCGGCCCCCACATTCATCTGTGCACCTGGCCATGTATACCTGTTTCACAATAGAATATTTGCATTCCCCACCAATGCTTATTATCGAATATTTTATACCCTGTTTATCGAGTGATAGGAACCGTTGCCAATCGCCAGCTACACGTTCACCCAACTCGATTTACCCGGCTACTCAACCGGAATGGGTCCGGCTAGACCTGTAATAATTAACACCAGGTGGTAGTACGAGCCTGTAGTTCCGAATAGTAATACTATAGAGACTGTTGGTGCCGTTTCACTGTTCAGTTGTTCACTCGTTCACTATTAAGTCATGTTCATAATTAATAATACCTAAGTGTAGCACTGACTAGCCACCATTGTAACAGAATTTGATATGAAGCAGTGGAAGAGGATGTTGTCTTTAACAGCTCCTCGCATCACAAGTTGTTTCCAAGGTGATAACTGCTTACAACTATAAGCTTTTAATCTTTAGAGCAAATGTTTTGTTCTTGCTTTATGTCATAGCAACTCGCTTCAGGCCCCACCCGGGTCTTGCACTCGGCAGGGTGCCCACCAGCCGGGGATGTCAGTCATCCGGAAGTACAACACCGATGCATTGGCGCTACCAAATGCAGTAGTCAACATCTAAGCTAGTATCAGGACAGGTGACGACTTGTTGGACGTTATAGTGCTGCCATACTGTGATATCGCACTGCCAGCATCGCCAGATTCAGTCGAGGAATTGCCTAAGATAAGTTCTTCCCACCTATTAACTCCCTAACTTTCTAGGATGTTACAGTCTCCATGACGGTCTCTCTCACATACCAAAAGTACCAAATTCCTCCATGCCTGTATACTCTGGCAGACCAAACACATATAACGAAAATAATTGGAGAGCATAATGGTGAAAGGTAACCAGCTGGCTAAATGCATCAAGCCGGTCTAGACTCACTAACTATGCCTCAATCCCATGTCCACCTAATCTCTCTGACTACCACGCCTGGAAGATAGGCTTAATTTGTTGGGTTCTATCTTCCAGGCTACACAGTGATTCAAAATCTGAGACTCATCATTGCGCTCAGGAACTCCTTGGCTCTAAGAACTTGGAAGAACAAGACTCTACACATAAAGCTCTACGTCGAGTTCTGCCACTGTCATCAGGTTGATCCACTGAATCCAGGACACTAAGATGTTCTAGCATTCCTGCTCTTTCTTGATTCACGCTTAAACGCACCAGGTTCGGTGTTTAATTACTTTAGTTCAATTAAAACCTGGCTCACAGCTGTAACTGGCTCTGCTCTGCCAGTTGAGACCTATTATGTTAAACTACTAAGAAGGGTATTAAGAAGAACTCTCTCCATATGGTTAATAGAGCTTCCGCCCTCTCACCCTTGGTTCTTAAGGAAGTAGTGCTTTTCTTGTCTGCCTTAGGTGAACCCGCTTATGTTTATGTTTAAGCACACTTTGATAGGTTATCTTACGCTTGCCCGACAAAGTAACTTAGTCGCCCGTCACCCTCCTTAATTGCTCCACCCACTCTACTGTTCACCGATGTCTCTATCCTGCCCTCCTCTCTCCTAGTCTCCTTCCGCTCCACCAAGACTAGTGACAGCTCTGCTCTGCCGCTTCAGTTCTCCCTCCCTGCTTCCCCGTCCTCTCCACACTGCCCGTGGACAACATGCAACTTATACCTTCTCCCCAAACCGATTTCCCCGAGTTCCATCAGCACTTTCCTCTCTTTTGGGTTAAGTGCTGATGCTGTTCACTGTTTTCCTTATATTCTGCTGTTGTACTTATACCTGCTCTAATTGTACAGAATTACCGGCTTCATCCGTCTTCTCTTACTTTGTCCGAGTGATGCGAATTACCTATGTTGTGGAGGCAACATGGTTACTTCGCGAACGAGGCAAAGTGTGGACCCGCAGCCCGTGACCTCCGCCCCTCCCCGTCTCACTTCTCACTTGACACTCGCTCTGGTAACTTTTCCCACCCATGCACCCTTTTCTCAAGGGGTTAAGTGCTGATGCTGTTCACTGTTTTCCTTATATTCTGCTGTTGTACTTATACCGGCTCTAGTTGTACAGAATTACCGGCTTCATCTGGTCGAGCACTCACCTATTGCTTACTATGTCGGGAGGCAGCATTCCTCGTTTACCCGTGCCTGGCGCATGACTTGCTAAGCCTGACTCATGCCGATCTTTACCGAGATCTCGATTATCTATTGTCTGATTACATGTTATTGATCATATGATGCTTGATAAAGTAGTTGCTCATTATTCTCGATTCTTGATCGGTTTACTTACATGTTACGTAATTGATGATTTATATAAACAATGATGATTTATATAAAGAATGATATGTTAGATAGATTGATTAAATTGCTTTCTTGAACCCGTCTTCTCTTACTTTGTCCGAGTGATACGAATTACACTTTTTCACATTTTAGGATGCAAATATCTTTTGATTCTCTGGACATAGAGGTCTGGAAAAAAAGGCTATTACACTGTTATGAATATTTGAACTATTTAGTATTTATTCAGTCTTGTTGCAGTTTTGGAAGAAAATACCATGCTTTGAAAATGGCTATTTGGCCAAATCATAATGATTTTTTCGTTATGAATTGCACTTTTTGACATTGTCTCATTAAAAATCTGCTTCACCAATTGATTTAATAATTGGCATTTTAAATTCCTCTATATGTATACAATGGAAATTGATGAGCAGAACTCCCCTCACATGGTTCCACTGTTTATTATATTTGGTCAAAGTTCCACTTTTAATTCAAAATTAATACATTTGATATATTTAATATTAAAAAATTATTATCTCAAAAATAGTAATATATATAGCCTAACTGTTTCTGAATTTGGGCTTGTAATTATAATGTCTACAGGAAAGAATAAACATATTAAACCATATCATCGCATATGCCTATAGAGGGAGTGCATGTGACGTCATCACTCAGCGGTTAGCCATCTTGGATTACACTTAATACCCCCTCTCTTATAGCAAGAACACTACCTCCACCACTGGCTCTACCTATAGTCAGGGCCGCCGAAGTATGTGGCGCCACCTAGCGGGTACTGCCCGAACCTTTTTTAATCCTTTGCCAGAGCATCTAAAGTGTCAACATACTGCGCTTTAGCAACAATCTGATGCTAAGTGATTAAAAAAATACTTCCCCTCCATCAAAAAAACCCTTTCCACCAACTTTTGAGGCCAAACTGCTCAAAGCAGTGACAAATAAACCAACAAATCGGTAAATAAACACAATGTAAGACCTTCCAAGCCTTTCATATGTAATCCAATATGGCCACCGGAAGTTGTCTCGTGACATCATTACAACCCCTCTATTTTAAAATTTTGCTGCCGGTACCTACTACCAGTACCAGTCATACATGTTTTTTTTTTTTTAATAACCTAGATTAATGAAATGGAAATGTAACTAAACTATGCCATCATAAAATACTTTAAATCCTATTTTGCTGTAGTTTTATCGATTATTAAAAAAAAAAAAAGGGTTTGGATTAAGCCACCGTTTTCCCCACCCCGAGCGTGAAGCGTATATTTGATTATTCGACCCGAGTCTGTAGGATGTGCGCATGCGCCAAAAAGTGGCTCGGGTGACCTGAGCTGATTAATCGATTACGCCCTCAGTGGGTGTCATGGGGCGATAATGTGGGTCACATGACAATGTTTACGGTTTACACTCACGCGCACAATATGCATCTTCTTAAATAGCTTTAAACGGTAACCGAAAGCAGTATCTAGCTTATTCCTGGTTTTGTTGTTGTTTGTTTAACGACCCCCCAGCACAAAACATAGACATTGGCTATAGACTACATCACGGTTCCAGCGGCGCGGTGCATTGTGGGATGCGTCAGAGCAAAACAAAGCCACGAGAAGCACATGGCACATGCTAATACATTGGGTGCAGCTATGAAATGTGCTAGTTTCAGCTCATCTCAGGTCTTGTTTGAAACATAGAATACCAACTAAAAAAATATATAATAATCTTTTATCCAGCATTTCATTTACATCAATATAATCAGCACATCTTATGCCATGTGCATTTAGATTTAAACAAATCTAGGCACTCAGACTAGTGTTAGAGCCATAGCCAGAGTCGGTTTTATTTATTTTATTCATGTTTTTATTCATATTCTATGGTTAATGATATATGTAGAAAATGAGTACGGTTAATCAGATATTGGTTATATATTTCTTTGAAACAAGTTTTTGTTGACACATTTGACATTTAAATATTTAGAACAAGAATTACTTCTGACTAATCAATGGTGATGCAAACATCAGCCTGTAAAGTGACTGAAATTGAATGTTTCTTAGCTCAAAATGCTTAATTATGGAGAGTTGTATCTTAAACATATTCATTATATTATTATATTGCATCCTTCCATCCATGTTTGTGCCAAATTGTTATGTATTTCTATTTATTTTGAATAAAATGCCAGTTTTGCCTTACGCGTATCGGCAAACTCAATGGCCGGACGCCTTTGCTTTGCTCCCGACCCAATTTTCAGAGCATGCGCAGTCGGAACTGTGATGTAGTCTATTGGGGGTTCTGATTCCGGGTGTGCGTCTACACCGGATTCAGCGGTAGTTTTCTGGTGGTGTGACTTTCTCCACTGTGAGCAGTGTGTAAACAAAGGCGGACCCACCTATGCTTTGAGGATATATTTGATAAAAAGCCAGACCCATACTATAGAAAGAGCCGATGGGAGCAGTCTGTAAAACTGGACTGGACTGTCCAATCAGTAAGAGTAGGTACCCCCCAAACACAGGCTGATTACTTGTTGCAAATGGCAAATTCTGTCAAAAAATGTTCCACTTCAACACCCTGGCAAAACAAACCACAAAGTTTTTTTTTTACTAATACCCTTACATAGATGAGATTCCGAGCTTTCCATTCATATAAAACAATATACGTTTTAATTTGAGAGAAACTGCAAAAGAACTGATTGAAATTTGAAGTTTAAAAAAATGCCATTTCAAGTGCTATTTTCTACTGAAAATATCATTTAAAAACCTTAAAAGTTGGTACTGAATTAAAGAGAATTTAATTTCCTGTCCAATCATAATTATCAGCGCTCATGCGAACCTATGGCGCTCATGCGCACAGCGATTTAATTACTAAAAAATTGGGTGTATTTAAAAAAAAAATTGTTAGTACATTAGTTGTTTAGGAAGGTCTGGAAAAAAAGGCTATTACACTGTTATGAATATTTGAACTATTTAGTATTTATTCAGTCTTGTTGCAGTTTTGGAAGAAAATACCATGCTTTGAAAATGGCTATTTGGCCAAATCATAATGATTTTTTCGTTATGAATTGCACTTTTTGACATTGTCTCATTAAAAATCTGCTTCACCAATTGATTTAATAATTGGCATTTTAAATTCCTCTATATGTATACAATGGAAATTGATGAGCAGAACTCCCCTCACATGGTTCCACTGTTTATTATATTTGGTCAAAGTTCCACTTTTAATTCAAAATTAATACATTTGATATATTTAATATTAAAAAATTATTATCTCAAAAATAGTAATATATATAGCCTAACTGTTTCTGAATTTGGGCTTGTAATTATAATGTCTACAGGAAAGAATAAACATATTAAACCATATCATCGCATATGCCTATAGAGGGAGTGCATGTGACGTCATCACTCAGCGGTTAGCCATCTTGGATTACACTTAATACCCCCTCTCTTATAGCAAGAACACTACCTCCACCACTGGCTCTACCTATAGTCAGGGCCGCCGAAGTATGTGGCGCCACCTAGCGGGTACTGCCCGAACCTTTTTAATCCTTTGCCAGAGCATCTAAAGTGTCAACATACTGCGCTTTAGCAACAATCTGATGCTAAGTGATTAAAAAAATACTTCCCCTCCATCAAAAAACCCTTTCCACCAACTTTTGAGGCCAAACTGCTCAAAGCAGTGACAAATAAACCAACAAATCGGTAAATAAACACAATGTAAGACCTTCCAAGCCTTTCATATGTAATCCAATATGGCCACCGGAAGTTGTCTCGTGACATCATTACAACCCCTCTATTTTAAAATTTTGCTGCCGGTACCTACTACCAGTACCAGTCATACATGTTTTTTTTTTTAATAACCTAGATTAATGAAATGGAAATGTAACTAAACTATGCCATCATAAAATACTTTAAATCCTATTTTGCTGTAGTTTTATCGATTATTAAAAAAAAAAAAAGGGTTTGGATTAAGCCACCGTTTTCCCCACCCCGAGCGTGAAGCGTATATTTGATTATTCGACCCGAGTCTGTAGGATGTGCGCATGCGCCAAAAAGTGGCTCGGGTGACCTGAGCTGATTAATCGATTACGCCCTCAGTGGGTGTCATGGGGCGATAATGTGGGTCACATGACAATGTTTACGGTTTACACTCACGCGCACAATATGCATCTTCTTAAATAGCTTTAAAACGGTAACCGAAAGCAGTATCTAGCTTATTCCTGGTTTTGTTGTTGTTTGTTTAACGACCCCCCAGCACAAAACATAGACATTGGCTATAGACTACATCACGGTTCCAGCGGCGCGGTGCATTGTGGGATGCGTCAGAGCAAAACAAAGCCACGAGAAGCACATGGCACATGCTAATACATTGGGTGCAGCTATGAAATGTGCTAGTTTTCAGCTCATCTCAGGTCTTGTTTGAAACATAGAATACCAACTAAAAAAATATATAATAATCTTTTATCCAGCATTTCATTTACATCAATATAATCAGCACATCTTATGCCATGTGCATTTAGATTTAAACAAATCTAGGCACTCAGACTAGTGTTAGAGCCATAGCCAGAGTCGGTTTTATTTATTTTATTCATGTTTTTATTCATATTCTATGGTTAATGATATATGTAGAAAATGAGTACGGTTAATCAGATATTGGTTATATATTTCTTTGAAACAAGTTTTTGTTGACACATTTGACATTTAAATATTTAGAACAAGAATTACTTCTGACTAATCAATGGTGATGCAAACATCAGCCTGTAAAGTGACTGAAATTGAATGTTTCTTAGCTCAAAATGCTTAATTATGGAGAGTTGTATCTTAAACATATTCATTATATTATTATATTGCATCCTTCCATCCATGTTTGTGCCAAATTGTTATGTATTTCTATTTATTTTGAATAAAATGCCAGTTTTGCCTTACGCGTATCGGCAAACTCAATGGCCGGACGCCTTTGCTTTGCTCCCGACCCAATTTTCAGAGCATGCGCAGTCGGAACTGTGATGTAGTCTATTGGGGGTTCTGATTCCGGGTGTGCGTCTACACCGGATTCAGCGGTAGTTTTCTGGTGGTGTGACTTTCTCCACTGTGAGCAGTGTGTAAACAAAGGCGGACCCACCTATGCTTTGAGGATATATTTGATAAAAAGCCAGACCCATACTATAGAAAGAGCCGATGGGAGCAGTCTGTAAAACTGGACTGGACTGTCCAATCAGTAAGAGTAGGTACCCCAAACACAGGCTGATTACTTGTTGCAAATGGCAAATTCTGTCAAAAAATGTTCCACTTCAACACCCTGGCAAAACAAACCACAAAGTTTTTTTTTTACTAATACCCTTACATAGATGAGATTCCGAGCTTTCCATTCATATAAAACAATATACGTTTTAATTTGAGAGAAACTGCAAAAGAACTGATTGAAATTTGAAGTTTAAAAAAATGCCATTTCAAGTGCTATTTTCTACTGAAAATATCATTTAAAAACCTTAAAAGTTGGTACTGAATTAAAGAGAATTTAATTTCCTGTCCAATCATAATTATCAGCGCTCATGCGAACCTATGGCGCTCATGCGCACAGCGATTTAATTACTAAAAAATTGGGTGTATTTAAAAAAAAAATTGTTAGTACATTAGTTGTTTAGGCTGGGGAAATTTCTCTCGCAGACTGGTCTTCCTCATTCCACTGCTCCTTGCCCTAGTTTTAATTTTGGGAGCTATAAAAAATACTATCTTTTTAGCTTTGAGCAGGACTGATTAAGTAACAACCTAAAAATGTCCATATCTTCCTTAATATTAGATCACTTTTGACAAATGACGTGTCATTTTCTTTCAAATTCAATATCCTAACAAGTGAAATCCATTAAATGAAGCTCAAGCCTGTTTTTAAAAATCACTTGGGATACCTAATTAAAATAATTCACATCAAAGTGTATTGTATATAGATTATGATGTAAATAGAAAGAGCATATTGAGAATAATATAATCTCCAGATTTCATGGAATTATCTTGTACACGTGTTTTTCTGTGCCATTTCAAACTTGCTCAAAATTGGGCATTTCTTTGCCAGATTTGCTCACGATCATTGTAAAAATATAATAATTCACATATGTCAAAGCGTATTGAATATACTGTAAATAGAAAGAGCATATTGACGATAATAAAGCCTGAAGATTTCATGCAATTATCTTGTATGGGTGATTTTCTGTCATTTTAAACTTGCTCAAAATTGTGCATTTGCCAGATTTGATCATAATCATTGTCAAATTAAAATAATTAACATATATCAAAGTGTATTGTATATAATGGAAATAGAAAGAAGATATTGAGAAAGAGCATATTGACGATAATAAAGCCTGACAATTTCATGCAATTATCTTGTACGGGTGATTTTCTGTGTCATTTAAAACTTTCTCAAAATTGTGCATTTTTCACCAGATTTTATCACTTGCCAAATTGAGCTCTGGAGCATTTTGGACCTATTTCTATCAACTTTTCCCAATGATATGCGGTCCTGAAAAAGAATAGTGGTGACAAGACTCACCTATAGGTCTGGGAGAAATAAGAATTATCCATCTGGGGTGCACATTTTTTCCACAAGTCCACCTCAAAAAGTGCTCCACAGCTAATTTGATAAATGGTGAGTCATGGGAAATTGTAGCTTTTAGCAATTTTGAAGATCCATATCTTGAAATGTAACCATCTCATAACCCTAGATCTCTATATTCTCTGTATACAGGCCATGGAATCACCAGAAAAAAACATTACAAGTGAGATAGGGTGATTAGTTTTTATTTTGGGGACCATCAAAAATGCTATCTTTTTAGGTTTGGATGGGCCCAATTAAGTAACAACCTAAAAATGCCCATATCTTCCTTAATATCAGAGCAATTTTGACAAATGAAGTATCATTTTGTTTCAAATTAAATATCATAACAGATGAAATCCATTAAATTAAGCTCAGACCTGTTCTTTAAAATCACTTGGGATACCTACTATTAAGCTGGGTATACACTATGCGTAGATGCTTAAAATTCATCATTTTCAATATGTTGGTGTGTTCTAAGTTGTTCATCAATTCAAATAAAAAATAAACAAAATAAAGATTTGTGGTTCTATCTCCAATAATACCATCCACTTTAGAATATGATTTTGCTAACCCAAAGAAAACAATTGCTTTGTCAACTCTATTTATGCAGAATCATCTTTTGCTTCAATTAAATTATGCTCTCTTGAAAACACCTGCCCACATTAACCTCAGCTAGCTAGCTAGTAGCATCATCACATCATTTTATAGTCAATACCACTAGTACAAGCCATAGTTTTGTATTTTGTTAATGAACAAATTCTTTGTCTACCTATTTCAAATTCACATGCATAATTAATTAATTTTACATAAAAATCAAGATATTATTAATGGTTTGATTGATTGATGGTTGCATTACGCCGTGTTGGCAGCATAGGTCATATTCACGGCGAGGATATTCTGATGGATGTAATGCAACTGATAAATAATTGCGTTCGGTATTAATTTATATTAAGCTGCGTAATGAGATGAAAGACTACAATTTTCAAAATCAAAACATTTACCCAGATTTAATCCAACATATCCAACTTAGAACCTGGTAGAGTAGCAAAACATTACTGCATTGAAGGAATACCAAGTCAATTTCATAGAACCTGTCAGTGCTGAGTCATCTGATGTCCAGAATTTCGGTGTGCACACCGACAATAGGTTTCCCTTTCAAATATCATCTCAGTTAAGCATTTAAAATAAGCGAGGTCAGTACAAGTTGGTACCATCTCCTGTGGAAGAACTGGAAATTGCGGGGATATGACATACACCATCTTGTGTAGAAATCAGTCCACTGGTACCATGCACCCTACACCAACCATTGAATGTGTTACCCATGTACCACACACCCTACAATGTGTTCCCCATGTACCACTCACCCTACACCAACCATTGAATGTGTTCCCCATGTACCACACACCCTACACCAACCATTGAATGCGTTCCCCATGTACACACGCCCTACATCAACCATTGAATGTGTTACCCATGTACACACACCCTACATCAACCATTGAATGTGTTCCCCATGTACCACACACCCTACATCAACCATTGAATGTGTTCCCCATGTACACACACCCTACATCAACCATTGAATGTGTTACCCATGTATCACACACCCAACAATGTGTTCCCCATGTACCACACACCCTACACCAACCATTGAATGTGTTCCCCATGTACCACACACCCTCCACCAACCATTGAATGTGTTACCCATGTACCACGCACCCTACAATGTGTTCCCCATGTACCACGCACCCTACACCAACCATTGAATGTGTTCCCCATGTACCACACACCCTACACCAACCATTGAATGTGTTACCCATATACCACACACCCTACATCAACCATTGAATGTGTTACCCATGTACCACACACCCTACATCAACCATTGAATGTGTTACCTATGTACCTTGCACCCTACTCCAACCATTGAATGTGTTACCCATGTACCATGCACCCTACACCAACCATTGAATGTGTTCCCCATGTACCACACACCCTACATCAACCATTGAATGTGTTACCTATGTACCAGCCACCCTACATCAACCATTGAATGTGTTATCTATGTATCTTGCACCCTACACCAATCATTGAATGTGTTACCCATGTAGCACACACCCAACAATGTGTTCCCCATGTACCACACACCTTACACCAACCATTGAATGTGTTCCACATGTACCACACACCCTACATCAACCATTGAATGTGTTACCCATGTACCACACACCCTACTCCAACCATTGAATGTGTTACCCATGTACCATGCACCCTACACCAACCATTGAATGTGTTCCCCATGTACCACACACCCTACATCAACCATTGAATGTGTTACCTATGTACCAGCCACCCTACATCAACCATTGAATGTGTTATCTATGTACCTTGCACCCTACACCAATCATTGAATGTTACCCATGTATCACATACCCTACATCAAGCATTGAATGTGGTACCCATGTACAACGCACCATACACCAACCATTGAATGTTACGCATGTTACACACACCCTACATCAACCATTGAATGTGTTACCAATGTACCACACACGTTACATCAACCATTGAATGTGTTACCAATGTACCACACACGTTACATCAACCATTGAATATGTTACCAATGTACCACACACCGACCACTGAATGTTACCCTTGTAACACACACCCTACACGAACCATTGAATGTGTTACCAATGTACCACACACCCTACAGGAACCATTGAATGTGTTACCCATGTACCACACACCCTACATCAACCATTGAATGTGTTCCCCATGTAACACACACCCTACACCAACCATTGAATGTGTTACCTATGTACCACACACACCGTACACCAACCATTGAATGTGTTACCCATGTACCACACACCCTACATCAAACATTGAATGTGTTACCAATGTACCACACACCCTACATCAACCATTGAATGTGTTAGCAATGTACCATGCACCCTACATCAACCATTGAATGTGTTACCAATGTACCATGCACCCTACATCAACCATTGAATGTTACCCATGTACCATGCACCCTACTTCAACCATTGAATGTGTTACCAATGTACCATGCACCCTACACCAACCATTGAATGTACCAATGTACCACACACCCTACACCAACCATTGAATGTGTTATACTACACACCCTACATCAATCAGTCAATGTGTCACCCATGTACCACACACCATATGTCATCCATTTACTGTGTCACCCATGTAACATGCACCCTATGTCTACGTCAGTCATTCAATGTGTCACCTATGTACCATGCCATGCACTCTACATCAACCATTTAATGTGTCCCCCATGTACCATGCACCCTACGTCTACATCAACCGTTCAATGTGTCACCCATGTAGCGTGGCACCCTACGTCAACCATTCAGTCCCTCCCCCATTCTGCGCACACCCTACATGTCACCAATAAGATGTGTCACCCTGGCATGTCAGCCCGCCCTGTGTCTGACTCACCGGTTCCATCTTACTGTAGCCCTCCACCGAGCCGGCCCCGACGCAGGACCCGGAGTTGCGGTCTCCGACCGCCGTCCCAAACATTGCCATCTCCTTCACAGGCCCGAGTGCGGGAAGGCGGGTGTGACGTCACGCCTCGTCGACATGCGCGCCACAGACTGGACACCAGGCGACGCGCTTTTGTTACTCAGGTGAGTGAGTGCTTCTTCCACTGGGCATGAGTACAATAATTCACTGTTGTGGAATAACTCAGTGTGGTGTAACTCACTGCGGAGGGACTCAGTATGGTATAACTCACTGTGAAGTGACTCATTATGGTGTAACTCACTGGAGTGACTCAGTATGGTGTAACTCAATGTGGAGTGACTCAGTATGGTGTAACTCACTGCGGAGGAACTCGGTATGGTGTAGCTCACTGTAGAGTGACTCAGTGTGGAGTGACTCAATGTAGCATAACTCACTGTGGAGTGACTCAGTATGGTGTAACTCACTGTGGAGTGGCTCAGAATGGTGTGACTAACTGTGGAGTGACTCAGTATGGTATAACTCACTGTGGAGTCACCCAATTCAATGTAAATGACTAATTTAACTCACTATGCCATAACTCAGTACACCAAGTCACGATGGTGTAACTTGGTGCAATGTTTCTCCGTGCTGTAACTCAGTGCAGTGAAACTTCAGTTTCCATAAATGAGAATGGCATGGGTTCAGTTATGCCTTACACCATCGACACGCGATAAGAAAGGTTATCCAAAGCGATACAGGTAAGTTATATGCAATACAACTGTTTTTACTGTGCTAAAACGTGGGTAAGGTCAGCATCAAAAGCTATTACTAGTACTACGTAGTATATATCCGAGATGGCTGCACTGGTACACAAATAAGGTGAGAATTAGGTACATCAGAAAAAACGGTGTCCAGCAAACAAGGATAGTGAGTATATGGCGTTCAAATCAGAAGTATCCAGTACACAAATCCGGTAAATGAGCATGGCGGTACTGAAACAGATGTATCCAGTATGTGGTGCCGGTAACTATGGAGGCTATCCAAAGTGATGTATCCAGCATGAGGAGCCGTTAAGTGTGGGGTATATCTGAAGTGATATATCCAGCACGAAGAGCCGTTGAATATGGGGTCTATCCGAAGCACATGAGGTCGATAAGTAAGAGGGGATCCAAAACAAAGGAATCCAGTACACAAAGCCAGTATGTAAATATGGGGTATATCTGAATTGATGTATTGTGAAAACGGTAAGTAAGTGTTGCAGATTTCTGGCGTGATGTATCCAGTACGTGAAACCGGTATGTAAGTATTGGAGATATCCGATATGATGTATCCATTACGTGAAACCGGTAAGTAAGTATTGCGGTTATCCAATGTGATGTATCCAGTAAGTGAAACCGGTAATTGTGGATATCCGATGTGATGTATCCAGTACGTGAAACCGGTAAGTAAGTATTGCGGATATCCGATGTGATGTATCTAGTACGTGAAACCGGTAAGTTAAGTATTGCGGATATCTGATGTGATGTATCCAGTACGTGAAACCGGTATGTAAGTATTGGGGATATCCGATGTGATGTATCCAGCACACAAAACACCCGTGTCTTCCAGAGGGTGAAACGATGAGTAGGGCAGCAGTACACCAGCGCCACTTTCCCGCCCCACTGCCTGCACCCGTCCACTCACCACACCCCGGTCACCACGCGCACAGCGCTGCCCAGGCCTATAAGTGACTAATGGGTGCAATGAGGTGACGTGGGCTCCACCTGGTGGCGAGCAGGGCTCCAACGTTCTCACGGTCTGCTCGTGGCTCTGTCTGACCTGCTCCTGGGGCTGCAGTCTCCTCACTGACGGCCCCGCGGCCTGCGAAGGCGGCAGGCTGCACACGTGCACGGGGTATCCCCACACCCTCCCCTCACCCCCACCCACCTCGCCGTGGCCGCCACCTGAGCGCCTCCTCCCCCCCCCCCCCCTCCACGTCCCACTCTTATCTCCATCCGTGCCATCTCCTCCACCACTCCACTGCTCCTCCATTCCATGTTGCTTTTCCTCCCCCTGCCCCCTCATCTCCTGGCCCTCCCCCGGCTGCTCTTACACCTCTTGCTCCCCTGCCCTATCACTTTCTATTCCCCCCTCTTCTCCATCTCCTACCCCTCTTACCAGCGTCCTCTTACCTCCTATCCACATCTCTTTCCACCCCCTGTCCCTTCTCAGTCCACATCTCTTTCCACCCCCTGTCCCTCCTCCTCTGTCCACACCTCTTTCCACCCCCTGTCCACATCTCTTTCCACCCCCTGTCCCTTCTCCTCTGTCCACATCTCTTTCCACCCCCTGTCCCTCCTCCTCTGTCCACATCGCTTTCCACCCCCTGTCCCTTCTCCTCTGTCCACATTTCTTTCCACTCCCTGCCCCTCCTCCTCTGTCCACATCTCACATCTCTTTCCACCTCCTGCCCCTCCTCCTCTGTCCACATCTCTTTCCACTCCCTGCCCCTCCTCCTCTGTCCACATCTCACATCTCTTTCCACCTCCTGCCCCTCCTCCTCTGTCCACATCTCTTTCCACCCCCTGTCCCTCCTCCTCTGCCCACATCTCATTCCACCCCATGCCCCTCCTCCTCTGTCCACCTCTTCTCCCCATCCTCTCTTCTTCCTTACGCTCCTCCCTCTGCACCGTCCTCATTTTCTCCTTTCTCTCCATCCCTTGTTCTTCCGCTTCTTTCAAACCCATTCCCAAAATTCCTTCTCTTGCTCTCTCCCCCAATGCACCCAATCTCCCCTGCCCATCTCCCTCCCTTCTCGTTCTCCTTCCGCCCCCTTCTCCACATCCCTTGCCCTCTTTCCTCCTCTTGTCTCGTCCCTTCTCTGACTCTTCTCCCGATCTTCTGCTTTTCCTCCTACTCCCACTTTATGGCGTGCCCTCCTTCGCCCCCTACCCTCACTTCTTCAACACCACTCACTCCCAGAAACGTACTTAGCTTGCACCAATACCCCCCCCCCCCCCCCAGCCACTCGCGAACACAACCATGAATGCCTAAAAATCTCACTGGTGCACCTAAACATGGCTGACCTCTAGACCTATTCCTAAATACCCAACCTAGCATCGTATTCTCAGGCATATCAAACAAAACTGAACTTTCCAAAGTCAAAATCGCATTGTTCTTTAATATATAATTTTAATATATATTTATATATATATATTTTAAAATATATATACTATAAACATATAACTTTATAGTATAGTTATACGAATCTTACCTGGGTACAAATGATGGATAACTGGTGTTTTCCCGAGGTACTAGCCTCGGATAGTCATGGGTCAGGGAGAAGGAAGGATATCCGGGTCCAGCAATCTTTTACCAACTTTTTAGGATAAAAAATGATTTAACTCTATATGGATACTCATTGTGTTTTCGATTCGGTTCCAGCGAAACATGACAGACAATCTTGGTAGGGTAAGGTGGGTGGGCCCTGACCCACGACTATCTGAGGCTAGTACCTCGGGAAAACACCAGTTATCCATCTTCTGTACCCAGGTAAGATTCGCATAACTATACTATTTTACCTCTGTACTACGCCTCAGGCTACTCGTAGCCCAGGGAGAATTTTACGTTGACTCCTGCTTGTTTAAGTCCCTTGATAGTCCACCTTGCGAGAGTGTCTCTCTCGAGATAGCTTTATATGACCGCATAAAGCTGATTAGTATTTGTCTGGAATTTTTTATTCCATGTGATTTGGATATATAAGCCCTAATGGCCGAAACTACACATATCCGTTTATCCTCCAGAAAACTAGTAACATGTAATGTGGACAGTGGGTCCCCTGTACGATTTGATTTAAGTAATGTTTGTAAATCAAATGTAGCTTCATCCATATCTATTTCTAGTCCATCTAGTGAAAGTGCCATGATGGCTTGGCATCTGTGTCCTGTAACTAGCAGTAATAAAACTGCTAATTTAAATCCTAGGTCTCTCATTCACAAATGTTTGTTGCTAGGCCATGACTTGAATAACTTGAATACTATTGATACATTCCAAAACCTATTGTATTTAGGTTTGGGTGGGTTTCTTTTGTACACCGATCTAATGAACCAGTGAACTAACTGATGTTTCCCAACGGTTAGTCCATCTATTCTTAGTAGAATAATGGATAGGGCACATCTTGCTGCGTTAATAGCACCGAATCCTAGTGCTTCATCTTCTAATATTCTTAGAAATCATAACACTTGAGCTATTGTAGGTTTTAACGGTTTGACTCCTTTGAGAAGGCAATGAAGTCCCCATTTCTTTAAATAACTTGTGTATAATTTCACTGTTCCCTTTCTCCAGGCATGTGATATTAGTCTTTCTTTTGTTATTTTGCCAAATTCAAATTGTTCTAAATGTTTCCTTAGAAAAGGAATGCCAGAATGGGTGTTGTCGACACATCTCAGTGGACTGTTAGTGGTCCTTGATGTTGAAGGTTGTTCCTTTCCCTTGGGAAGCTCATCAAGTCTTTTGCTGCTGATGTTATTGCCACTAGCCATGGTTGTGTTTCCCATGCTGGTACTATCAGTACTGCGTGGGAGTGATCCATCTTGATCTTCCTGGCTACTCTGCTGATAATGCTGAATGGAGGGAATATGTAATAGAATTTATTATTCCAAATTAATGAAAATGCATCTACTCTCCAGGCTTCTGGTTCTGGATGCCAAGACACATATTTTGGGAACTTTTGTTGTTGTAATTGCTGGACCCGGATATATGATTCCTTCTCCCCCATATCACCAAAGAGATGAGACATTGAGTTCACATATACTTATTATATGGTGATACAATATGATGATGCTCTTTCCCCTCTCATGTACTTGTATAAATGGGTCGTTCTCAGAAACTGTGTACCACTTGAGGTAGTCTACTTGAAATGCATATTTCAACGAAACCCATTAATGGAGTGTCAATATTTAGATTTCATCATTTAGCCCAATAATGTGGGAGATATTTTAGATCAAGAGTAAATGTTAATATTGTGTATTATGTATCTTATTGGGATGGATGTAGCTAAATACATAGAAAATTACATCACTAATTTGTGACATTGTCAACAGCATTGAAAATAAAGTGTCACAAACTTAATGAAAACCTCTGAACAACAGCTCATTTCACTTCAAATGGTCATATACAATGTCTTCATTAAGTTGAAGACATTTATTTCTAAAAAAAAAAGAAGTAAAATTATGAAATAGTTAACCTTTTCTGGAGTCATTAACATCGTAACATTTCATTTCCACTTGCAAGTACTATGAAACTCTGTATCAAACACTGAGTACAGATACAGTACAAGAACTATTTTCACCATTTGACACTCTATGCATGGACCCAGTTATGGTATAGTAAAAGATAAATCCTGAAATTGCCCCTAAACATTGAAATTTGAGCCAAACATTTGTGTAAAATTGTTGTTTCCACTTTGACTGTTACCATGCTAATTTTTTTTGCTTTTCTCTTTAATATTCACAAATAAGACAAAACCATAGCAATGAGGTTTCAAATTATTATTACTACTGTTTATAAAGCAAGTGGCATGTGAAATGTCCTAAAAATGTCAAGTTTTGTGTGGAAAATATTTGATTTTGGAGTCAGATTGGTTTCCATGCTATGCTGCTATTTATTGGGTGTGAGCATCATTTGACCTACTTAAAAATGCCAGAATATGTTTATTTTCAATTATTCAGATGCAAAAGGACATACACATTGAGGAAATTTGTTTATAGGACTTTGGCAGCATTTTGATTTTGTGGTACTGATGTCACACTATTGGTACACAACTTCTGAGAACGACCCAAATAGCTTTACAGATGGAAAAAATTAGTATTTCGATGCTGTGAAAAGACTTCCAGTCACATCAAAATAAAACCATATTACCGAAAAGGCAAAAAAAAGAAGTGAAACCAAACAGTACCATAGTTATGCTTAGAAAGCTCTATTGAATACAGGCGTAAGAACGGTTATAAATTTGTATGCTTTTCCAAAAGCCGTCATTAATCCAAACCACTTTGTTCCCAGCACCCATTGTGCATGTTGCTGGTAACATGAGTAATTCACGATGCTGGACACGGTGCTGGTGTACCAGGATAATTTCAAGATGCGTTACAAGTGCTTCCTCATATAAATTGTGCAGGTTACTAGTACCATGAGGCATTCATGACGTTGGAGACTGTGCTGGGGTACCAGGATAATTTCATGACGTGTTACCAGCACATCCCGGGACACAAAAAATAGTAGCATTCATATCACTATGGGGACAGATGATTTCCTGGTAAAGCTAAACATTGACAACGGACATTCACTGCTGTAACTTCACAGGATACGGATCGGTTTTCAAACTTTAGGCTCAACGGTAAAGGAACCTCTGCGGTTTTTTAAATTTCTGAATTCGGATTTACTGGAGGTTGTCGTAGGTTAATATGCCGCTTTTACGGAGAGGTCGCAAAGGGACGGGTTCAAGTGTTGACGTGTCAACGGTTTCGCAGCATTCTGATATGGCGTCGGGTCAGTCGCCTGTGGCTGGTACAAGTGCAATGATCTCTGAAAGTTTTGTCCAACACCAATTTGGTCCTGCTCAAGTACCTGTGACAGTGTCTTTTCTGGAACATGCCCTGAAGAAGCATTGGGAGTTGAACACTAAGGTGCTGTTTGATCAGTTGGATTTCATTAAGAGGTCGTTGACAGTTGGGACTTCTGGCATGATGCACGAAGCATCGGAATGCCTTTCTGCAAGTATACAAGTACCAACGGCGCCATCTGGAGAGGGACAAGTACGTGCACGATGTTCACAGTCGCCGCTGATTGGTCAAGACGGGGAGGATTTACTGGTGTTGCCGCCTACAGGAACCCGGAGGAAGAAGATGAGGAAAATGGCGTTCAAGGGGATAAGTCGGGACGTCGTCATCGTCGGATTCGAATGGTGGATGAATGCGAGTCTGAATCGGACGATTCGGCCACCGACTACGCTTCTGACGATTCGGAGGAGGATATACGCCAGCTGCTGAGACGGAGAGAGGGTCATGGGAGGAAAAAGCGTGGTAAGAAGGCTCTGTTGCCGCATTTGTTCGTCATTCGTAATGACGTCATGGGGTCGGTGTCGTTGGGTGGTACTTCCTGGTTTGAGTATATGTCCGCCATTAATCGCTTGCTGAATGAACCTAACCTTCCGTCTAGCTCGGTGAAACATATTAGACGTCACATGACTGACATATCTGATATGGCGGTGGTGTGGGATTGGCCTACTGTTTTGCTTTGGTCTGAAAAGATTTTGTCCATGATAAGTGACGTAGGATCGAGGGTGGATGGGAAGATGGAGCGACCATTAAGGATATCCAGAGGGATGTGTTCTCTGGGGGGACGAGATTAGATGTTAAGAAGGAAAGGAAGTATGAGGGGAGTTCAGGGACTGCTTGGGTAGGGAGAGAGATTAACGAGGCGGTGGATGGCGCTCTGTGTGTAAAATGGAACAAGGATGCCTGTGGGTTTTTCACATCACACGGTCAGTCTCCTAACAGGTTTTGCCATTGTTGTGCTTGTTGTGCCAGGAGGTTTGGGAAAATGAATTATGGGTTGGTTATCGAGGGTCGCCATGTTGACGTCTCGGTTTGTTCGGGCGTGCCGGTTTTAGATAGTGGGTCGGGTCGGGTTCTTAATGACATTGGACTAAATGGGGCCAAACTTTCTAACTTGGTGGATGTGCAGTGTTGTTATGGTTTACCTGATCGCCATGAAAATGGTATATGGGGTACCGGTTATGATAGGCTTGTGGTTAATTATGTAGCTCCAGGCATAGGGGGTTTGGTATCGTCTGTTCTTTTGGGTTGTGGTACTGTGAGGTTACTGTGTCCTCTGATCAAGCAGAGATCCGCGGTGGCCCATAGGGGTACGAGGAAGCACGGGTTACATGGGGTACAATTCAATAACCTTGTATTGGTGAAGAGGAATTGTTGCTTAAATGATGTGGTGCCTTGTTCAGTTGATAACTCATTATTAGACAACCCAGTCAACGCTCTGCAACCTCACACCGCTCAGGATAGGGTCCCAGAGTTGCTTCCCACTCTTTGGCGCAGCAAGACTTCATCCCCACATGATCCAGCAAACACCATCACTCACACTCAGACGCATGTGTATCATCCGGGTGCTCAACCCACTCCTCAGTCAGTCACCGGCAGCCCTCCTGCCATTTCATTATCATTGATCTCCGAGCCAGTCACGGTAGGCCGGCCTGCATGCTTTTCATGTCTAAATGGGTTGTCTGATTTTGATGCTTTAGATGGTAATGTGGTGCTAATTGGGGGCTCGACTCCCGATCCAGGTGAAGGTGTTCCTGTTGTCTTAGATGATGCTTTGGAGGTGATAGATGATGGGTCGGACATGAAGAAGGGGGGGGGGGTTCATACAAGACTTTGATTGTGTCGCCTTATGAATATAAGTCGACTTTGTTGGGATTCTGGCCAAAGGTGCGTCCTGAATTGTTGGGGTTCGGTGTGCCTTATTTACAGATATTTGACGAGGTTAGACGTACTGGATTACCGAATTATTTGGGAGCTCGGATCCCCGTCCCATCGGGTCTTGCTATGGGGGTGTGGAGGGATAAGCTGGATAAGTACAAGTATAATATAATTCTTGAGTTTTTGGAATTCGGTTGGCCAGCGGATTATGTAGGGAAGGTACCCCCCCCCCCCCGTGTCCACTTTCAGGAATCAAAGGGAGAAAGAGTGGATTTCACGATATATTAATAAGGAGTTGGAAGGATGTGCGATGCTAGGCCCTTTTGTTGAGTCACCGTTCACACCGTGGAGTCAGATAAGCCCGTTAATGATGAGACCTAAAAAGAACACAGTTGAAAGGCGAATTATTGTGGATCTCAGCTATCCACGTGCGAGGAGTGTCAATTCAGGGATTTCTAGAGGTGTTTTCCAGGGGGAGGAGTTAGGCTTTAAGTTGCTGGGATCTGGCGCGACAGGCAACCATGTTGGGGGCTGGGTGTTTCCGATGGACTATCGATCTTTCCAGGGCTTATCGACAGCTACGTACTTGCCCGCTCTCTGTTCCGTTGTTTGGAATTAAGTCAGGAGATGAGTTGTTCTTTGACATTGCTCCGCCATTTGGGTGTCAGACGTCAGCATTGGCATGTGCCAGAACCACAGAGGCAGTGGTGTTCTTGTTACAGAAGGCGGGTTATTTTGGCCTTTGTTATCTTGACGATTTCGTTGGGGTGGAGGCGACACAGGGGTGGTCATGGGAAGCTTATAATTACATGATTGCATTGCTGGGCGATTTGGGTTTGACCATGGCAGAGAAGAAATGCTTTCCGCCGACCACGGAGCTGACTTGGTTGGGGTTTAGCGTTAATACGGTGGACATGGTGGTTAAAATTCCTAATGCGAAGTTAGAGGACATTCTATGGGAAAATTGCTATTACGGATGAAGTCATGGGGGATATTCAATGGTTTAGGGATTATGCGGTACAGACCAATGGGTTAGTTCTTATGCGCGCTCTGCTCGTTAAAGATTGGGTGATAGAGTGCGACTCATGCCTGCTAGGGGGTGGGTTTTCTCAGAGGTGTACTACTTTGTGGAGCGCTATGGGCCGCAGTTGCTGAGTAGGAAATTTCATATCGCCCAACTGGAGGCAATTAATTTGGTTGCCGCTTTGCATGCTCTTACCCCCATTGATGTAGCGGCTTTCAGGGATGTTATTCATATGGACAATATGGCATCCAAATTGGTGTTGGACTCTGGTGCTGGCAGGGATCCAGTCCTCTGTGCTTGTGCTTGTGCTTGTGCTAGAGAAGTTTGGCGTTTCGCGGCAGAGCACACATGTGAAATAGTCATTAAACATACGTTGGGTGTTCAGTTGGTACTGGCGGATGTGCTGAGCAGGTTCTATGTGTCCACCAAGCATTGTGTTAGGGCCAGTGATGTATGTCGGGGGCGGGATCTGAGTAGGGTCTATGTTAATCACCTATTTATTGTGGACTTACTTAATGTATAAATGTTTACTTTGACCTAGGAAGTTCATCTTTATTTGCCTCTCTCTTCCTAGGTCATCATGAGCAGCTGTCAAACAAAGTGCTTGAGTTTGTTAAGGCAGGGCTCTTGTTAGGAACTTGGAGAAATAAGAGATTTCAGGTGGACTGCATGAAAAATTTGCTACGTTAAATGAATTAGATATATATAGGCCAAAGAGAAATGACATACTGAACTATATCGCATACCTAGCTAAAAAACTGAAATCGCCAGGGGCAGTGAATAACTATTTTAAGTGGAGCCAGAACGTGGGTACTACTGCATAAGGGGAAGGTCAAAGCTTTCGATACATATCTAGTATATCTAATGAAGAAAGGGGTATCAAAATTAAGTGTACATATGCCAGTACAGGCTCCCCCGCTAACGGTATGTGATATTAAAAATATAGTTAAACAGTTCAAAAAGGCCGGAAACCTTGCCAATGTGTTAATTGCTGCTACGTTATTGGCTTATTTCACTTTCTTATGTCAATGCAACTTGTTTTTTGCTCTGAGGTCGGATGACGCTGACTTTGCCCTGCGGAGAGCGGATGTGCGGGTACGGACGAAGAGTCTCTTCATACGGGTCAGGGCTACCAAAACGGCGAGATTGGGACAGGATATCTACACGGTCAAGGTGCCGTGTGTTCCAGGGTCCTTGTGCTGCCCGGTTCATGCCTGGAAGAGGTATAGAAGGCACACAGACGTCGGCCCCAGTGACCACGCTTTCAAGCATACGAATGGTGAACCCCTGCTAGCGTTGATGCTTATTAAGGCAATCCGACTAGCGCTAGCATTGACAGGACACCAGAACCCTCACTCCATAACTCTGCATAGCCTGAGGCGAGGGGGAGCACAAGCGTGTGAGAAAGGAGGTGCGTCAGAGAGGGGTGTGAGAGAGGTAGGTGGCTGGAGGTCTGATGCGCTGTACCAGTATGTGGACAGGGTAGCATTCTCAGAAGCACCTCAGACACTCTCAATCTTATTTGGTTGAGTCTCTGAGGTGCTTCCCTTGCTTTTGGTAGACCGTCGGATATACTTAGTGTGAATTATTAGAGTTCCGTCCGTACCCCAATTAATAGTTAGTCTCATTCTAGTGGTTACTTTGCTAAATAAATGTGAACTTGGTTTTTTACATGAATAGGATATGTAAGACACGCATAACTGATCAACTTCAGAAGTGTATCTGACCAACAATAATCTAGACAAATGACATAAATCAAACTTTGCTAATCTTTCATATGCAATAAGGGTTGGTGTTGCTGTTAACTGCACCTGATAAGAAATACCTGAAGCCATGTTACCTTTCAGTACTGTGTGAAATAATGTTGACTGACCCTGGCAATTGTTACTGTTGCGGAATAAACTATTTGCATTTCAATCTGATGACGGCAGCCCAATGGTAAAAAATAAAAAATTTAATGTGCACTATATCTGTCTCCTGCGTCGTGAATTATGAAGATTGCCAGAGAGACCATTTTTAAAGATTATGTGGTTAAAATGAATGGTGGAAATCTGTTCCACGAATGGTTTGGTGCGGATTAAACGAAGTCACATAAACGTGAGCTGACTGTACATGTCACTTTATTCCTCAACACTCACAGGGGCCTGGTTTTGGATTTTCAGGTGGTAAGCAGAACTTTTTCTGTGATGGAATAAAATGCTCTATTACATACAGCATACACCCATTTACATCATGAGTGTTAATTTCATCATCACCATTACCATCACCATCAATCCCTTAACCACGAGAGTCATTGGGGCACCACAGATGAGTTTGCAACCAGTTCACTCCAGTTTTCCCTGTTCTCAACTGCCCTCTGGGACTTGCTGAATACCAATGCCTACAGGAGCGTCAAAAGCCAGCCGAATGATGATCAAAGCACCAGGCTACACAGGACCCATGCACAATACACGCCTTAAGTATTATATCATGAGTGAATACACTGGAAAATTACGTAATTGTTCGCCATCATGATACACTACTGCCTCATGTTCAGGTGCGTCCATACTAGTGCCATTGTCCGCATCCTACAATGCCATGGACACTCCAACAATTACAGAGTTCGCTGTGACGATTTCTTCATAGCACACTCCCACTAAAGTCAGATGCATGAGGCTCATGAACGAATTAATGGTCCTGGTGAGGGAGCTTGAGATTTACCATAAACTATAACAAGGTAATTGCCCCATCCACCGCATTAACATAACTAGCAGTCTAAATCGACTCAGTGGCATACACCAGACCACTCCCGGCCGGCAAGCTCGGAGCACTGGGATACAAAATCGCCCAAACCTGGCAGAGGACATTAGTAATGTCATGGGAATGATGAAAATGGGAAATATTGCACCTAGAGCAGGAATCAAACCCACATCTATTGCATTCCGAGCTAGTGCGCTAACAATTACGCCATCTGGGCTCCCTGAAGTCATCACCCTATCCACGGCAAATTGCCTATGTGGTTCCTTGCCCGAGAGGTCAGTGCAGAGCACTGCACTAATAAAAAGATATCTACAATCGTGCATGGGCAAGCCCGCTGGGCGATGACTACGCAGGTAATATATGGGAGTCACGCACATCTGCACTGGCTGACTGCGCCAATCTCCTGGTTCGCCAGCATAACAAAACCAGAATAACCGCAGAGATGGCAGCGGACCTGTCATGGTGGGGTGGGTTCACGGGTTCACAGCTCCACCTCCCCCCCCCCCCCGCCCATCACGTATGGTACTAGGTAGGCCTGACATCCTGGAACCTGACTACGGCAGGAATGAAACCAAGGCTAATATGAAGTCAGGAGATTGACCTAATTGGTTCATGGTGTTCCTGCTTAATAGATCTGTAGGTGTCCAAACGGATGGGGTCATAAATGCACTGATTATTGCTTAGATTATCCCAAATCCTTAGCTAATACACCAGTATCTAAGTTGGATATATAGAATAAAATTAGGTATACCCACTCATTTTTTTTTAAATTGACCAAATCACATGAAACATACCTGCTACCAAAGTATGATCACCTGCACAATTACAAGGCTCTTGTTGCATTCTAAAATGAGATATGACAGGTTGAAAAAACATATATTTTGGCTGTTTGCACAAATAAATCAAACTGCCATTTTTCAAAACTCATAAAATTAAACTTTGATAATACAGAGTTCATATTTGGTATACACCATATCTATAGCACATTTATCAAATGTATTTTATTTCTAGTCATACAACAGGAGGAAAGAAGATATGATGCATAAAAAATTACATTTTGTGTGATGTGCACAATTGAAATACAATTTCTTTTTCAAATTTTGAGTTTTGTTGAAATGTTTGTATATAATCAATTCTGCCATCAGTTAACAATGTACAGGCACATCATATGATATATATCATAAATATAATGGATATAATTAGAACATAAAGAGATATAGTATAGTTATACGAGTCTTACCTTGGTACAGATGATGGATAACTGTTGTTTTACCGAGGTATAAGCCTCGGATAGATGTGGGCTAGGGAGAGGTAAGCACGTCCGGTACCAGCAATCTTAACCTACTTATTGAGGATAAAAATGACTTTCAAACAATGGATACTATTACTTTACCGAAAAGGTACACCAACGGAATAGATGTGGCAGGGTGTGGCGGGAGGGCCCTAGCCCACATCTATCCGAGGCTTATACCTCGGTAAAACAACAGTTATCCATCATCTGTACCAAGGTAAGACTCGTATAACTATACTATTTTACCTCGGTAAACAGCCTCAGGCTAGCCTCAGGCTAGGGAGACCTTTACATAATTCATTTTTATCCTTAATATCATTCTTTCTTATTATTATAACATTCTAAATTTTTGTTCTCACCTATTCTTGTTAGTTGGCGAGAAGACGCTTTGCAACGCCGGTAGGCTTTTCTAGTCGTTTATTATAATGTTTTGCGAACGACTTAGCCGTCTTCCAGCCTGCATGCGCTAGTATTCTTTTCACAGAAATACCAAGCACCCGTGCCTTGGAGACCATGGCTCCTCTAGTTGAGTGGGAAGAGTATTTACTCGTATCCACTCCAGCCAATTTCAACACCGTAATTGTCCATCTGGCAAGTGTGTCTCGTGAAATCGCCTTATGTGGCTTTATAAAGCTCACTAATAGTTGTTGTGATGCACGTAAATCCTTTGTCTTGTATATATAAGCCCGTATTGCCGACACAACACATAATTTCCGATCATTCGGAAAACAGTCTAAGTGAACCGTTGATAAAGGGTCACCTAACGTGTTCGATTTAAGCAATTTTTCTAAATCAAACGTAGCTTGTTTGTTCCTTGTCTATTTCTAATCCAGTTAAGGATAAAGCAACAATCGTCTGTCCTCTGTGTCCGGTTACTAACAATAACAGGACCGCGACCTTAAAACCTAACTGTTTTATATCTAACCACGAGTTGTGAGGCCAAGCCTGAAACAACTTAAATACTATAGAAACATCCCAAAACCGACTATACTTTGGTTTTGGAGGATTCCTTTGATAAATTGAACGAAGTAAATAACAAAGAACATAATGTTTTCCAACTGTTTCGCCATCAATTCTAGGTAATATAATTGATAACGCACACCTCGCCGCATTAATCGATCCAAAGGAAAGTCCTTCATCCTCTAGAGAACGAAGAAACCGAGCTACTTGTGAAATCTTTGGATTTGTTGGCTTAACTTTCATTAACAAACAATGTACACCCCATTTCTTTAAATAGGTTGTATACATTTTGACAGTTCCTGGCCTCCAGGCATCCGATACTATCCTATCCTCAGTAATTCTGTCCAATCCAAATTGCTGTAGCTGCTTCCTTAGAAAAGGAATGCCAATAGGGGCGTCGTTGACACGTCGCCGTGAACCACTAGCGGTCCGTGGTGCGTCAGATTCCCGAGTTTTCTTGGGAATCGTATATGATCTTTTGCCAGTTGTGAAACTGCTGGCAGCCAAGGTTGCGTGTCCCAATCGGGCACCACCAGTATCGCATGTGTCCCTTCCAAGCCGATTTTTCTCACTACTCGGCTGATAATGCTAAATGGTGGGAAAATACAAAAATAATTATTTTCCCAGGTAATAGCAAACGCATCTACTTTCCAAGCATCCGGTTCAGGATGCCAAGAAACATAACAGGGTAACTTGTTATTATTTCGTGATGCAAACAAGTCAACTTCAGGTGTACCCCATTTTTCACAAACGAAGTTAAACAAAGGTGTAGAGAGAGACCACTCTAAATGGTCATGGAAATTTCTACTTTTATAATCTGCAAGTGTATTTTGTGACCCTGGAATATGCGCTACAGTCAGCCAGACTTGTTGAGCCTGTGCCCAGTTCCAAATCAGTTTAGATAACTGATTGCAAGACTTTGATTTGGTTCCACCCATGTTACGAATATATGCCATGGCAGTAGTATTATCAGTTAGTATTCTAACCTGTGATTTATTTATCTTTACTAAACTACGTAAGCCCAGATAAATAGCACGCAATTCTAGTGCATTAATATAGTCTGATTTTTCATCATCAAGCCATCTACCTCCTGTTGTGACCCCATCTCGATGAGCTCCCCAACCTTCTAACGAAGCATCAGTAGTAATTACTGTATTAGGTTCCGCCATGCGGATTGGATTTGGTGAACTTGCTATATGTTGCATCCACCATCCAATATCCTGTAACCCTTCTTGCGAAATAAACATCTTTCGCTCAAAACTGCCTTTAGTTCGTGCTAACGCAAAATTTTTATCTATTTCTAGCGACTTAATATGGGCCTTCCCATATAACACAGCAGGTGCATATGATGTCATTATGCCAATAAGAACAGCAACCTGTCTAATTTTAGGCTTTGATAACTTAAAAAGCTGAGTCGCTGTAGTCATAAACTTAATTAGTTTTTGTTCTGTTATCGACACTGTAAGGGACTGTGTATCCAAAATAAACCCTAAACATTTGAGTTGTTTTGTTGGTTTAAACACTGACTTTTGTCGATGTACATAAAACCCCAATTTAGTGAGTAATGCACATAAATCCAAAACTGCATTCACACAACCAATTTGTGTTGATGCTATAATAAAAGAATCATCTATGTATGGAAACATTATGTGACCCTTCCTCGCCATTACCGAGAAAACAGGTTTAAGCAATTTAGTAAATAAACGAGGCGCACAAGCAAGCCATTCGGCATGCAGGTAAACTCATAGAGTTGGTTATCCCAAATAAATCGAAGAAATCTTCGGTATTGTTCCATTATGGGAAGCGTATAATATGCATCTTGTAAATCAACACTAGCCATCCACGCATCTGGTGTAATCAGATCTCGTGCCGTATCTAGAGAGAACATTTTAAAATGTCGATATTCCACCCTTTTATTAAGGATTGTTAAATCCAGGATCATTCGAACATCACCATTAGGCTTCGGTCTCGAGAAAATGTTTGAAATAAACTGTCCTGAACAGTGTGTCACTTTTTGTATAATTCCTTTCTCAAAGAATTTATGTACCTGTTTAGTTAGTGCCTCTCGTTCAACTGGTTGAATGTTATATGGAAAAGGTATTATACTTTGTACAGGAATTTGTGTAAAGGGAATGTGAACACCCCTAACTATTTTTAAAATTTCTTGGTCACTAGTAATTTTGTGCCACTCAGAAATATGATTACTAATATTACCAGCCACAAAGTTGCTTACAGTTTGTGTGTTTTTAGAGGCTGCAGGGACTTGTAAAGTTTGTGTTTGGACCTCTACTTGGACCCGCCCCTGGGGAAAGGTCTCGACGAGTTGAACCCTCGGCCTATTGGCCGTGCGGTGTTGTCGGTCCAGCCTGGGCGAGCGCCCCGGCCCCGAAACCCTTGACCGAAGCTTGAACTCGGTCTGGTTCCTCTGGTGAACCGTCGTGGACGAAAATCCCCTCGTGACTTTTTGAAACGAGGAGCTTCCTGTTTCTTCTTGCCATCCATGTTTTTGCCACTCTTGGCTGCAGTCTCTACCTCTTTATAGAGGTATTGTAGTTGACCGCCAAACATCTTGGTGTTATCTAAGGGTTTCCCTTTAATCGGCTCTGGAGCAAGATAAAGCGTAAACTCCTTCCCCTCATTATCGGTAACCTTCTTAGAGCGAGCCACTTCCTTGCCAGCATCTGTGCAAACTGACTTGAAGACATTTTCATATCTTCGATACGACAGGTAATTACCTGCCGCCGCTAACACTGCAATGCCTTTGTCCATTGTCTTAGCCAAAGACGAGAACTTATTTTCACTCTGCATCCTATTAGCCACAGGAACAATAGCTGTTAGGGTAGCCAACACTGCCTTATGCACTGTGTGCAACACATCCTCAAACTTCTTACGGTCATCCGTCATATTGACATCCCGATCCATTTCTTTAATGATGGAGTTGGGAACACCCTTTATGCCTGTTAACTCATCTCCTAACTTGGAGATAACCTCCGCCGGTTTAAACGTGCGGAAATGACCATTCACGGTCTCGCGCATAAGCGTAGTGGTTTTAACCCGCTTAGCCTTTGGCTTCTCCACCTTCTTAGCCACTTTAGTGCCAATGTCCGCATAGACACCTTCATATATGGTGTCTGAGTCTGATTCCGTAGAAGTAGACTCAGTGGACGAATCAGAAGAAGAATATTTCCTCTTCCTCTTCTTCTTTTTGGACTTAGTCTTCCGCTTTTTGCGAAAACCAGTCTCTGCCCGCTCCTTGGTGAATTCATCACCCGAAGAAATCACCTGTTTCTTCTTCTTCCTCCGTTTAGGAGAAGGAGGAGGAGGAGCGTTAAGCTCCACCGCTGAGTCTGTGTCCAAGAAATCCTCATACGAATCCTCTTGGACACTCGGCCTACGCCGCTTCCGAGACACAGGCGATTTGGAAGTCAAGATGTGGCTTTCCAACCGTGCAAAGCGAGCCTCCCAATCTGGAGGCGCAGGCACATCAGGCACTGCGTCCTCGTCCGGGTCGGAGAGGATATGCGCCCGGGGCTGTGTCGACGGCCCTGCCGACAACACAGGTGAGGAGTCGTACTCCTCGTCCACTCCACTCGGAACACGCCCCTCGGCTGCTACTGCACCGCGCTTACTCCGCTTCGTGGCCATCAGGAACTGTAAACAAAGATTTTTGGTCAGTCCTGGTATATATATTTGTCACAATTTGGTTGTTTCAAACTCAATTGGACATCTGGTGGTGTTAGAGAACGTGTTTATACCGTTATAACACAGGCGTAATAAGCTAAATTTGCGCGTGGATTGTGGGTCAAACCCAAATCCTTACGCGGGGTCGGGACCAGTGTATCGGCCCGCCCATCCCTCTGTTCCGCACACTTCTCCCACCTGTGACTACTACGTCAACAAGTTGGAGAAAATGCTACGAAACTCGGAGAAACGCCTGAAATTTTTTTGTCTAGGGGAGTCTATAAAAGAAACCCAGGAGCATCTCCAACATTACTCTCTATTAGAGTACGAGAGAATTTCCACATGAGATAGGGCGAAACCCACATCTCTACCCATAGTCACACGGTGACCCGGGTGTTGACAGAACCGCTAAAGACCGGTTTGGTTCCTTCGAGAAACCTACTCGAGTGTTCTATCCTTGGTTGTTTATAACCAAATAACTCGTCCAAATTGGACCAACGAAAGTCTAAACTTTCCATATTGATGCTCTAATGCATCATAATTAAGCTAACCACAGTTTTTATTATACTTACTGCGTATTTGCTTGTATGTAGACTAATTTTGCCGGAGCAACCCAACGACATGTTATCCAGTCGTGAGTTGTATATGCTAATTGCTGGTACCGGACGTGCTTACCTCTCCCTAGCCTGAGGCTAGCCTGAGGCTGTTTACCGAGGTAAAATACATGTTCTATGGCAGGGTAAATAAATTCATTTCAAGAAAAAAACGGACTTTCCGAGAGCAATATTTCTGGGTCATGTTATATATCATTTTAAAGAGCGAGTTCTCTTTCTAATGGTATAGAGATTTTTTAGAACTGATCACAGCCTATAATTCTTTGGGCAGGGTAAATGAATTCTTTTTTTTTTTAACACCAAAAAAACTAAACAAACAAAAACTGGACATTCTGAGGGCGATATTTCTGGGTCATGAAATATATAGCCCTATATCATTTAAAGACAGCTTTCTCCTTTTTAAAAATGGTATACACGTCTTTGAAAAGTGATCTCAGCCTAAAATGTTATGGTCAGGGTCAATGAATTCATAAATATATATATTTTTTAAACAAACAAACAAAACCGACTTTCCAAGAGTGGTATTTCCGAGTCATGTCATATATCATTTTAAAGAGCGAGTTCTCCTTTTAATGGTGTAGGGTTCTTTGAGAACTAATCACAGGCTAAAATTGTATGGCCATGGTAAATAAATTCATTCCCAAAAAATACAAATTATTTAAACTAAACAAAAAGAAACAGACTTTCCGAAGACAGTATTTCCGGGTCATGTCATATATTATTTCAAAGAGTTATTTCTCCTCTTTTTAATGGTATAGAGTTCTTTGAGAACTGATCACAGCCTAAAATTTGATTAAGTGTCAAAGTGGATACAGCAACTTTAACTTGTTAAAAAAAATGTAAAACCTAAATGCATCATTACAAAAATCACACTACATCGTAGGTCAAGATTATAGCTTTCCATTGATATAAATTATAAAGCCCATTCTGATCGGTCCATGCTAAGAAGATCAGTAAAAAAGATTCTGGAGAGTCCAAAATGCATTGCCAGTCTGGTCACTTTCCAAAAGTGGCTGGGCATACTTTGAAAAATGATACCCAATAATGGATTTATGCTACTGAAGTGAAGCAATCACACTCCCACATATAATAAGGCCTCGGATGGAAGGTAGAAAGATTGCTTTAGTCATTAAATCATATTTGTATTTGTGGAGATACAACAGGGCAAACTTGAGCAAAATTAGGTGTGCTTTGGCCTTGTCCTATACGGGTATAGAGGGAGTGGGCATACCTAATAAAATGGAGGTAAGTGTTTTTGTTTTGAAAAATAATAAATGTCATCTGACCATGCAACTTTAATGTGTGCGTGATTTATGACCCAGGTCGCCAGAACGTTTTGACCCATAATAAGTGCCATTCAGCTCAAATCCGCAGATGGTGGTAGGGCAGGACTGTCAACCCCAAATTTCCTATTTGGGTACTCCAGTGACAAAATTGTGTACTTTCTAATTGGTGGGGGGGTGGGGGTGTGTGGGGCATCCTTCACCTTAAAACGTTGTACAGAACAGGCACAAATTGTATGGGTAGGCAGGTCTTGCCGACCCCAAATTTCCCATTTGAGTACTCCAGTGGAAATAAATGTGTACTTAAAATATATATATATATATACACAAATTTAAAGTTTTTCTTTGGCAGACATTTTTTTTAAATGCCATTTTTCTTTTCTTTTTGGCCTATCTTCACCACCATTGGTCGATCTACACTATCGTTGGCCCATCTACACTGTCCTGCGTGACTCGCCTGTCGACGGCCTACACCCCCCAGCATCGCCGGCCTACACGTCTATCATGCTGTCGGTCGGTCGTGGACGAGGCCGCCCGTCGCGGGACCCAGAGATCCGTTGGAGGCCGCCTCGCCGGTCGTCGCGGGACCCAGAGATCCGTCGGCGCCTCCGCCCCAGACTCCCCCTCTGCGACCTCCCCCGCCCCGAGACGCTCCTCCGAGGCGGCACAGTGGATCACCTCGGTCGAGACCAGCATGCAGGCTACGGAGCGTTCTGTTGAGCGGCTCGCCGGCACAATGGAGGTGATGTCGCTCCATCCTGACCCGCCGCCCCCAGCTCCCGCCGGCCCTGGAACGCCTCGCCGGGATCGTGGAGGCAATGGCGCTCGCCTCTGCCGCTGCCCAGCAACACAGTGTAGATGGGCCAAGCCAGCCCCGCCCCTTCAGCAGGCCGCCGCCTCGCCCAGCAGCCGCCCGCGCCATACACCCCCACGCCGGATCCGGCCACCTCCGCGACGTCTCCAGCCGTCTCCTCGCTAGCCTCCGCCACGGAGGCCGCCCGTGGGATGGATACTGGAGTCCGCCAACGTGGGGTGCATCCTTACAGCACTTGGTGAGGTGGTGTGCTGCACGAGACGCCCCCATGAGCACGCCCGCCTTGGCGCATGGCCCCCATGGCGGATTTTTAGTCCGCCGGCGGCGGCATGCCCACCTGCACCCGGACGGATGCAGCCTGGCAGCCGAGACCACAGCCCCGTCCCCCCAGCGGTGGGCTGTTGCCGGCCCCTTGCCACCACCGCCCCCCAGGGGGCCACCCCACACCCTCACAGCGCGTCCAATGACGTAACCACAGACATCACAACACACACCCGTCACCCCTGATGCCACCAGTCAACCGCCGGAAGTCGCCCTTGCACCACCGGACGTCGCCACCCCCCCGAGACCGCAGCCCCATCCCGCCTGTGGTGGACCGTTGCCGGCCCCTCGCCGCCACTATGGCCCCTTCACACAGCCGCCAGGCCCCGGGTGTACTAAACACTGACATCACAGCACACGGTGGCACACCAGGTGATGTCAGAAATGACGCCATCACAGAAACCGCCACCCCTGTCACCCCTGACGCCACCGGCCAACCGCCGGAAGTCACTTGTACCCTCCCGGAAGTCACCCGCCCCGCCATCCCCTGTGATACCCGGCCCGCCTACAACCGCCCCTCCTCAGATCTCCCCGGCTCCCTTTAACCGTCCACCCTGGATTACATAACACTCCAGTCACTGGAGAAGTTAACCGCCGCCACGGTCGCTCCCTGCACCCCACTGACCCCCCCCACCAACACCCCTGTCACCACAGGCCAACTGCCGGAAGTCGATTGGGCCCTCCCAGAAATCGCCCGCCCCCGCCGTCCCCTATGATACCCGGCACGCCCACAACCCCCCCCTACCTCATCAGATCTGGCCGCCTCCCCTAGCCGTCAGCCCCGGATTACACTGGAGTCACTGGAGAAGTTAACCGCCGTCACGGTCGTTGCCTGCACCCCACCAACCCTACCGCCACCCCCGCAAATACCAATACTGCCCTACCCTCCTCTCCATAGGCGTAGGCTCCGGCGAGGCGGGGGCTCGCCACCCCACCTTCTCCCAGGCCTACGTGGCCCTCCGGGATGCGGGACTACCTTTTGTTGCCGCCCGCATCCCCCCTTTCTTCCACGCTCCACATCCCCCGCCTGGCGAGAGTGGCTCCATGGCTACCATGACCTTCACCTCGGCCTCTGATTGCAGGATACACCGCCCTGGAGGTGGCCGCGGTCGACGCCGTACGTATCGCATCGCCTCCCTGGCACCCTCGAGGCCTTCCTTCGGTTTGCGTCGGCCCACGACCTCGACCCTCTCTCACCCTCGGACTCTGACGTGCCTCCCTCTACGCCGGCCATGTGGCGCTCGCCTCGATCGGGAACGCCCTCTCCGGCGCGCGCTCCTGGGTTGAGGCGGCCCGTGGGACACCTCGGGCTTCGCCTCCTGCGAGACGTCTGTCGTGGAGGAGAGCGAGGCTCACGCACGTGCTGCCCCACCACTCACACCTGAGCATATTGCGGCCTTCTGTGCTGCCGCCGGTGCCTCGGGCCTCATCCCGCACGCCGCCCTCCTCCTCGGGTACTACCGGATACGGCCTCCCTCTACACCGGCCATGTTGCGCCCGCCTTGGTTGGGAACGGCCTCTCTGGCACGCGCTCCTGGGTCGAGACGGCCTGTTGCGACACCTCGGGCTTTGCCTCCCGCCTTGCGCGGGACGTCTGTCATGGAGGCGAGCGAGGCTCGGCGCACGTGCCGCCCCACCACTCACGCCTGAGCATCTCACGGCGGTTGCCGCCTTCCGCGCTGCCGCAGGCGACTCATCCCACACGTCGCCCTCCTCCTCGGGTACTACGGGATGCTGAGTCAGCCCAGCCTCCTCTCCCCAAGCCCATCTCGGATCCCTCTGGAGCGGTCGCCCTCTTCATCCCAGCTCTGCCCCATTGCCGCCTGGAACACCGCGGTCGCCCTCGTCTCAGCATCGCAGGGCGACCCAGCCTTCATCATGCCCTCGGGCCAGCCGCTGGACTCTCGGACCCTCATGGTCATCCTCCGAGGCGCCCCTCGGGCCGTCGCTGTCGGCCCCGGAGAGCTTCACACTCCACAGCCTTAGGCGGGGCACCGGCCACACATGCCAGTGGTGGACATCATCACGGTGCAGGGCACCTGGACTTCGGGGGCGGTACATGCGTACCTCCCCCGCCTCGCCCCCTTTGCCACCCCTCGCCTCCTTTTTGGTGGAGGGCTCTTCGGGGCTTCCTCTTCCCCATTGACTTTCCTTTGATGAACATTGACTTCCTGATGCTACTTTATCCTGTTCTTGATGATTTGATTGCCTGATTTTTTATTGTACTTTGTTCATTGCATTGCTGTACTACTTATCTTCGCACTCTGAATAAAGTGCTCTTAATTTCCTCCTTCGTTGCATATCGGTTGTAATGTGTACATTGCGTTTGATTCGCGACGAAGGAGGAGTGCCCCCCCCCCATCCTCCTGCCTGCCATGGCCGTATGCCGTTTACTGTTACAACTGCTTGCTTCATCTACCTTTCAAAACTAGCTCTCCGATGCTGACAAAGGACATTATTGAATGAATAAACCACATTTAATATAAAAATAATTTTAAAGACTTTTAACAACTGATGTGACGATAAGTGTATAATTGAAAGCTCCCGAAATAATGTATTACATGCATATACACCACTGACATGAACGTGCAGTGCACTCTTATAAAGTGTTACCAAACCTAATACCCATGTAATAAAATTGGGATCAGAAACAAATTTCAACAGTAAAAAAAAAATAAAAAAAAATAATAACATATAAATCTACGCATATATATTTTTATCAAAATCATATAAGTTACTGATCTTATCATATAGACTGGTTTATGCATGTCTGTATCTATAAATAATGGGACCAAAACTTATTCATGTATTTCATGTGATATTGAAGTCGGTTAAACTATCATGGAATATATGATGTAACTAGCCTAAGACACAAATGTTAAGATTATATATCATATGCTACACAATTTGATGTTGTCACAAATGGTCAATAGGATATTGTGGCCACATCATTTTTATTTTATTACGAAAGCGCTAGTAATAATATTAAGACAGATGAATTGATATGGATATTACATGATTTGTTCCCTTTCTTCATATATATTGTAATACATGCCAACGATTGGCGGAGGTGTAGGGGTGTAGTATCCATGGACCAGTATTTGTCCATCCGCTGTGTAAATAGTGTTACTGCCGTTGTGTGAAGGGCCACTTCCTATTATGGAGAGCTGGCATATCCCCTCCCTCTCCTGAGGTAGCCCCAGGGAGGAAATAAATTTAATGAAAGGTACCCCCCCCCCACTAATAATACCCAGGGGGGGGAAAGTGAGAAAGAAAAGTGCCCCCCCCCCCACCAACCAAGCCACGGTAAAAAAAAAAATATATATATAAAGTACCTGCCTCCAGAGATACAAAAACAATTATTAAAATAATTCCCTTCCTCCCCCGAGATAGGAAATTCAAACATTCTAAATGCCTCCCTAATAAAAAATAAATAAAATAGTCCCCGCCCCCCACGAAATATATAAACAAAATTATTGAAATTATCACTCTCCCCACCCGAGGTAGGAAATAGCTGAAGATTTTGTATGGATCTATAACTTAGAATCCATGGACCAGTACGGCAGTAGTCGCGCAGCCGCTGTTGCTGTGTGAATAGTGGTATGTGGTGTCCTTATTCGCATAGCCGCCGTGCGAATAAGAACACCACGTGCCACTATTCGCACCACCGCTGTGCTAATAGCCGTGTCCTTACATGACATGTATAGACTACATCGCCATTCCAGCGATGCAGTGCATTGTGGGATGCATGGAAGAAAAACAAACCCACAAGAAGCACATGGAACATGCTAATACACTGGGTGCAGCTATGAAATGTGCTAGTTTCAGCTCATCTTAGTTCTTGTTCGAAAAATACATCGATTTGAACTTGAAAAATATGCCTAGTTATGGGCTCTTTGTTCTGTAGTAAACCAGCCAAAAGTTGTGACCCATATTACTAGTTTTATGAGCAAGGCTGAGGCGTGAATGTCAACTGCCAATTGGTGTGAGACAGAGGGGACATTGTAAGCAAGTGCTGCGGATTAAATAACTCTCTTGGCCATCTATCAAACATTCTTAAAATTTCACAACATGTAGAGACCTAATAAAGGAACAATATGTGCATAGGTTGATAGGACATTTTAATCAACTTTGAGTGATTTGATGAAGATTTTGTTGAGAAAAGTAAAACTTGAAATTCAACCATCAACTTTTGAAACTAATACTGGTCCAATTGAAACAATTAAAAAATGAGGATGTAGATAAATATGTGCTCTACGTCATGAAACTGAACACCTTTGCTTTGCCGCAAACGGCATTTTCAGCGCATGCACGGTCGGAACGGTGATCTCGTCTATAGTAGTTATGTGATGTGACGATCATCATCATGTGTAGATAAAAGATTTACCCTCTACTTGTAGTACATGGGTGAACGACAACGTAGTATAAATACGGGCGAAAATAGCTTTAGTATGGAACAGGAACTAGAAACTGTGGCTCCAGTATCAAATGGCTACCCATATAGGCACAGAGTTGGTGAAATGGGCAAATATGCAAAAAGACAAGATGGCTGCGCTAGAATGCTGTCGATTTCACTTTTAAAGTCTATTAAACTATATGTTTTATTACATTTTTCCACTCAAAAGTTGCGGGTAAATATGAAGATATATATAAAGAATATATTTTGCTTCTTAAATTAAGAATTTATTCGCTCAGTTAATTTCCCCAGCATGTCCAAATTCTTCGGCAGTTTTTCTAATGGGTTGGTTTTCACCCCTGTACTGTTAGTATGGGGTGAATCTTTTATCTACATCATGTGACGTGTTGATAATAACTAGTGACAATAACTTGTGACAAGACTTGTCCTTGATCACCCACCCGGCTTTAGCCTTTACTAGGGACCACACACGAAAATTTTTAAACAGGTCTAGAACACCATAAATAGTACAGAATTGAAGCCCTTCCAATTGAAGCCCTTCCAATTCTGAGTTGAATACACCTTTTTTTTTTTTTAGCTCTATAGCTTTGTTAATAAAATAGTTATGATGATTTTCATTTCACTCTTTTGTCTTAATTCCTGGACACTTTACTATGGGGGAACTTGGTGAAACCACATGCTAATTGGGGATGACCTACATTCATTATTTGGAGTCATGGACATGGCCTGGGCCAGAGAAACATTCCTGTACGATTTTGAGGCTGCATACCATTAGAACTGAGAGCTACGATCTTTGTATAGGCTACCACAAGCCGGCATCAAAGAAGAGGATAATAATAATAATAATTAAGTAGAACTACCAACTATTGATGGGGAAATCAATTACATGTTACCAAAGTCTTAATAGAAAGCAATATAATGTTTTAATATAGTTAATTAACCAATTAAGAGGGCCATAGGGGCCATCTAAATATCATCATGATATTCATGTCATGCTAATTGGGAATGACCTACATTCACCTTGGAGTAAAATTATCAACTATTTTAATATAAAACAATATAAGTCAAACTATCAACTATTTTAATGACCTCTTAACAGATAATACACCTTTTAAATATAGCTGATTCACTTTTTTTTAAAGGGGCCATCCAGATATTATGTAACCCTATTTTTGTCAAATTTTGCCCCCGACCCCCCTGACATAAGACCATATTCCATATAATACAAGTCTAGACCATATACCACCCGGCTTTATTTAGCCTTAGCTTAGGCTTTACGTCTTAAAGTTAAAGAGGCTTCCTGCTACGCAATTGAGATAGTTTATTGCCGCGTTACCGAAGTGCTAAATTGCCTAGTTTACACAAAGTAAATTTCATGATATCTCCTTTTAAAAAGCGTAACTGCAAATGGATAGCAAACTGTGTAAAAACTGTAATTAATTCTCCACTTGAAAAAAATGCAACGGCGAAACTAAGCTCTTCAGTCCGTTTTTAGTACACGGGCACTCTACCTGTATCATTGTATGTTTTCCAGAGGAAGCCACCAGTGAATCACAATTATTAACAACACATAGAATGGTGGTGATTACACATTGAAAACATTTATGAAAAGATCAACCAGTAATTATCTAACATTGCGATCACAATTCTTAAATTAAAGTAAAGAAAATGTTGTGTGTTTACCTGGTTTGCAGCCATCTTGTACTTCCTGTGAAAATACGCACGCGCTGATTGGTGCGCTATTGGTTTCCAGTTCCGGTCGCAATGCAATCTAGGACGTGTATATATTCCATCATGGCTGCTACGGGGAGAATTTTCAGCAGGTTGGCAGGTAAGTACATCGATAATTCATAATTCGTCATGTATTTTCTTCATGTTTACCATGCTACACGTTCCTTTGCAAACAATGCCTAAGTTGAATATAGCTTTTTGGAAGCAAGTGGCTCGGTGGTACAGTATTCTGTCAAGGTTGTCATTGACATTGTCATTGACTGATTGAGTCCTGTGACCAAGACCAAGTCCAAGTTGAGACTTGAGTGTTGCCCACTTTAGTTTCCATACCCAACCCGATCCGCACTGACCTAGTTATTACTTATTATCTGCATTTGGCGAACCTCTCTTTGCATGTAGTGAAATAGTTCACATTATTGTGCTTTGGCTTTGCGAAAACTTGAATTGTTTATCTGAAGAACTATCTAAACAGACTAAAGCCCTGTTCACACTTACAGTAGCAATGTGGACAACATTTTCAAACCAAACCTATCTGAAAATGAATGGCATTGATGGAAAGAGCTTTGAAAACCATACAAGAAAATCCAACAATCGTGTCAATCGGTTGATTATTAAGCATGCTAGAGCTATTTAAATTTCGGTAATGAGGGGTAATTTCCTGCCATTATTTTAATGCTTTAGCATTACAAGTGTGTCACCCAAAATCTAGATATTTAGTCAGTTTTTGTTCTAACTTGCTTAATAACTCACTGAAATTTTCGGTGTAAGTAGATCCCTAGCTGCTCTGTTGATTTCACCCATTAAAATAAAAGTGACTTGGAGGATATACGCCATTAAAATAAAACTAAATGAATACATTAGTGATTTAGAAGGAAGTTACGGAAATTTCTCATTGTTTAATGAGTATATCCATGAGTCCATTGTAACTACTTTCATCCTTACCTTTGTATTGGTAGATTCATAAGAATCTCATTAATACGTCAACTTACAAGTAAGTCTAGTATAACTATCATATATCCATGAAACGTGAAGTTTTCTTCCTTTGTTTTAATGTTTTAGCATTACAAGTGTGTGACCCAAAACCTATATATTTAATAATTTAGTCATTCTTTGTTCTAACTTCCTAAATAATCGAGATATCTGAATGAAATTTTCAGTGTAAGTAGATACATATCTCCTCTGTCGATTCCACCCATTAGAATAAAAGTAAATGCACACATTAGTGCCAGATTTGTCGAATTTTGGTTGTCATTGATATGATTGATCTTATAACACTGAAAATTTGGGGACCTAGCAAAGTACCTTTTCGACCTTACAGCATCATGAAACTTCACACAATGGTCAATTAATAACAGATTTAAATGTCCATATACCTTTTAAAGCTACCCAAAATATATAGAAGGTGGAGTTTGAGTGTTGAAATCAAGTCAAATCTTCTGAATGTGCACAGACACAGAAAATGTGAACGGATTTGCAAATTGTAAACATGAGGGCGTAGATGGACATTTTATCTACATCACAGGCTGAAATTCATGGGGATACCCCCTAAGAGGCACTGAAATAAAAGCATTTTGAGGGACCCCTCTGTTATCAGAACGATTTTTCCAGGAACAGATATTTGGCAGAAAACGGCCGTCGCGTAGCGCGGGTGTGCACGTACCTATGTACAGCATTAGGCCCACTTAGATTGAGACGAACTAGATGAGTCAAACTAGCGACGCATTCACACATACAGAGTTTTCAAAGTGTGTCGCGTTCAGACACGCGCGTTAAACTGGCTCAGATCGATGTTGTTTTACATTCTAGCAACATCTAAGGTCATATCAGTATGGGTATCCACACATATATGAAAAAATGGGACGGTGCAAGCATGTAGGATGATCCACACATGTGTTCTAACCACTATGAAAGCAACTACCTGTTAGGAAGCAGTTTCCATATGATATATATGAAGAAATGGGACGGTGCAAACATGTAGGACGGTGCAAACATGTGGTCTAACCACTATGAAAGCAACTACCTGTTAGGAAGCAGTTCTCATCCATGTGCTTAAGCCGCCTCAACTAATCTAGTTGCATTCACACATGCCACTTTGGCCGACTCAAGCTAGTTCGCTTCATTTAAACTACCTCGCGAGGCGGTTTACTTGAGGCAAACTAGATGAGTCGACTCAGCCCTAAGTCGCCTCAGCGTAGCGTCCACATGGCCAATGTGAGTCGACTTAGATGAAGCGAACTAGCTGAGGCGACTTAACGCCCATGTGTGACCGGGGCTTTAGTATCTAAGTAGTAATACTAGTATGCCTTTATTTTGACTCAAAGCGACTTATATTTGGTGAAATCGAAGAATTTGTTCTGGTTTTGCAAGAAAATAGTCTGTAAAACTAGGTCATCCATTCAAACCGCTTAAGCCTTGTTTTCTCATAGAGTTGAGATCCGTAATGCTAACTCAATGAAGACCTGTCGAGCAACCGCGCGTCTACCATCGACGTCTTCAGGTTTCTTCGAGTTTGACAGTCGGTAACACAAAATAACGGGACAAGCATATCGATGTTAGACTGAATGATAGCAGACGCCAAATCCGATTTGCACTAATGTAAGATCGACGCTTTGAGACTGAAATGTACCTCTAGAGTGTCACATAAGACTTCTAAACGGTCACAAAGTTTTAAAAAAAATGGTCGGATTAATCTAAAAAATGATCACAAATTTTCAGATGCTTCATAAGACATCATATTAGATATCAGAAATGCGATAAATTCTTCAAAACTGATTTAAAATTGAGATTTTAAAATTAATTTTGTTATTGTTATTTTTATTCGAAGTCAGAAAACCTTATCCAGTACCACAAGTTATTATTCATTATTGGTTAGTGGAAACGATATGGGTAGTGTGAGTACAATGTAGTGATGTAAACTTCTTTCTACGCTGCTTGGGCAGGTGGTAAGAAGTGGAGGGGCGGAGTACATTGTAAAATATTCTGATAAAACGCATTGGTGGGGAATGCAAATGGTCTATAATGGAGTACAAATGGTCTATTAATGGAAATGATGTATAGGGCCAGGTGCATGAATGTATTTATGTAGTTGCTGGTGATTCTTTACTTATGGTCAATAGTCATTGTGTATTAGGTATATAGTGTGAATGAGGCACTAGTGATAGTGTGTAAGGAGCCTCAAGAGCTCTACTCACTACCCCCTCCTCCTCCCCCCCCCCCCCCCCCCAACTGTTAGTCACGGATCACCACACACACAGCTCAGGCAGGTGCAGGCCATGCAGCCACACCTCATGGTGATGGTGGGTAGATCACAGTAGCCATAGTGACCCCAGAATGCTTACTGTTTATTGGTGGAACTAGAAATGCTTGTTGCTGATTGGAGATAATTCATAAAAAGAGACCAGTCTGGGGAAAAAATTTATAATTTATTTACATCATTTAAGAATATTGTATCATATTAGTTCCGTGTTACAATTCATTTGAAATTATCCATAAGTACTATACATTATATCAGTATTTTTTATATTTTTTTCTCCAAGAACTACACACATCCATGTTATTTATTCACACTTCAAGGTTCCGGGTTCAAACCAACCGAATACCTCTAACACTCAGCCGGTTCATCTAACAGCGGGTTGGGAGGGGGGGGGGGGAAATGTTGGTAGGTGTACACTGTCCGACTGTCAGAAGTAAAGTGAGTTAACTATGCTGGTAGTTTAAAGTAGGTATCCCAAGTGAAATTTTGTACGTGTTTGGAGTTTGATATAAATGATTCCATCCAAATTGATTCTTTTTTAATTATCCCGGGCCTATGGGGTAGTGCTAGTAACTCTATTTTTTTTCAAGGCCCCAAACCATGGGGAACAATTAAAATAAATAGGCTGAAAACACCCGAGAGCCAGTTTTAGCAGGTGATAAAATTTGGTGAAAAATCTGGCTTTTTGGAAAAGTTTGAAAAATCACAGAACAAAAACTGTACAATGGAATTGGATGAAATTTTCAGGTGCTATTCATCTTTATCAGATACTTCAATACATCCATAACAACATACATTACAAAACAGTTAAATATTTTATAAGTGAGGAGGAAGAATGCACATTTTACCAAAATCATGAAAAATGTTGAGTTTGAAAAATCGCAGGAAAAAAACCCTTCAACAGAATTGCATGAAACTTTCATGTATCCTTCTTCTTTATCAGTTTAGTTGATTAGTGCCCCCTTTTAAGTGTTTTACTAACACTATTTAGGTTTTTGTATTTTACGAATTTTGCAAAATAATTTTATATCTCCTGTGGGTTCCGCACCAATGCCTCTGACATCTCACTCTTGACTTCAATCACCTGACCTATGAAGAATTCTTCATCATAAGCCACAGCAACCCACACACCTTGGTTTGAAAATTTGAAATTTATATCAACTTCAGTGTTGCTCTCTGCATCAGAATCACCCACCCATTCCATGTCGTTCGAGCAGACATCAGCTAGATTTATTCCCTCACTTTTTTCACTGACACTATTTGATTCACCAGAATCACTGTCACTGTTTAGCCTTTTTCTTTTATTTTGGGGGGGAGGTGGAGCTGGAGTTAGGAGTAAGTTCTACTAGATGAGTGGGCACAGGCAGACCAGACTTCTCAGACAGAAAACACATGAAATCATCTTTCAATTTGTCTATAGTTTTGGAACCAACAACTAATCTTGGATCCTTGTGGCCAAGTACCTTAGTGCAGTAGCCCAATTCAGCATGGAGAATTGCTTTCATGTCTTTCTTCACTTGTACACCAGACAAAACATTGAGAACATCTTTTATTTCTGCTGTCAGGAATTTGTAAAATCTCTTCTAGATTTTTTTTACCAGGGAGTTGAAGTGAACCATTTTTTTCCCAAGATTCAGCCATTTTCAACAGGTTATCTGCATGCAGTTGGGGTACCTAGTAATAAGTACTACTACCACATAGGTATCCCAAGTGATTTAAAAAAAAGGTTTGAGCTTGATTTAATGGATTTCACTTGTTATGATATTGAATTTGAAAGAAAATGACATTTCATTTGTCAAAATTGATCCAATATTAAGGAAGATATGGACGTTTTTAGGTTGTTACTCTATCGGTCCTGCTCAAAGCTAAAAAGCTAAGAAAATATTATAGCTCCCAAAATTAAAACTAGGGAAATGAGCAGTGGAAATGAGGAAGACCAGTTCTCCTGCTTAAACTACTAATGTACCCAAAAACAAATTTTAAAAAAAAAACCCACAAAAAAACCCCATTTTTAGTCATTAAATCGCCGTGCGCATGAGCGCCATAGGTTCGCACGAGCGCTGATCATTATGATTGGACAGGAAATTAAATTCTCTTTAATTCAATACCAACTTTTAATGGTTTTAAAATTATATTTTCAGTAGAAAGTAGCACTTAAAGTGGAAATTTTTGTAACTTCAAATTTCAATCAATTTTTTGGCATTTTCTCTAAAATTAAAACATATACAGTTTTATATGAATGGAAAGCTCGGAATCTCACCTATCTAGGCGTATTAGTACCTTTTTCCTGGGTACTTTGATCAACAAATGGCGTTGTTGCACAAATTGGATGTACACTAGCTAATTCTACTAGGGATACCATGACACATCTCCACCTGGGAATTTACATGGTTTGAGAGTGAAAAATGGGAGTTGGTGGTAGTTTTTATTTAGCTATATCAGGCTTATTTATTTGAATAATAAAATGAATCCAAGACCAGGTTAAAGCTAAGAGAACAAAGGTTGTTTCTGTTGTAATACATTTGTAAAAATCCTTTGTGGTTTGTTTTGCCAAGGTGTTGAAGTGGAGCATTTTTTGACAGAATTTGGCACATTCAACAAGTAATCAGCCTGGGTTTGGGGTACCTATTTAAAGAGATGTTGCCTTGGATATGATTTTGAAATTTGATATGATTGCTTAGGGGCATGCATATGTACACTCTACCATACCTAGCAACCCAATGCACAATACTAGGATCATTGGCTTGATATGAGTGATTATGGAAACGCATTTGAAACTGTTTACCTTACTTAGCAACCCCGTTGAGATTCAGTTTATCAGTGGCTCATTCTCTATGTTATGAATTACCCATGTTATGAGATAACATGCACAATTCATAACAAGAGACCAGTCTGGGAAATAAATTTATAACTTATTTACATCATTTAAGAATATTGTATCATATTAGTTCCGTGTTACAATTCATTTGAAATTATCCATAAGTACTATACAGTATATCAGTATATATATTTTTTTTCTTTCTCCAAGAACCACACACATCCATGTTATTTATTCACACTTCAAGGTTCCGGGTTCAAACCAACCGAATACCTCTAACACTCAGCCAAATTGCATAGCGAGTGTTAGAGGTGCAGTACTAAATACATTTTTGGGGACCTAATTAAATATTGCTAATGAACCCACCTTCCTATTTCTCGCACATCAGCGATGGATGCCCCCGGTTCCGCACATGTCTGTGCCGCTCCTCTTCTCAGACTGTGCAGCATGACTGCCTGAGGAGTGGGGTGTCCTTTTTTCCCAAGTGCAAGTCTTATCGCTGTCAACAGGATCGGACCGGTCAGAGGAGTGCCGGAGGGAAGCAGGAATGCAGGACCTTCAGGTGTGACTTGCGTCGACATGGCATACTTGTGCCAAGCTTTAAGTGGACAGCAAGTTGAACCAGGAATCGCCGTTATCTTGACGACATATGGGTCTGCCACTCCACGGGAGGTTTTGGTTGTTCGAACCCGGACCAGAAGAGTGTGTTTACTCTCTCGAACATCTGCCCCAATGAATGTGTGGCCTGGATCGTCATCTCGAAAGGAAAACAACAAATTACCTTGCCTTAATAATGTTAAGAAACCTATTATGGTTGCAGCAGTTAATACATTTGCTATCCTACTGGCAGATTTAAAATAGCGAACTATATTTAAGATATCACCTTCAGTCAATGGTAGTGCTTGAACTGGAATATGATTTGATAGTCTATACACTCCTTTCTTTACTAGTCTAACTGGGTATCACTCAAATGCATGCACAGAACCACCACACATAGACACCCAGGTCTTTGCTCCACTAACATAATTATTGAGACCTCCTGGTGACTTTAGTTGATTATATAATTCTGCTACACATGCCATGACATCATATATCTGTGGCTCAGTAGGATTAAAATGTTGTCTTACACTGTACTTCAGGTATGCCCTGACTTGATACAATTTGTTTCTCCAGGTTCCTGCAGACACTCCTGCTTTAAACAGTTCTAGTATATGTTGATGATGACCAGCGGGTAGATCTGGGAAGATAGAGCCAAATAAAACTATCTTCCCAGATCTACAGATTAATATCAAACACAGTTATCTCATGGGACACCCTGACTCTATCAAGATTAAGTTCAATACAAAGGGAGTTTACCATCACTGACGCCTTATAATCAAAAGATTGCCTACTTAGAGCATCCGCGAGGACAAGGTCTTTCCCAGCCTTATGATGAACTTGGACGCTGCAGCTGTTGTTCGCTGCAGAGCGCCATATTTCTCACGCGCAAGCGCATAATATAGGGTCTCTACCAGCACCTGTGGAAAGCACTTGTTGGGACGCTATATTATCGGTATTAATGATAATATTGTAATTTTGAATATCTGTAGGACAACGGTTCTGAAGTGCCACAATCAGGTTTAAAGCCTCTAATTGCGCTATGTTAAATTTACAATCAAGGAGATTATCAGAATAAGTTTCAGAGAAATAATTCAATTTTGAGAATGCACATGCACCCTTCAAGGAGTCAGATTCTATTATCCAGTCACATCTTGGGTCCTGTTTCAAGAGAACTAACTATTCCATTTGTATTCTGAGAATACGGCAGAAACCAAGAAATGTCCCTAATTAGCTCTACAGTAACCCTACTTCTACACTTATACAGAGTGGCTCTAAGTGCATCCAATATCCTATTCATAAAACGTTGTGCGGGCTCGACACATTTTGCCACAAACTGAAGTCTGCCTATCAATCTTTGCAAATCTTTCCTACTAACTAACTTACCCTCCTTCCATATCTTACATTCATCTAATATCTCTTGCAACTTCAACTCAGGCATTTTTACTCGCATCAATTCAGTGCTAATATTATACCCCAACCAGTTTAACTCCACAGTAGGGGGAACACATTTATTTAATGATAAATCTAAACCTAATTTATTCGTAATATCTAATATCCCATTGTAAGCCCTCAAAGCTTCCAACTTGCTACCCGCTATCCCCACAAAATCATCAAGGTAATAAAGTGCAAAGTAGCCCTGCTTCCTCACTAAATGCACCACCGCGTTTGTTGTTCTCGCACAAGCTAATGAAGACGTCATACATCCAAACAGTGGTGCAATATCGAAATTAAAAAGACCAACTTTTATGCCGAATAGCGGAACTGACAAGGGACATGTCCTAAGTTGCCTATAGGCCCTGGCTAGATCTATTAACCACAAAAAACACCCCGTACCTAATCTAGACAATGCATTAGCTAAATCCATAATATTCGGAAGCATATAACTAATTTCTCTACCCTGATAGAACCCTTTCTTAATCCCGGAATTAAACACTTGCCCCTTTCGGATAACTGAGATCTACTATTATCCTTCTTTCCAACAAATTTTTCTTAGGCCTAGTCATTATAGGGCTTGTCTGCGCCCACGGTGTGAATGGATCCTCCTAAAAGGGGCCTAGCAGAGCATTATGGCCCAATTCAGTTTTAATGTACTTAGTCACCCAAACAAAATTACTAGGATCTTCCTTATGGTTAGCTAAGGATGACTTTGGCGGCAAAGCTTTTGTATAGTCCGTCGGCCAACCATATTCAAGATAATTAATAATCTCAATATCGGAATAGCCACGAAGTAATATCTTCCATACCAGTATGTTCAGATCAGAAGGCACCGGAATTTTAGCATGCAAGTAATTTGGTAAGCCTGAATCTCTAACTTTTTTATCAATATTAATATGTGTCGAGATCACATTTTGTCTGTTGCAACAGTTGGCCAGAATGTTAACAAACTAGATTTGAATTGAAGGGGAGAGACGGAATCTGCACTAGGACCCATGAGTTGACAGTTATCAGATTTATCAGCTGGAGGACACGATAACGGGGTTATGTCAACCCGAGATACGGTGGTAGATGTACCACGATCGACGTTCATGCAGCATGAAATTGAAGGCAAAGTGGGCTGATTACTACAGTAATCCAAGTCGTCATCGGAAGTAGCTGCCGACAACTGTCATGACCAGTGTGTGCAGGCACGAAAGCAACGTTAATTGGGCCTTCAGTTTCGAACGCATCTGTGTTCGTGTCACCAAGGTGATGACCGTTAATGTTAGTCAGTTTCAAGCTGGGAATATCCCCCTGATCCTTTCTAAAACTGATTCTCCTAGATTCATCATCTTTACCAATATTAACAATAGACACACTACCCCTGATCAAATTATTGACACCGAAAAATCTCGAATCGTCAAATAATTTAGAACTCAGACATAAAATTTCACGACCCTGTACCGCAACAACCTTACACAAGTTGGAATCCGCACACAAAACCCTATCATCCTCCTCAAATTGGATGCCCCTGGCACCACTCACTAGATTAACCCCATCCTGTACATTTAACAGCGCTACTAACCTCTTTTCCCAGCTTGATACCATTAATGTCACCACCTTGTAAAGAGAGACCGACGTGTCCAGCGACAATGGATGACAGATGATGGCCAGGAGATTCGATCAGTTCCTCGGATGACGCACATGAAAACAATCGCAATTAGATACACTTTTCGATAATGCCGGCCCTGTTGGGCCATCTATGGAAAATCCTGTTTCTCTCCCTTTTGTGAAATCTCATTACTCTTGTTACCAGTATCATTATGAAGTGAGTTCCTCTCAAGCGCTCTCTTTTTATTATTACAATCTACCTCATGATGCGGATTAGCCTTACAATATTTGTTAATACACCAAGCACACAAATGAGATCTTTTGTCCCGGTCTGCACCATGCGACCCCATAAACTCACACGATTTACCCCAATTCCATGAATAACACGGCTTGCCATCAACATCAACATCATAATCCCTACTGTAATGAGACGATTTATGAAAATCAGACTTAAAAGAGTTCTTATATGACGACAGCCTCTCAGCAACTGTCATTACATCACGCATCATGTCCTTAATGGCATAACGGTCACTCCAGCTGGCAGGTAAAAGACCGTCGTTCACCATAGTAAAAATCCTCTCTGACCAAGTCAGACAAGTTTTCCACTCCCAGTCAGCAGCCATCAACATCAAATCCTCTTCATGATCACAAATGTAACTACGCCAACCCGATGGCAACTTAGGATCTTTACGCATACGTTGCAGTGCCGTGAAGTATTCAAACCACTGGGACTCCCCAGTCCCAACTTTCCCTTTCTTCTCCTGACTGATTACATATAACTTCGGCATAAAATCATCCCTGCCTTTATGCTTTTTCAATGAAACACCCGTCGAATCCGAACGACACTGCCTCGACTTCTTAACCTCCGCACTGTTCCGTTCGTCCCAATCCCGGTGATGTAGATGCCTTGACCGCTTCCTGCCCCGTCTCGGTCGAACCTCCGATGATACCGATCGACTTGATCTTGCAACACTAGATGGCAACACTGGTGCTTCATCCACACTCAACGCTGTAGCATCTGTAACATTGTCATAGAGCTTTGGAGAATTCACTGTCCTAGCCACAAACTTCGCTTCAATTTGATCTAATCGATTCACCAAAACTTTAGAAATTGAAGTAATCTTGTTTTCCACCACCACATTGACTGAAGACATGGATATCAGTGGCGAATTCAAACCAGTCAGCCTCGGAGAATCGCAGCCCAACTGCGAATTCTCCTTACTTGTAGAAGGCTGAGGAGAATGCAGAACCGACGAAGCATCATCAAGACGCAAAGATGGATGACGCCTACGCGTGGATTTACGAATCTGCTGCATAATCACTGGAGACTTAAGACCACTTGGACTCCAAAACCGGACACTATGAAAAATGTTGGTATGTGTACACTGTCCGACTGTCAGAAGTAAAGTGAGTTAACTATGCTGGTAGTTTAAAGAGATGTTCTATAGGTTGCCTTGGATATGATTTTGAAATTTGATATGATTGCTTAGGGACATGCATATGTACACTCTACCATACCTAGCAACCCAATGCACAATACTAGGATCATTGGCTTTATGAGTGATTATGGAAACGCATTTGAAACTGTTTACCTTACTTAGCAACCCCGTTCAGATTCAGTTTATCAGTGGCTCATTCTCTATAGCCGTGTTCACACGGGCAATGTAAATCGATTCGTAGAAATCGACTTGTATAGTTCTGGTTACATTCGCGTGTGAACGGGCGTCTGAGTCGGATTAGGGCTGAATCGATTCCTGTGATGCGGATTCTGTAAACCACTTGTCGAGGTAGTGTACGTGAATCGATTTCTGTGAACCGATTTATTTTGCCCGTGTGAACGCAATTAGGCGGATTAAGGACCTCACATGCATGCGCGTCGAGACCTTAGTTTGTTGACTTTCCGGTCGATCAAAAGCGCATATTATATAATTTAGTCTATGAAACTGCTAGGTGTGCACAGATATTTTTTTCATCATTTATTTTTAGGGTTTCACTGCCCAGCAGAAGTTTGGACCCTTCCAAACCAATACGATTCAGTCCATACATATCTAGGTCGAACCCACACTCTCTTGTGGCGACATCGACTAACCGAAACTGGCGCTGCTTAGTATCGACTTGCTCATGCGCTGATATCGATTTCCGGCCCAAGTACTGCCCGTGTGAACGGGTGTCTAAATCGATTCATATGATTCACCTTGTCTAAATTGCTTTACATTTTCCCTGTGTGAACACGGCTTATGTTATGAATTACCCATGTTATGAGATAACATGCACAATGGTCAGGTGGTATGCCATACCAGATCCATGTACCACTATATAATAATAAACCTGAGGGTACAAGCTCTCACTCTACTTTCATTCTTTATACTCTTCCTTTCTCTTCTTGCCTGTATTGATTTCATATAGCCTGCCTACACAACCCACAGATGCCAGCCATCGACTTTACATATTGTCACAGAATGAAAAAGCAGGTCAGCACAGTCCCTGCTGCCACTGTGTGGTAGAAAGAGAATTTGGTGGTTTGTAACCTTTATGGTTACAAACTGGCATTAAGTATCGGCACAGATAAACTGGCAACAAAAGACGGATACTTTCACAGCGGTGACTTGAGTCTCAGTGCTGTAGGGAAGGAGAGGTGGGAAGGATAAGAGGGGTTTACAGTCAAGAACAAAGTGCTGCAATGAAAGAAAGGTCTCCACCCAAGAAAACACTCTCCCCTAGTCTTGGGGGGGGGGGGGGTAGTCTGAAGGAAAAAAGAAAAGTGCAGAGAAGGTCAGTGAGTAGGAGTCACAAACGTAATAGAGGCAGAAGGTGAACAGCCAATTGGGTCTTCCCCTGCAGTATTTTCTGAGATCAAACCAAGAGGAGGCCGGCAGCTTGGGAGGAGATAAAGAGGGTGGATAAAGCGGGGTCCAAACAGCAAGAGTGTGGTAGTGAGGCTCATGTGTTGATTACTTCAATGACATTAATATTATCACATTTGTTTTTGTAGGTACCGGCAGCAAAAATTTAAAAAAAAGTTTCATCTCATATAACATCTTCCAAAATGAGCACCGAATGATAGATAAACAAAAGCAACAAATATTGGCCGGGAGGGAGGACGCGGCCCAGCTGCTGTCCGTCACCAGCAATAGCACCAAATCTATACAGATATCGTTTTTTTCAAATGCAAAGCTGCTCTGCCCCACACACAAATGTCATCAATGAACCTCATACTACTAGAAAGATAAGGATGTGACTATTTCATCAGTGATAAAAATAGACATGTACTACATGTCTATTCTATGATGTAGCCCCAAGGGTGTAAGTAAGCCAAGCCAAAATAGGTGCACCGTATCTAGGGTTCACTCAGAGCAATGTGATTTAACTGGCCATGGGTGGTGAATTTCAGATACCCCCCCATCATGTTCATCTTATTTGTACAAAGATATGACAAAACACAACAAAATTACCAATACTATTTAAAAGGTGGAAAGACACTCTTTCTTGTCATGTAATCTGTTTTCCTTCAAGTTGTAGAAAAGACCTTGGAATTTGGGTGTCAAAATGGCCATGTTTGCTCCATTCAGCTGCCGTGTCACGGCAAAGCGCTGACCTGCCGGTACCTAGTTCTTGCTTTTAAAAAAAATAGAATGTTTTGAATATATTAAAAGTCGGCCGTTATGATATTTTTCCTGGACTATTGGTGGTATTTCTGGTTCCTACATCAGGGTATTTCCACTAAAATGAAAAGATTGACAGTTAGCAGAAGTTATAGCTACAAGCAGTAGGTTCAATTATTATAAAATGTTTTGAAAAAAAATTATTTGGTCAAATGTCTAAGTGATGTACCCTTTTGTATTATTAAAGTACAGCCTTGGTACGTTGGTTCAGGATCTTCATGCGATTGGCCTTCGTGGCCACTTGCCAATTTTCATCAGGAACTTTCTAGCCTTCAGGCATTTCCGCGTCCGTGTCAAGACTACCTATTCCCGCCTACACTCACAGGAACTAGGAGTACCTCAAGGCAGCATACTGGCCGTGACCCTTTTCGGGGTCAAGGTCAATGGTATTGCTGCTGCTGTAAAGCAGGGGGTCTCCTGTAGTCTTTTCGTGGACGACTTTGTTTTATATTACAGCGGTGCTAACATGAATGTCATAGAGAGACAGCTACAACCAAGCATAAATGGGATCCATCGATGGTCAGTTCTGAACGGTTTCAAATTTTCCAAGACCAAAACAGTCTGCATGCACTTCTGCCTGCTGCGTAGAATACATGCGGAACCGGAGCTGACCCTGGATGGGGATCCCATTAAAGTCGTTGAGAAAACCAAATTTCTGGGCCTCATTCTCGACGCAAAACTGTCTTTTGTGCCACATATAAAGTACCTGAAAACAAGATGCCTGAAAGCGCTGGATATTCTGAGGGTGCTGTCCAGCTCAGAGTGGGGAGCGGACAGAGATGTTCTGCTCTCCGTGTACAGAACCTTGGTTCGTTCACGAGTGGATTACGGCAGCATAGTATATGGTTCCGCAAGGAAATCATATATTGGGCTGCTAGACACGATCCACCACCAGGGACTGCGCCTGGCCCTTGGGGCCTCCCGCACCTCACCAGTTCAGAGCCTTTATGTCGAAGCCAATGAACCATCACTTAATAACAGGAGAATCAAACTGGCCATGCAATATGTAGTCAAGATAAAAACTAATGCATTGAATCCTGCACACAATTGTCTATTCGAGCAACATGACGAATCCAGGTATGAAGCCAGGCCAAATTACATCCGGCCACTGAGGCTCCGAATGAAACCTCATTTGGAGGCCTTAGGCGTGGATTTGGACGTGTTGGAGGATGCCAAAGTCCCAGAACATCCCCCGTGGTCGTTGAGAAAGCCATCGGTTATCCTCCGACTCACGGAACTGAGGAAATCTGGGACACATCCACTCGAGTACAAAGGACTGCATGCAGAGATTCAAGGCCAGTTTGCAGACCACCTCTCCATATATACTGATGGTTCGAAAGACCAAAGCCGGGTAGCTGCTGCGGCAGTCTGCCGACGGGAAAAATTTGGTGTACGTTTGCCAGATCAGAGCTCGATTTTCACTGCAGAGGCCCGAGCACTCCTTCTCGCTTTGGAGTATATCGAGGTATCCAACCACACTAACTATGTTATATACAGTGATTCCTTCTCTTGCCTCCTGGCTGTTGCTGGACTGAAAACGAATCACCCTATTCTAGCAATGGTCATTTATAAAATGAACCAACTGACAACGGATGGGTATGATATCCACCTGTGCTGGGTGCCTGGCCATGCTGGCATACAAGGAAACGAACGAGCTGATCGGGCTGCGAAGAAGGCCCTGAACTGTGATCTTGAACCATGTCTGATCCCTCACTCTGATCTGAAACCACTAATAGCCACCCACATAAAATCCAAATGGCAACATGAGTGGGATGAAAACATCAATAAACTTAAAGAAATTGAACCATCTGTGGGAAAGCCACCACAGACTCATGCGGGAGGTCGGCGGGACCAAGTGGTCCTTAGTCGCTGCCGTGTTGGCCACTCGTGGCTTACACAAGCTTTTCTGCTCAAGGGGGAACCTCCCCCTGAATGTATTGGGTGTCAGTCCCCACTGACACTCAAACACATTTGACTAAGTTGCGTTGATTTTTTGGCCCTGCGCCAACGGTTCTACACTGCAGGCAGTATGCATGACCTTTTTACTAAGGTAAAACAGGAAAACATTTTAGCCTTTTTGAGGGCAGCTGGACTGTACCACCTTATATAGTTTACTAAATGGATTCTATTAATTATTAATGAAACTTTTCTTTTTCTATGGGAATTTGTTTCCCTTGACCACAGATATATGATTGTGAGCTTTCTAATTTAATTAGTGTCTATTGGCACATAATTGATTGTCTGCTTTTACATGTAAAAGCGATGGTTTGAACAAAAAACAAACATTTCTCGCCGTGAAGCAACCATCAATCAATCAATCAATGGTACGTTAGCATTACTGGTTTGGGCCCATGAATGTTGTATGGTGCTGTTAAAGTTTATATGATGGGCATAGTAGATTGTACAGTGGGCATGGTTGACGGGATATTGAAATCTCATTCTAATTAACTCTGTGTCTAATTAAATCTGCGGCTCTTGCCGGTCGCGCTGTGACATCATCACTTTTCAATGTCCGTTTTTCATCGCACACGAATGCGGATTTGGGGGTTTAGCTCTACTCAAATTTGTGCTCGGAATGCTGCTATTTCTAGGTGCATTAAATTTCACAGATTTGACTTTTTTCGGGTTCAAAATCCAACAAGAATTGACAAATATCCAGCTTTCTAAATTTGAAGGTTACTACACTAATGCAACATACCAAACTTTTTTTTCAGGAAAGAATTGTTATGTAGTGTATTTTTTGCTGTGCGAAGTTTCATACTGATCTGAATATCAGCACTGGTGTTTTCAAGTTCCTCAAGTTTTGTGTACAGCTGCTCGCTCACCTCTCAATTCCTTGAGTTGGTCACTTTGTCCTGCCTGTCCTCAGTTAATGCAATTAGTTAGGTTCCCGAGGTGATGTTACTTGATATGGTTGTGTTGACATAAGCCAATGGCAATGATATATTTCTGTGTAAAATGTCAAATCTGTCACAATTTTCTCAAGCTAACAAAATGGTCTGATTTTTAGTACTTTTAAAGCATCAAATCTCGGCATATAATGCTATTATAACAAATGAGGTATGTTTGTGCATTATTTGGAAGCATCTTGCTGATACAACTTGAATTTGATGCATTCATGGTGTTTGAAAAAAAGTGTTCAAGTGCAAGAGTAGTTGACATAGGTTTATTCAATCTTATGTATTTCACTCAGAATTATTGCATCTGTTAGTATTTTGTATCATTGGAAAGAACAAAATCCTCAATACAGCTGTGGGTGTTTTATGCATAGAATATGGCCCAACTATGTTTCCAGGCGTATTTGTTGTTAAATGGTAAAGCTAATGTCAGCTTTCTTTTCTGCTTACGCCCCTCCACACTCGTCTAGTCACGCGGTCATTTGGTGTTCGGTCATGCTACTCTGCGAGCAGACCACACCTATCAGTCAACAAATCAACAAAGGTTATCTGTCAAGGATTCACTGGGAAACAAGTAAGTGCTATTTTATCACCTTTTTACTGTTAGTAACATTTTTCTGTTGATTTGGTTGTGTGAATAGCCAGCTACTTCTGAGGTAATTTTCCATCTACATTGGAGGATGCTTTAAGCTGGCTTTTCAAAATAAAGGTGGTTATTCCTTAAGGAGTGAAATATCTGGGTTTCACGGGTTTCTGGAATTTGTTACAATCGCCGGTTTCTGATCAATTATAAACTGTTAAGATCTAGAGAATTTCTTGAATTCTCTTCAACTATTATTTAGCTAACATCATCAAAATGTCATGGATATATGGTGGCATTTGGTGTAGCGATGATTGGCCAGTCTCATATTCAATGGGATCTCCTAGGCTGAACACTGTCAACGGATCGTAGGAGGAAATGCTGAAAGTCAGGTTTCGTACAGAGATCTCCAAGTATAGTCTTAGGACCATGTCTATGAGCAGTGATTATAAACTCTTGCTTAGAGAGCCTTCTGTTGACGTGCATTATGTCGCGGTGTTTGTTGTTATGCTCGACTTGCATCCCGCGCCTTGTGGTTAGTTGACATGCTGTGTGATTGTCTGTTGTCACAGGGTTCGTTCCACAGTCAGCAGGCTATTGACTATGGCACAAAAATGGTGGGTGGCGTCTCGCCGGGAAAGGGTGGCAAGACCCACTTAGGGCTGCCTGTCTTCAACTCTGTCCAAGAGGTAAGTCTCGGGTTCTGCCAGTTCTTAATTAGGTCTCTCAGCTTAGTATTTTAAAATTATTGCTATCTCGCCGATTACCACGATTTAAAAAAAAAATCTATAATTTGTGCTATTTATTGAACATTTGGACAATTCTATCTTAGGCTTATTACCTAAATACGACACAAAAATCCAGGAAGATTTGTTCCAGGCTCTCGGTAACGGAATGCGTTGAGTCGGCAACCAGTGTTGGATCCCTTGGTAGAGTGGGTTTCCCTAAAAACTAATTATTTCATTTGTTTAGCACTTTCAGGGAATCATGGTAAATTATATGCAGTATTCTCCAAGTATAATCTTTGCGCCATGCCTACGACTAATTATTACGCTTACACGCTCTCCTTGGAGAGCATTCTGCTGTGATTGTTTTGATTTATTATTGCCTACCTCACTCTCCATTTTTTGTTTGTTTGTCCATTAGTTGTTTAAGCAGGGGAAATTTCAGTCATAGACGACTGGTCTTCCTCATTCCACTGCTGGTAGATAGAAAGCCCGAGCCTACACTTTTACCGACCCAAGGGATTTTTAACCTCCCACACCACATAGACATGGTATGAGAGCAACCGGCCTTTGATGTCGCTGTAAGTTATACACAGCGGTGGAAATCCAAATTGGCAGAGCTGGGGGCACGGGGAATCGAACCGCTGACCCTCAGATTAGGAGTCTGACCTAGAAAAAAGTCAGACACTCTAACCACTCCACCACAGAGAACACCATTTCCTCCTTTTTTTCTTTCTGTGACCAATTTCATCCCTATAGGCGGTATGTTTCAGGCCATCGATGCAACAAAATGTGATGCAACAGTTATCTACGTGCCACCCAAGTTTGCAGCGCCCGCCATCTTGGAGGCGATCACAGCGGAGGTTCCTCTCATCGTCACCATCACAGAGGGCATCCCGCAGCAAGACATGGTGAAGGTGAAACACGCACTGCTCCGACAGTCCAAGTCGCGCCTCATCGGACCCAACTGCCCCGGCATCATCAAGGTTTGGCCCATTAGAAGGTCCTGTTGGTCGAAGGATCCGGTTAAACTTACAGAAATTACAGTGAAACCTCATCTATCCGGTCCATTCATTCTATTCCAGTTCAGTACTTTACTTCATACCTTGTATTCAGACAAGCGGAAGCCCATACTCATGTTAGAGATGTATATACACGATTGGGAAATATTGCACCTATATCAGGATTTAAACCCACAATTCTTGCTATTCCGGGCCCACTGTACTAAACATTACACTCCCTAGGCTCCCTGATGCCATCTGTCGGAGAGGTCGGTGCAGACTGCTGCACTCGTCCCTCTAGAATTGTAAGTTTTTTTTTTAATGGTTTATAACCATAATGCTTACAATTTCATACAGGGAATGCACTTAGATACAAATACACAGTTTAGGTTGAGCAACGACACAGCATGTACCTTTTACTAGATCCGTGGGGCCCATGTCATGTGGGGCGGTGCAAATGGGAAATATTATGCCTTGAGCAGGTTTCGAATCTCCACTTGGTGCCATATTGTGGCTAGCACCTTAATCTAGTGTGACTATTGTCAATATGGGACTTAGGATTTCAAATAGAACACCCCGATGTGAACCTAAGAATACACGGGCCGTGTGCAAAATGATCCGACCCTAATGCCCCACATCTGGGCTTGGGGCATTCATCATAATATACATTATTTCAGCGCCATGGCACTGGTCTTCCGGCCGTATACATTACATTGTAAAAAGGTAGATGTTAGTAGATTATGAAGGGGGTTAGTGAGTTAGCCATAATAAGTTCAGTGTTATGGGCTAATATAAGATGGTGGGTCGCTGCTATTACAGTATAGCGGAGGTAAGTAATTGAGTGAGGGGGGGGGGGGGGTACAAAGAGGGAGGGGGGAGCAAGACAAGGGCACAGGATCAATGCTAGATGCTTTTTCAAGGGCCTGGCCAGTGAGATGCATTCTGACTAGTGACTTAAAGCCTTGGTAGGAAGGTGCACTTCTAATTGAAGATGGTAGTTCATTCCAAATCTTGCTCCCTTTAAATATTGGTGCCTTAGCTAGTTTGTTTGTGCTTGGTCTAGGGACTCTGAGGAGTGGTCCATCTCCCATTCTTGTCTGCCTTTTCAGTGGATCTCTGTATTGTGGTTCTTTTGATCTTTTATACATAAGTGACAGATGAATGTCCCACCGCTGGGCTAGGGTTTCAAGATTTGCTTCCATGTGCATTTCCTGTACACTCAATATTTTACCCGTAAACACAGTTCTAACTGATCAGTTCTATACTTTTTGCAGCTTGTTCTCCTGTTGTTTTGTTGCCAGGCTATAAATTATGTCGTTATAGTCAAAGATGGGCAGAATTGTGGTCTTGTATAGGAGCAGTGCAGTATTCTTACTAATGTAGTCTCATTTTTCTGAAACTAGTTAATTTGAGGGCCATGTGTTGGTTGAGTCTGCAGATTTGTTGTCTTATATTTAGTGTAGAGTCAATTATGGTGCCCAAGTATTTGTAGGAGTCCACCTCTTTAAGCTTGACTCACTCTATTTGTAGTTCAATCTCTTGTGCCTTATTCTTTTTTGATTTTGTGCCATAGACCACATACTCTGTCTTAGATATGTTCAGTGTTAATTTATTTTCCCAGCACCACTAATCAGTACTTGTCAGTGCCACCCCTACCAAGTCAGCTGCCAGCCTGACATCTCTACTGCACACCACAAGTGCTGCATCATCAGCAAATAATGTGATCAATGCTTACTCTGAGATCATGGGCAGGTCATTTATAAATATCAGGAATAGGAGTGGCCCCAGGGTGGAGCCCTGTGGCACTCCAGTCTTGACTCCTCTAGGGGGGGACTCCATTCCCTTTATTCTGGTGAACTGCTTTCGGTTCGATAGATAATTTGTAAGAAATGCTTACGTTCTAGGATCTAGTCAGTAGTATTTGATGGTCTATGGTATCAAATGCAAGATACACCACAATAGCCACTATGCAATCATAAAATACTTCGAATCCTATGTTGTTGTAGGTATATTGGGTTTAAAAAAAACAAGTTTTGAACTAAGCTACCTTTTTTTTTTTTTCAGCCCCGAGCGTATTCGTTTATGCAACCCTAGGTTGTATGGTCTGCGCATGAGCAAAAAAGTGATTCGGATGATCCGGGTTGTTTAATCGATTACGGCCATGATGTTTGTTGTGGTATTGGTATTATTGATTCATGCCTTTTTACTAATTAGAAGCCGCCACCCGAGTGTATTTGGTTTTAGTGCCCACTGGCTCTCAACACATTTGACTTGATTGGGTGAATTCTATGACCATCCGCCAACAATTTTAAAAAAGAAGTAAATAGCACGCAAAGCCTCTTAACCACATGGGAAAATTTGAGAGATGCTGCAAACAGCTAGATTGTATCATCTGTGAGTTTTAGAGTGTACAATTTTGGGTTGGAGGTGGAGACACAAAAATAATCTTGCTGGATCTAGCATTATCTGTTAGGCAATATGTGCGTGTTTACACCTCATCTATATATTTTATTTGTCATACAAACTGATTCTTATTTATTTACTTAATTTCCAAAGCCTGGAGAGTGCAAGATTGGCATCATGCCAGGTCACATACACAAGCAGGGCAAAATCGGTAAGTAGCAGTTGATGTATAAGTTATTTAATTTCTGGAGATAAAAGTTGTATAATCCGATGGATTTTGCGTTTTTGCCGTTTAAAAAAATAATTATATACATATAACTATGTATCCCAAGTCATCTTTGCAACTCAATAGAAAGTACCATAATTTGATATAGTTCCATAGCTCATACCAGGATAAGTAAAATGACATAAAGTTCATTAAGATCGGATGATTACTTAAAAAGTTGTAGGCTTTTTAATATGGATAAAAATGATGTAAAAATCAGCTATTTTAGCAATTTGCATGAAACCCACATTTCAGACATCAATAATTCAAAATATAATGGCAACATGAACTTGTCTTTCAGGACTATGTGTTATCTATATGCATATATCAAGTGCATTTTTTCCCCAGAGTGATGACATAATTATCTTTCGAGATATTGGCCATTCAAAATGGCAAAAAACACAAATTGCCACTTGTCAATATGAGAAATTAAGAGGTAAGAGGTACATAAATGCTTATTTTTAAAGAAATACACAACCAATGTCCTTGAAACTTCACCCAACTATCCACAACATCATGTAGTAAAAATGAGTTACCACAAACAAACCAATATTAATATATTTTCAGAATAATCATGATAATTGTTGAGGAAATTGACATAAATTTCAATTTTGCATACCAATTAAGGGGTAGGATTTAGACTTTCGGCTGTAGTTTGCTGGAGATTACCACAAATTTGACAATTATATCACTTTAAAGTTCTCAAAATGATCTTGACAGTGGTATTACAATTATTTAGATATTTTTAAAAGACATTTATTGGTGATAATTTAAACTTTTGGTAATTTTGAATCAAAATAATGATTAGGACATTCAGTAAAACACCCATCAAGTTTTATACGAAACTAAAGCTTAGAATGTCTACTATCATCTCCTGGTATCAGATAGTTCATGCTTATAACCACCAGTCCCTCTGTCAACATTGATTATTCAGTAGAGCCAGCATTTATTTGGCCTCGCGTTCGCGCATTTTTGCGCGTTACCCCATGTGGTATAGAAAACAATTATTTTATTATTTAAAAGGAGGACAAAATTAGCTCTCTAATGATATAAAAAAAATATATTGCCAAACGATGCATTTCCACCAGCGTGGAGCGCTCTCTTGGGATACCTACTGGTACTAGGTATCCCAATTCAGGTCACCCGAGGCACTGGAATTGGGTCGGTGCATCAACAGAAAGGGTGTTTTCAAACTTCTCCAATATGCACAATTGTTGTTATATTAAATAAAGAAATATACCAATTTGAAGCTTAAAATGTGTTCTTTCATTCTGCACTAATCTAATTAGTGTATATTAATGTAATGTACGTGCTACTGAGCATTTAAAGAGTTAGTTTGTTGCATTGAATCACGATTTGCGCTACCATGTTTTGAGTGCCATTCTCAGGGTTGAAAATCACCTCTGCAGTTTTTCAAGTGGCGCTCTCTGAATAACCATGCCAGAGGGTGTTGACAGAGGGTGAAGTGTTGGGTGAAGTTTTAAGGATATTGGTTGTGTATTTCTTTAAATATAAGCATTTATGTACCTCATACCTCTTAATTTCTCATATTGACAAGTGGCAATTTGTGTTTTTTGCCATTTTGAATGGCCAATATCTCGAAAGATAATTATGTCATTACTCTGGGAAAAAATAGACTTGATATATGCATATAAATAACACAGAGTCCTGAAAGACAAGTTCATGTTGCCATTATATTTTGAATTATTGATGTCTGAAATGTGGGTTTCATGCGAATTGCCAAAATAGCTGATTTTTTTCATCATTTTTGTCCATATTAAAAAGCCTACAACTTTTTAAGTAATCATCCGATCTTAATGAACTTTGTGTCATTTTACTTCTCCTGGTAAGAGTTATGGAACTATATCAAAATATGGTACTTTCTATTGAGTTGCAAAAATGACTTGGTTGAAGTGTTGGGTGAAGTTTCAAGGATATTGGTTGTGTATTTCTTTAAATATACGCATTTATTTACCTCATACCTCTTAATTTCTCATATTGACAAGTGGCAATTTGTGTGTTGTGCCATTTTTAATGGCCAATATCTCGAAAAATAATGATGTCATTACTCTGGAAAAAAATAGACGATATCTGCATATAGATAACACATAGTTCTGAAAGACAAGTTCATGTTGCCATTATATTTCGAATTATTGATGTCTGAAATGTGGGTTTCATTCAAATTGCTGATTTTTGCATCATTTTTGTCCATATTAAAAAGCCTACAACTTTTTAAGTAATCATCCGATCTCAATGAACTTTGTGTCATTTTACTTCTCGTGGTAAGAGCTATGGAACTATATCAAAATATGGTACTTTCTATTGAGTTGCAAAAATGACTTGGGATACCTAATTACTGACAGTGGAGTCAGTAATTATTTTCTCTTGCGTTCACGCATTTTTGCGCATTTCCCCATGCAGTACAGACAAAAATAATTGTATTATTTAACTAGAGGACAAAATTAGGTTTCAAATGATATAAAAAAATATATATTTAGAATTATGAGCCGTTTTTGCATCATTTTGAAGTTTTCAAACGTTTTTTAACAATAATTCTGTTCAAAGTTCTCATTGATCTTTGATACTAAACTGTGGCTAAGAATCTCCTCTATCGTTTCTGTGTGATTTTGAACATGTGGGACCTATGGGGCCTTGCGCAACTTGAATTGAATGTTGCCACAACAATTCTTGATGATCTGGAGCTACGGCCAAAGGTCTGAAATGCACAAATTTGGCTCTCCATTATACACTTTTTGACTCCAATTTGGAACAGTGACAGAAATAATAAATAACACATCCATAAAGAGCAGTTTATACGCTAATATTCCATATACTTTTCATTTCAATGGGTAGAATTTTAGGTGAGTTTAAAATGAGCTTTTATTGGTGCCAAACGATGCATTTCCACCAGCCTGCGGCGCTCTCTTGGGATACCTAATATAACATGCTGATCGTTATATTCTACGTCATAGCTTTAGGTAACTTTTTAATTTTTTTAATTTTTATAAAAGGGATAACTTTGAAGATGTTTGAAGTGAAAACATGCTAAATTAATTTAGTGTGCAATCCAATACACTCGACATAGGCTCCCATGACTTGCAGCAGTTATAGGTTCTATTAAATTGGCTTAGCATTCTATGCAGCAATAATCTTATTGAGTGCACCAGTATCTAAGTTGTGTGTATACATGTTTTGGTTTCGAATATTGTATATTTCATCACATGATGATAAACGCTCTCTAGCACTGTGCATAGAGCAAGTATCGTGTCGGCAACACGATGCAAACACTAAACAATCTGGTCACTTCTCACCACTTGTAGGGATTGTTTCGCGGTCTGGTACGCTGACCTACGAGGCAGTTTACCAGACGACAGTTGTCGGACTTGGACAGTCGCTGTGCGTCGGTATCGGGGGCGATCCTTTCAACGGAACAAACTTCATTGACTGTCTAGACGTCTTCCTGAAGGACCCGGCAACAGAAGGTGAGGCTTAACCAGGCTCCGGTACAATTGAACCAGTCACTAAGTTTTCTGTTAAGTTGGTTACCTGTTTGTTCTTTTTCCCCCTTCCCCCGCAATTCTATTACTCCCTATCCTCAACTATTACTGGGCATGGTGGCCGAATCGATAGAGTGCGGGCCTCTCGAGCCTCTCATGAGAGAGATCCGAAGTTTGGTTCCCAGTCAAGTCAAACCAATGACTTATAATAAAATTTATACTTGTCACTTCCTAGCCTGGCGCTCGGCATTAATATGATAGAGCGAGGACTGGTTAGCTCAGTGTCAGGATAATGTGACTGAGTGGGATATCGGGTCATGGTGTTGAGGGCCTCATGGCATCGTGAGTATGCACTGTCACAATTCAGTAACCGCCCGGATATGACTTTAGGTGTTGCCAGGACGTGAAACTCCAACAACCAACCAATCCTCCCCTATTCTCCACCCTCTGTAGGAGCCGCTGACCGTAGCTGAATTGTCTCAAAACCTATGTTGGCTAATAGTAAAATGTAAAAACCACAGTTTCACTGCAATCTGCATTAGAAACCAATGTATGACAACTCTACCAAGTCTGGTCATCAGGAGGCAAAGTGAGTTTAAAATATAGGGTCCGTAGTGAAGGAGCACCCTGGGATGGACATCAAACCCAACTTCCTGTATGTACGGTATAAGTGCGACCCGGCGTGCTTGGTCACAGCTTCAGTCTTTTCTGGGGACCAGCGAAACTCAGAATACTGACGTGTCTAACTATGGTGTGATATCCAACAGGGATCGTGCTGATCGGTGAGATTGGTGGTCAGGCTGAAGAATGCGCATCTGACTTCCTGAAGGAGCACAACCCAGCTGGGGTAAGCTAAGCTGCTTCTGGGCACTGACCCTGCTCGGTTTAGTTTATCTTTTTTATATATGTATATGTATGTATGTATATATATTTTTATATATATGTTTGTATGTGTAAATATATGTATACTATATTCTTTCTTATATTGTGTTCTGCCAGAAGATGTAAGCAATAGCATTATAGTGATTTTCTGTTTATTGTTTAATATTTCATGTATTATCTTTTCCTAATTAATACATTTTTCTTCATTCTTTTTCAATACGTTTTTAAAAATATTAATAAAAGTATAGTTACACGCCGTCGGATGTGGTGTTTTACTGTGGGAATGCATTAATGTCGGTGGTGCCGTGCTTTGGCGATGCATTAATGCGGGTAGTGCTCTGCTTCGGAAATGTATTAAGCACATTGTTTGAAGACTGAGTTAAATAGTCCTCAAAACTGTTGGCAGAGGAGGTTTGACGCTGTTCCGATTTAAGGGCCATGTCCTTGCACATCCTACAGAGTGTATCGATGTACTTTTTATGTAACTTTTACCATCTTATTCCCCCTTTTTTCAATCATTTTACGTCACTTTTTCTACATTTAGGCATGCTCAATAAGTCAAACATCAAAAGAAACGGTCTTGTTGGTTTGCAGAGTGCTAACTATAAGCCAGTGGCAGCCTTCATTGCGGGACTGACCGCACCACCTGGCCGGCGTATGGGCCACGCTGGGGCTATCATCGCTGGAGGCAAAGGTGGCGCCACTGAGAAAATCCAAGCCCTCAAGGATGCCGGCGTAGAGGTGACCCTCTCCCCAGCACAGATGGGAACTGCTATCCTTGATGTAAGTTAGAACTATATGTGCAGATGCTTTGTCAGTGTGTTGGGTCAATTGGTGGTAGTAGGGTTTTATCAGGGTCCACCACTGCTGGTTTTGTAGCGTGCTTTCTGGTTTGTCACAGTCATATAGTAGTCATTGGTTAAGGGAACAAAGCTTGCAGAACTGGTCTGATCTTCTCACCAATTCTTGCATAGCCATCTGCATACCAGAAGTCAACAATCATGGGGAGAGTATAAATGGACCATACCAATCACAGAAATCAGTCATGAATAGGCAGCCAGTCAGGCAGCAGCTGTAGTATAGATACATACAGTATTAGGATTGGCAAAGCATTGCTGGATGGCTAGACCCAATCTGACATGGATATTATTCAATCTGGGTCTTCAGTTGGGGTGGGTGACAGTATCTGAGTATCAAGCACTACGGAATGATTTGGCTCCAGCTCCTAGATTTTTCAACGACCACAAAACATTCTCAAAACTGGTTGGAATTCCTATTGTTCTGATTGATGCAGAAACGTAAGAAAGGGGCGGGTTCTGGAATATAAGTGCACTTTATCTACACACAAAAATAGTAGGTCTGGTTAAACTGATGCAGCAGCTTAGAATGGGATAATACCCCAGTCACACGAGGCCTGCGTTCGCTAACGATCGATTCGCGATGTCAAAACTTCCTCCTTGCGCCCTCCTTACGCCCTGATTGAGTGCTGTCGCCGCAAGGACGCCAACCTCCCGGCGTCCATTTCGGGAATTTTGGACGCAAGGAGGTTGCTGCTGCTGCATGTGCAACCTCCTTACGCCCTGTTCCGGCGGCGCCATTCAAAATGGTTGGCGCCCTCGCGCCGCCCTGGGTTGGTGCTAACACATGCGATGTTGCAGTAACTATGTGGTCGGCGCCGACATGGCGCCTACAACGTATTTGAATCAGTGTATCTAATTGAACGCTGGGTGGTTGGCGTCCTTTTGGGCGTAGGGAGGTCGGCGGCGAACGCTGGCTCTCGTGTGACTGGGGTATAAGTCCTTACAAACGGACAAGATAAATACACGGCATAACCCAGAATTGAAGCTAATTTCAGAGGCATGCAATGGGTTTCTGGCAAAGGAATCTTGGGACTGCAAAATCGAATGCAACTTTCCAGATTCCCATATTCATATAACATAACAATTTAGAGCACTACAGTCGTTGTTCACCTATACCTAAAAATATAAGTACATTAGAAAATGCATTGCTGTACCTAAACAAATATGTAATCGGGCATAATATTTGAATCGTTAGTTATCTTCTATTCATATTCCGAGTGTGAAGAATGTGATCACACCTTAGAGATCAAGACACCTCAAAGACTATTAAGAAGTCACTGAATAAAATCTATCATTTCTGGTTTAAATTTAATGAACCGAAAATGAACTTGTTTATTTAGACTTCAGAGGGGATGCAGAATTGGAGAATTGATGCATTTACCATCTGGTGACAAGCCAGCCACGGTTGAGGCCTTTACAGGAACTTGAGACACTTTGCAGGGATATCACATGCACACCGTAGTCACAAATTTATGGTCTTTGGCCCATAGATTGAAGAATTTCATAACTTGAAATTATTTCAAGTTTACTGAAGAATTTCATAACTTGAGATTATTTCAAGTTTACTGCAGAATTTCTACTAAAGAAAACTTGTATCACTCATTTAAATAAGTTATTAATAGGCATGTCCTGATATATCTTTAGATGTTGGCAAGATCTAAAAAAAAAAAACCAACAAATTACTACAGTGATTACTTTCACGGCAGTTTAATAAGAAACAATAAAAATGAGTAAATATTAAAACCATAATGGCTTGAGACTATTAAACAGGAATGAAAATCTCGGCGGTTTTGCGAATTCCCACGATCTTTTTAATTTACCGATTAAGGTTAAGCAAAATTCCAAGGAATTGGGATGTATATGACAACAGTTCGGTAGTTCGAATCCCATTCTTATTCTTAAATGTTGTTAGAACATAAAACCTAAGCAAGAACGAGTTAGGTGTGGGAAATAAAATAGGCACAACAAGGATAGTTGAAACATGTTTTCCTGTGTTTTCATGGAAATCTGTCGTAGGTGTAATAATTTCAGTTTGATTTCCGCGTCTTTTTGCGGGAGACCACTTTTATCCCTCGTCTTTTTAATTTTTTTAAGCGACAAAATATCTCCCCTGGTTGTCGACTTTCGGTATTTGGAAGATGGTGTAAGGATTGTAGTAAAAGTAGACTTACCTGGAAATTGAATAAACCAGTGGTCTACAACTGGAACATCAAAGGCTGTGTCATGTGCTGTCCTGTCTGTCGGAAAGTTCATATAAAAGACCCTTGCTGCTTATCGGAAAGAGTAGTTTATGCGGTGGCAGCAGGTTTCCTCCAAAGAAATATGTCAGAATGACCATATGTTTGACGTCCAATAGCGGATGATAAAAATCAATGTGCCCGAGAGGCGTCGTTAAATAATACAAGGGTTTTGGGGGGAAATTGTATCCAAAGTCAAGGTTATGGGCCCACCCAATCTCGCCTAGACTTGGTATTACTTTCAGATCCAGGATCTTAAGATGAATGATATCAGTGTCCATATGTGGGGCTTGGAAAATCTTGAAAAGTATTGAACTTCATTTGGCCCATTTGAAAGCCTTAAATTAAAACCTATTTTTGGTAATTACTCTTGAAAAGCTTTGAATTCCATTAAACTGTGTCCACTGGTCTAAATTAGTCTGAAATCGCAAGGGTTTTTTCCCCCTGAAATCCAAATGAATATAGTTTTGAATTCCTATCACAAACCGCCTTAAAATCCATATCTTCACATGTGTACGGACCCTGTTATTGATTAAAAAATAATTTTATAACTAAGATTTTGTTCTAAGGCAAGATTAAGGGTTGGCTACTATTGATTATGCATATATGGGTCATTCTCTAAAACTGGGCACCAAAGGGTGACATGGAAACCAAAAGTGAAAACCTTCCAAATAATAGCAAAAATCCTTCCAATTAATAGCCTAGTCCAATGTCCTATGAAGGTTTGTATGTTGTGGATATGTCAGAGTTGAACTAAATGAATTTCACTTTTTGAATTAGATCTTATACAAATTGGGCAATACATTAATATCACTTGTGTAACATGAAAATCAAAGACACATCCAGAACCTCATTTTAACATATACAACATAGTCAAACAAGATTTTATTTATTACTGTTAAGCAGACAAGGTTATGACTTACAAGAAAAAAGTTGAAAAAAAGGTGGGCTACATGTATGGGGTCAATCTGTAAATTTTCACATTTTCACTCTAGCGCAAAATCATACAATTATAATTTTGATATCTTATGTGGGATAAATTCAATACATGTAGAACTGCTAACATACCTTAGAGACAAAGGCTACAATAATTATTTGACTTGCTATTGACAAAACAAAGACTTAATTATCAGCATCGTAACATGGAGACCAAATATGTGGTGCCCAGTTTTGGAGAATAGCCCATATACTTTTACTCCTGATACAACGAAAGCTGACTTGCCTGTTTGGTGAAGTCTTAAATATAATCTCCCCTGGTCCTTGACTTCATATTCGTAGGATTCCTCTTGAATCTAAGTAATACTTCAACTACTAAGTAAATCTAGTTTTACTATAATATTCTAATATTCCCCGAGTTGTCAGTGAGAATCAAAAGGCTCGACTTCTACAGAGTTACCTGGCCATGTCCTTGGACTGTAACCGAGGCCCTTCACACTTGATTACTAAGGTCCACAGACATGGTCTGCTGACTGTCGGGTGGAGTGGACCTGGTAGAAGATTACAATACTCAGATGAGTGTCCCATACCAACATGTCTGCCTTATTCCATATTTAAAAGACATGTTTTATCATTTCTCCTAATGTTTGTCTGTGGTATTTCTAACAGTTGTCCATATTATTTTTTCAGGCGATGAAAGCAGTTGGGAAGGCATAATAACAAAAGGGGCTGACTACTCCTGTTAGTGACGGTGTGCTTTGAAGTCAGCTCAGTTCCCAATAACAGCTCTCTTTGACAATCGAAAGCCAAGACTGCTTGCATGGCACCTGTTTACACTGGTGGATCAGACATCCAGTCCAACCGCAACACCAACACCAACCCCAGTCCAACCACCCTTGCTCTAAGTCTACTACTGATTGCCATAATGATGCATCCCCAACAAGTACCAATTCAACGCGGCCAGTAAAAAGCAAAAGGAAACCAAAGTTAATTTATGCAGCCAAAGATGAAATAAACACTCACTGAGGTCCCAGTAAGCGGTTTTGTCTCCTTAATAACACATAAACTTGATTTGGGATGTTCTGCATGTGTGCTCTTTCTAATGTGGAATTTAAAGTTACATAGTCCTGATGGGAGGTTGGCCCCAAAGTGGCACCTACTGTCATGTTGAATAAAGCCAGTTTTAACACCGTTATGGGTGGAAACCCGCCAGAAACGAATAACTGCATCCGTATCTTAAGTTCGATATGTAGGAAGTCTAGGTATGTTTGATTTTTTGAAAATATGATTTTGTCATAGCTTTAAATTATCTTGTGAATTGAATAATAACTTATGACAGTCCGGTTAGTTGTGGATTTTGTAAATATTGAAGTCAATTTGTGGCCTTTATATGGGCCCTGCTGAGATTGGTGGGCTATGTATGTATCGCATCTGGGCCCATATGCATGGAGCGGTGTTGGCGAGTCAAACCGCGGTTATGGCGGGATTTCTGGTTTAGCGCCGAAAAGTCGCTATGCATGGAGCAGTGTTAGACAACGGGTTTAAACTCGGAGATTCTAACCCCAGCCCATAGCAGGTTTACAGTGGTGTTAGTGTTAGGTTAGTGTCAGGATGGAGCCCAAATCTATTCAATGCTATCATATTTAACAGAATTACATACTCAATAAGTGAAATTTGATCAAATTAACCCTAAACTCGAACCGATATTAACGCTGCCGCCGCATCGGTGGAGAGATTAATATTGTCGAATCGATGAATGTAAACTAAACAAATCGTCGTCGCCGCTTCGACGTCGATATCCATACTGTCGCATATCATCAACAAAACACACATCGCCGCATCGGCGGCAATATATTAGGCCCAAATCTATTCAATGCTATCATATTTAACAGAATTACATACACAATAAGTGAAATTTCAGCAAATTAACCATCAATTTGAAGCATTATTAACGCTGCCGCCGCGAAGGCGGCAATATTACTATTGTTGATTAGTGAATGTAAAGTAAACGAATCGGCGGCTATATAGTAGGCCCAAATCTATTCAATGCTATCATATTTAACAGAATTACATACGCAATAAGTGAAATTTGATGAAATTAACCCTAAATTCGAAGCAATATTAATGCTGCCGCTAAATCGGTGGCGATATTAATATTGTCGAATCGACGAATGCAAGCAACCCCCACCGCCGCCACAGTAACAAGCGCGCTGGTTCCCGGTGGGTAGAGAAGGCAATATGGCCCAACCAGGTGCTCGCCAGCAACAGGCTCAGAGAGATTTCCATAATGTATAAATTAATTCACTTATAGCTAACACGAACCGTTTAGGCCACCATGCATATGGCGTGACATACTTCGCGATACCCCTGATAACCGGTGATAGCTACCTGGTGTTAGAAGGTTAACACCACACGCTGCTAACACCGCTCCATGCATATGACCCCTGATCAGTGCTTTCTTGACAAGTTAATTTCGTCTAAGAACCTTATAGGGCTGTTGGCGGAGTGCTAAGACTACTGATGATAACGGTACCACCTGCTATGTATTCTAAGATTTATCTCAAAATTATGTACAGAACTCGAAACCCATTCAATGAGTTATACAATTTCGTGGTGTTGACTGGAGAAGCCTGTAATTGACACCTGTGAAGAGTTATGCCATGGGTCTTCACCCAGATGTCGGGGGTGGTCCCTGATGTTCGCATATAACAATGCGCACCCGTGGCAAATCTGTACAGGTGTGGATGCTCGCCATTTCGCGTAATTCTTCGGTTTTTGACAAAATGCTAGGAATAATATATGGCGGCAATTGGTCCGTCAAAATCTCGTCAAATGTTGCTAGGCCATAAAATACTAAGAAAAGTAAGGCGTGAATTTTTGTTAAAATCTCTCACTGTCTCCGGCTTAACGCTGTCAGGTCGTTGTAAGTGGAGACTTTCTGTGAAACTGGGAAGTTCCCAGAAGGTCAATTTTCATCGTGTGCCCAATTAACGTGGTTTTTGCACAGTGCCTATGACAATCATTACGGACTGCTTATGAGAAAATTCTGCTATCATTGTTGTGGCCGTGCTCTCGCCGATGAGTTCCGTTTTGTTCCTACGACACCACGTTCATCCCGGAGTATGACTGGTGGCGCCCCCAACGAGTATCCACCACACTAAACTCAGTTGGCCACTGTGTGTGAAAAGCGAAACGGATAAAGATATATCAAGATACGTTCTGTACGGAGGATCGTTGGGTGTTATTGTTTTCCCATGTATGGAAGCAATAGCTGCATTGGCTATTTTCGGTTGTGTTGGGTTTGAATTCTCCCACAGGGATACCTGCTGTTTGATGTGACGCACAGTTTGTTTGTTTTTTAGGGGATATTAGTTGAAGCAACGGAAATTTCACTTTCCCTTGCTTCAAAGTCATTTCTCTGCACCCTGCCCTATCCCAGTAATGCCAAGTGTAAGGGTAGGTGGCACAAGTATCAATTGCTGAAGCCTTATGGCGAGTGTGTTGTGCGTTTTGGGTCATCACTCCAGGGTATCTGGGGGGAAATATGTTAAAGCCACATAGTCCGATGAAAACATCAAATTTTCAAAACCAAAACAGTTACCTAGATTTGATTCTACATATCTAATTTAGATACTGATGCACTTATTAAACATTTATCGGCACATGGAAGGTACTACTGAGTCAATTAATAGAACCCGTTACTGCAGAAGCCTGTAGTGAGTTTTGGCAAGCTTGCCAAAATTAATTTAGCATGTTTCCATTTCAAATATCTCAAAAGTTTGCCACTTAAAATAAAAGGTACTTCAAACTAAAGGAAGGTAGATTATAATGAACAACCTAATATTTTTATTTCAGAAAATGAGAAGCTCAAAACCATCGGACTATGCAACTTTAATCTAATGTTTTAGTGTGTAGGGATGTTTTTTTTCTCCTTGGTGGCGGGAGCCGGGAAGAATAAATAGATATCATTTCTGATTTCAAATCCGCTCAAATAACCTGAAACAGTTTTGTCTGTTTGAACATAATAAATTAACCCCCCCCCCATCCCCATCGTTTTTCTGTAATGGAATTAGCTTAAGGGCTTTGTAAGAAAAAATACCAAATTACATTAAATTTAATAATACCTATTATATATAATATAAATATATATACATATACATACAGGGCCATTTTCAGCCAATTGGGATGTGCCAAAGTGGCCCCACCCTAGTTTTGTAAATCATTTCACTAAACAGACCTTTGCTGGGGACCCCACCAAAAATGTTGCCAATGGTCCCCGCAGCTCCTAAGGCTGGCCCTGTAATACATACACACACGTGAAAATATAAGATAAGTGGGTTGAGATGAATTATAACACACGTGTACGTTGTTGAATATGTGGTGTTTAAAGCTTGGTATAGAGGGAGGACAAGTTTGATGGGAGGTTGGCCCCAAAGTGGCACCAACTTCCTGGATGGTAGAACCCATTCACAAATGGGGTGAAAAGTTACATCGGACACTCCTAATTATTATATGTGATTATCATTATATGTGCTGTAGAATTTATTATTCGAATATAAATAACGTTCAAATATCCATGATGGATGTGTGTGCCCACATTTATTATTTACTTGCTACGGGCTAATCGGTGTCCCCGCGACACTAACACCGACCATCACAACATCCAATGCTCCCCACTCCTCTACTTCTTGTGTTTTTTTTATTTTTATAAAGGAGTAACTATATTTAAAATCTGGCCAACAGTGGCGGGAGAAGGTACGAGTTGACGACTTACAGGTGATGCCAGCGGAGGAAACGGGAACTGGCTCCTGTATAGTGTATAGAACGGTCATGAAGGAGTGGCCAGGATGGTAATAACTGAGGTGACGTGTCCTTTGTTTATACTCCCATAATTCATTATAGATCACATATTTAAAGTGGACATTGAGCTTGTACATTGTTTCATTGTTATGCCATCTTCAAACTTGTGGGTTCTTCCACTTACTCGCCAAAATTAAAATGAATTATGGCCAACACTTCATGGAGTGATGCAGCTGCGTAAATGAAGCGAATCGTGGGTGGGTGGTTGGTGGTTGGTGGTGGGGGAGGGGGGGTCGACATATATGTAACTGAAATGTACATTTCTGTGGTGATAAACTCACTAAGATCATATATTAAATATATCACAGTTCACACCTAGTATATGTCTGCACGTGACATGGACCCAGGTTCAAACATTGCACTGTTAAGGTTTCACACACATTGGGGCTGTCTGCATATGGAGGGGACCCAGGTTCAAACTTTACATTGTTATGGTTTTTCACACAGAAAGGGTCTGTTCACCTGTAATCATCTTGTAAAAAAGAAGTAAATTAGCAACGAACTGTTGCGACAGTCGACATTTGGAAGTACACTTTAATTGCATTTAACAGTGTGATAATATTGATTTTCTTTCTTTCCCAATTAAGACATCTAGGAATATATATGTTTTAAAAGGACTGTAGTTAGATCTAACCCTAAAGCCCCTGTCACACCTCGCTGGATTGAGATAACGGAAAGAAACCAAACAAAGTCCGTTGATATCCGGCAAAGTCTGGTTTGTGTCAGTTGCATGTCCGTTGATATCCGGCCCGATCCGTTATAAGTTTTGAACAGGCACAAAACTTGGAAGAGATGCCGCCGGATTGACGTCTACGGTTCTTGACCGGTTGTAGTTTGTTTCATCCGTTGGCTACCCATTCATGTCCGTTTCATCAGGGATGGAAGATCTCCGCGATTTCGATGATTTCCGGGATTTTTCCTGTATTATACGTGTCCTGATATGACCTTAGATGTTGCCAGGACATAAAACTTCAACAAGCAACCAACCAATACGTTGTTTTACGCTGCAGCACCATCAGCGTATACTAATATGTGGTGCAAACGCCGCAGCACTAGCAGCGTATACTACTAATGACTTCAAACGGTGCATCACTATCAGCGTATACTACTAATACGTGCTTCAAATGCAGCACTATCAGCGTATACCAATATGTATGAAACCCGACTTCCGGGAATTTTCAGCGATTCCCTGACAATGCTAAGCCTATGGGAGAATATCAGCATTTCCGCTTTTTTCCCCGGAGACCACTTTCATCCCTGTTTCATGTCCGTTCATCCAGCGGCCTCTGACCCGATATCGCAACATTTTGACACATTTTAATACATTTTGATACTTATCACACCCGAACACCACCGGACTAGACAATTCTGTCCGTTGCTCAATCCGGCGAGGTGTGACAGGGCTTAACCTCTGTTCAGTAGATTTAATTGAACATAATATAAACTTTGTATTAACGAAGCGAAATAAACTGACTAATGACCGTGTTAACATAATTTGGTGAGCATGTTATTTCTTATTAAGCTTTTCTGACGCCCCATTCACTGCTTATTTTCAGTGCCATTACACGTTATATTACCTCATCCTGTAATGGACCCTACCCAACACATCCGCTGGTTCAGTCAGCACCTGCACTGGATCAGTCCCCTTGGAGCGCTTTGCTTGTGTTTGCTGACCCCCTGGCAACCATTTTTCTCGCAAGGAGATTGCGGGAGTCCACAAAAAATCTTGCAACCAAAATTGTGCCAGAGGTCGCCAATCATTTTCACAGGTTGGCGATTTGTCGGGTGACCAGTCGCCAACTAATCACTAACTGATCGACGACCTGACACGATGCCAACTGTGATATATGCGTAATAGACGTATAGGTGTGTGGCTAATATATGTTAACGAGATGCAGAGTTTGAGACAAAGGAATATGCTAATGAGGTGATGTCATGGAAAGTTTAGCCATCGGGTCAAGCGAGCCCTAGGCCGTGAATAAACCATTCAGTATCCAGAAGTCAAAGTGTTCAGACGTCGTACTTTCACATGGTGTCAGATGAGGAAGAATGATATTTACGCTACTGCGGCAGTTGTCGTATTGAAGACGGAACGAGTGCAATGCTGCATCTTTCTTCACGTTGCTGGCGAGGAGGCTCAAAAGGTTTTCGCCAATATGGATATCGCTCTCGCTGATCAAGATAAGATCGTGCCGCTTACGGTAGCGTTTCGGATTTACTGTATCGGTAAATGCAGTCTCATTATCACACGATATAAGTTTAATTCACATAATCAGGCTACGAAAATATGGCTACATATATCACGGCGTTGAGAGACAAGGTGAAGGATTGTGAATATGGTACGGTGGAGGAGTCGCTGTTGCGCGATCGGATTGTGGCTGGCGTAAAAAGTGTGAACTTATGGAACAAACTGCTTCAAACTACGGAGTTAACGTTGGGAAAATGTGTCAGTATGTGTGAAATGAGTGAATTTAGTTCAGATCTGTTGGAGGACACCAAGTCAGACGTGGAAAGTAAGGAGATTGATTTCATTCGGAACTATGCTAATGCGCGCACCGGTGGTTCGGTCATCGGCGACGCCATCTTGGAATGCCGGCGGCGCCGGTGCTGGAGAGTTCAAGATCCGCTGCCAGAACTGTGGATATGAACACCGCCGGGGAGTCTGCCCAGCGAAGGGAAAGGCTTGCATAGCCTGTAAGAAGATCGGGCACTTCGGTAAGGTCTGCAGGAGCAGGCTGGGCAGGGTCAACGAGCTTACCATGGAGGAGCCCGACCCTCACAATGCTGAGCAAGACCCGGATCTGACGGAGGTCAACGTGCTGGCAACGGATCTCTTCGTCGGTGCCATCGACCGTGGTGCCGGTCAGGATGCCGAGCTGTGGCACACGATCGTTCGGGTGAACGGTTGTCCTGTCAAGTTCAAGCTCGACACCGATTCGGAGGCGAACGTACTGCCGAGGTACGTCTTCGACAGAGTTGCTCCGGGGCGGCTGACGAACACCAGGTGTTCGTTGGTGACGTTCTCCAGTCAACGGATCACTCCTGACGGGGAGGCGCTGCTGGACGTCAACGACAGAGTGCTCAAATTCCAAGTGGTACTGGATTGTCAGCCTATTTTGGGCAAGCAGGCTTGTGTGACTTTGAACCTGCTGGTGCGTGTGGATGAGGTGCACTGTGCTGTGCCGATGAACATTTCCGAGCCGAAGAACAGTCCCAGCGCTCGGGCGGAGAAGCTGGTAAGCGAATACAAAGATGTGTTTCAGAGTTTGGGTTTGATTAAGGCAAATGCTGTCATTCATGTCGATAAATCTATTCAACCTGTCATTGATCTGCCTAGACGGATTCCGTTTTCCATTCAGAGTAAGGTACGAAGTGAGCTTGATCGCATGATCGGTTAGGTGTCATAGTTGAACAGGATGAACCTACCGAGTGGGTTAATTCTATAACTATCGTTAAAAAAACAAAACAAGAATTAGATGACGAAAGTTCACGTTTGTGCACGTTCAATACTCCGTGGGGCCGGTACAGGTATACCCGCTTGCCTTCTGGCATCAAAACAGCCAGTGACATTTTTATTCAGGAAATGCACCGTGTCATGGGCGATATACCCGGTATCGGGATAGTCACGGACGATATTTTGGTATATGGGTCAACGGTTGAGGAGCACAACTAGCGGCTCCGAGCTGTGTTGGACCGAGCTAGGTCGGTTAATCTGAAATTAAATGATGCTAAGTCTTTGCTATGTAAAACTACAGTGAAATATGTAGGTCATCAACTTACCCAGCAGGGTGTGAAGCCTGATCCAGACAGAATACAAGCAATAGTTGACATGCCAGAGCCGCGTGACAAACAAGGCGTCCAAAGGTTCCTGGGCATGGTTGGATATGTACACAAGTTCATACCCAACATGTCCGAGATAGCTAAACCACTGCGCACGCTCCTCGCTAAGGACCTCACGTGGCACTGGCAGACCGAACAGCAGGGCGCGTTTGATAAGTTGAAGGAGAAGTTAAGAACTGCTCCTGTGTTAGCGTATTACAACATTAAGAAACCCATTGTCATTCATGTAGATGCTTGTCAGTCAAGTTTAGGTGCTGTGTTGATGCAGGATGACAAGCCGATCGCACTCGCATCTTGTGCGCTTAACTCGGCGTAGTTATGCCACTATAGAAAAAGAGATGCTCGCCATATGTTTCGCATGCCAGAGGTTTCATGAGTATGTCTTTGGCAAAGAAGTGCAAATTCAAACGGACCACAAGCCGTTGGTGGTGATAATGCAGAAGCCAATTCATAAACTTTCGGCTAAAATGCAGAGAATGCGGATGCGATTGCAAAATTACAATATTCAGTTATGTCATGTGAAGGGTTCTTTGATGTTTTTTGCAGACACGTTATCCAGGGCGCATAGTGTCAAAGTAGGTCATGATAGCCTGTTCGATGACACATTCTGCGTTGCTGCAGTGGACCTGCAGTCGTCGAGTTTGTTGAGTAAGATTGTCAATGAGTATGAGAAGGATGTATCAATGTCCATGTTGATCTCACACATTGAAGATGGGTGGGACACTACACGCATACAGACACCGCCGTGTCTGAGGCAGTACATCCCATACAAACACGACTTAACGATAGAAAACAATCTTGTGATGAACGGCAATCGGGTGGTGGTTCCTCCGGGTCTTCGTGGTGAAATGATAGAGGCGTTACATAAGACACACCTAGGTGTGACAAAGTCCAAGCAGTTGGCGTGTGACTGTATGTTTTAAGGCCTTGTATTCCAGTCCACAGTATCCTCGTAGCAATGGGCAGGTAGAACGGTTTGTGCAGACTGTCAAGGACATGTTAAAGAAGTGCGGGAAGACGGGGTCTGATTTTCAGTTGGCTTTGCTAAATTATCGTAATACTCCGTTGCCCATCCTAAATGCATCTCCGGCACAGTTGCTCATGAGCAGGAGGTTGAGGGGCAGATTGCCTATGGCGGAGCAAATTTTGGTGCCCGAAACGCAAAATCCAAAGAGATGTCAGACAGCCAAACAGCAGTGAAGTCAGAAAGCGTTTCATGACCGGAAGTGTGGTAAGCCGCACAAACCTATGAAAGTCGGAGATAAGATAAAGTACAAGAATCATGCTGGGGAATGGAAAAAAGGGGTTATTTTGGGACGGACTGGGATTTCTGGGAGAGAGTATCAAATTTTGAACGAGTCAGGTAATATGTTATATCGTAACCGGGTGCAGATTATTAGGGCGCCTGTGGAGGGGGCGACCCAAACTGGTCGGGCAGACGCGTACTGGCTAATCTAAGTAGGTCAGGTCGGCTGATAAGGCCGGCGAGCAGGTTAGACCTATAGCGGGTCAGTGTAGCTTGAGTGGGTACACGTATAGGATGTGCATGTAGGTTTAAGTTGTGTTTCAGCTATGATAGTCTTGTATGATATGTGATGGACACTTTATGGCATCAGGCTTACGGCCGGACATTGAGGACTTAAGTGCATTGAGCGCTCTGACATTGCAAGGACTTGTGTTTAAGTTAAGTACACATATATGTTATTGTGCATTCGTCTGACTAGTATGTTGTTTTATTGGCATTGTTATTTTGAAATATTTCGTGTTTCAGAAATACTTTGAGGGGGGGATGTGATATATATACGTAATAGACTTATAGGTGTGTGGCTAATATATGTTAATGAGATGCAGAGTTTGAGACAAAGGAATATGCTAATGAGGTGATGTCAAGCCGGCGGGTCAAGCGAGCCCTAGGCCGTGAATAAACCATTCAGTATCCAGAAGTCAAAGTGTTCAGATGTCGTACTTTCACACCAACCACCTATGACCACTCGGCGATCGCTTGGTGATTGATCGGTGACAGGGCACTGATCTGCAACCGAACGCCGATCAGGCCCCGAACACCTGCGACTGATCTCCCTGTGGTTGCCAACTGATTGCAGACCTATCGCCAACCAGTCTTCCTTTTTTCCCTATGTTATTTGATTTGCCGGCAAGCAGTTTGGGGACTAACATGTTTTGTTGTTGTCACATAGTGGTTGCAAGACTAATGTGACTAGGGCTTAGTCAGGGCAGTAACTGTTGTGTAGCCTAGTAGGGTTCCACTTCCAGTTCTTCTTGAAGATTTATACTGCCTAGCATGGATAAGTCTGAATAGACTTGTTTTCACCATTAGACAGTTTGTCGATATAAAGCCCGAGCCTACACTTTTACCAACCCAAGGGATTTTTAACCTCCCACACCACATAGACATGGTATGAGAGCAACTGGCCTTTGATGACGCTGCAAGTTATACACAACGATGGAAATCCAAATTGGCAGAAGTGGGGGCACGGGGAATCGAACCACTGACCTTCAGATTAAGAGTCCGACCTAGAAAAAGTCAGATACTCTAACCACTCCGCCACAGAGAAGTCATTGTGGCCGCTTGATGGTGTTTAAGTGCATCCACATTGTAAGGGACACAGTGGTGAAATCTGTGAAGTGTTGGTCCACAAGGAGCCCTGTGTCTATTTAATTGCTTCGCTGTTTACCCTTCTCGACAGTCAGATTCCAATACCCCCATACATTAATAGTGGCCGCGAGGTGCCATCTGAGTGCATCCACATGGCGGCGCATAGTGGCAATTTGCTGAACTATTTTGCTAGTCCTGTTCCAGTATCCATTGTGCCCGCTAGGTGCCGTCTGAGTGCATCCAGACGAAACGACCATAGTGGCCACCTCTCTTAAGCCCTGTTCACACACGGGCGTTAAGTCACCTTGTCTAGTTCAGCTCACATTGGCCGTGTGGACGCGACGCTGAAGCGGATTAGGGCTGAGTCGATTCATCTATTTCGCCTCAAGTAAACCGCCTAGCGAGGTAGTCTAGATGAAGCGAACTAGCTTAAGTCGGTCCATCTTGCTTGTGTGGACGGTAGCGGCTTAAGCAAAAGTGCATATTATATAATTTGGTCTATGAAACTGCTAGCTGTGCACAGATGTTTTTTTCATCATTTATTTTTAGGCTTTCACTGCCCAGCAGAAGTTTTGATCGTTCCAAAACAATACGATTCAGTTGATACATATCTAGGTCGAACCCAAACTCTCTCGTGGTGACGTCGACTAATCGAAACTGGCGCTGGTTAGTATGGACTTGCTCATGCGCAGATATCAATTTCCGCCCTAAACGGCCCCAAGTACTGCATGTGTGGACATGACTCACTTTCACACCTAGTTCGCCTCATCTAGTTCACCTAATCTAGTTCGGCCTAAAGTTGTGTGTGTGAACAAGGCTTTAGAAACAGCTGCCATACGACCACACTGGCAACCTACCCTTCTCGGCCGCTGAACCAGCACATATGACACCTAGTGGGAACAGGAGGTTTGGGAATCTGACTACCTTTCAGGCATTATTTGACGCGTTGCGTGGATGCACGACCTTGAGAGCTCGGGTTTTGTTGTGTCTTTAAAAAAAATGTTCATGCAGAGTTAATGGGGATCGGTGCCGACTTGTGAGACTAAACTATCAGCGGGTATGATTTGTGTCTGCGGACTTCCTTTTTGTCCTTTTCCATGTTTTCCACACTTGGAACCAGTCTGCACCTGTTTGAACAAGTGCTGGACTTGTCCACTGAAAATCTTTGGCTTGTCCAGTGGTTTTCCCTTAATAGGCTTGGGGGCAAGGAATAATGTGTATTCCTTCCCGTCATTGTCCAAGACCTTCTTAGATCTGGCTACTTCCTTTCGAAACGTCTGTATGACAAGAAATTGCTACTCGCTATCAGCAGTGCAATTCCCCCATCCATTTCCTCGCACATCGATGACAATTTATTCTCAGCCATCATCCTGTTGGCTATCAGTGTAATGGCTGAAAGTGCTGAGAGTACCCCCTTTGTGTACTGTGTGAAGAAATGCCTCAAACTTCTTCCGGTCCTCGCTCAGCCTCACCTCCGAATCCATCTCTTTGATGGCAGATTCCGGGATCCCTTTGATCCCCGTGAATTTCTTGGGCAACTTCATAATGAGCTCAGTCGGCTTAAAGGTCTTGACGTGCCTCTGAATAGTTTTACTCATCATCGTGGTGGTATGAATCTTTTTTCGTCGAAGAACCTAGCACTTCTTCATCACCTTGCCACTTAACTCTGCGTACTTCCCCGTGCATTTAGGGTCTGAGTCAGAACTCATCAAAGATGAGTCTGACGAAGGGTCAGAGGATTTTCTCTTCTTCCTCTTCTTAGTCTTCTTCTCGCTCTTCACATGCGGCTTCTTTTTACGTGCCCTCGTGTACTCATCCCCTTCTGATGAGTGTGCCTTCTTCTTGTGTTTGCGTTTGCGCGCAGCCACAACAACCTACTCCTCTGACTCATCGTCATATGAGGCCTGATCTTCGGAAAGATCCTCCCAGTCGGATTCCTCTGAATCCTGGAGTGGTTTCCTCCCTTTCCTGGTTGGCACTCTGGAGGGAAGCATCTCCTCCATCTTCTGTTGTACTACCCGTGCAACTCCTTCATCTAGGTCAGCTGGGCCGGGCTTGAACCCCTCCCTCCCCCCGCCTCATTGGAATCTCTTTGTTCCGGCGACCTTTGCACCTGTGCCGGCGGCGAAGGTTCTTCATCTTCACTGAGCGCTTGAGGTGCCTCTGCCTTACTCCGCTTCGTAGCCATGGCTCGGAGTCTGTAAAACACCAAAAAACCAATGGTCAGGCATCATTCGGGCTGAATATCACACAGATAATTAGGGCATAATTATACTAGGTGTGTATCATAGCGTTAAAACCGTATTTAAACCGTTTTTAACACAGGCATGTGGTTAATAGACAGTCATAGGATAACGGTGTGGACACCCAACCAAACCAAACGAGGGGTAGGGACCAGTGTAGCAGTCCCTCCCACACTCTGTCCTATAAACTTCTCCCACCTGTGGCTTTCTTCACCAACAAGTTGAAGAAAATGCTATAGGACTGGGAGGTACGCCTTATCGAATACTTAATTGGGGAATCTTAAAGAAACCCAGGAATAAATCCTATCAATGTAAAAGCCTCCTGTCAAACATCTCTCCGTTCGGCAATGGACGGCAAATTAAATAACCGAACAATGGATACATTGTTCTAACGACCATCCAATTGCAATCATAATTAAGCTGTAAAAACAGTAATAACTTATGGAAAAGTTTAAAAAAACTTTGTACATGAATGCTAACATGAACTAAACCAACGTATCCAGTTTGTTGGTTTTGTAGTTAATGTAGAAAAACTTCCAGAGCTGCTCACACACGTCCTCCTGTTGTGAGTTGATTATGCTAACTGATGGACCCTGATGTGCTTCCTTCTCCCTGGACTACGAGTAGCCAGAGCCGTAGTACCGGGGTAAAATATATATATATATATTTATATATATATATATGCTATATATATATATATATATATATGTGTGTGTGTATTCAATATGGGTACTGATATAATGTACTTGAATGGTCAATAAACCTTGGCTTGAAGAAATTTGTTAATGTTTTAATTTAATTGGGATCGTAAATCAGCTTTCTCAGATCAGCCTCTTCATGTAAGTTATCCTGACAAATCTCTACCATTACATTAGCCTACATTTAGCCTCTTCTCCATATATAGTTAGACATATCTAAATTTAGATCGAGAGGAATTTAGTAATGCTATTCACACATTTTCTTTTAAAAAACTAAAAAACAAACAAAACTGGCTAGGGTTCATCAGTTATTAGGTATTAACCCATTTTAGCATCGAATAATCCTAGCTATAAACAAATCTCAATTTCAATATAGTATAGACTATATCGCCATTCCAGCGGCGTGGTGCATTGAGGGATGCATGGAAGAAAAACAAGCCCACGAGAAGCACATGGCACATGCTAATACACTGGTGCAGCTATGAAATGTGCTAGTTTCAGCTCATCTTAGCTCTTGTTTGAAACATAGAATACCAACTTTAAAAATATATATCTTATGCCATGTGCATTTAGATTTAGACAAATCTAGGCACTCAGACTAATGTTAGAGCCATAGCCAGAGTCAGTTTTACTAATTTTATTCATGTTTTTTATTTATATCCTATGGTTAATAACATTTGTTGGGCTCGGAAATGGGTAGGGTTAATCGGAAATTGGTTATATATTTCTTTGAAACAAGTTTTTGTTGACACATTTAACATTTTAATATTTAGAACAAGAATTACTTATATCTAATCAACAATGGTGATGTAAACATCAGCCTGTAAGGTGACTGAAATTGTATGTTTCTTAGCTCAAAATGCTTAATTATGGAGAGTCTTAGACACATTCATTATATTATTATATTGCATCCATCCATGTTGTGCCAAATTGTTATGTATTTTTCAAATTAATTTTGAATAGAATTGAAGTTTTAGCCTATGCGCATCGGCAAACTCAATGGCCATACACCTTTGCTTTGCTGCCAACGCTGTTTTCAGCGCATGCGCAGTCAGAACGGTGATCTCATCTATTGCTACTCTTTTTATTTTGCTGATGGAGAAGCCTATACTTGCTAGTAAAATTTCTTCTTGGTTCATCCCTTTATTATTCATAAATTGACCAGCTTGTCCTCTCCGATGTTCCGAAGATGAAGTAAGAATCAGCAATATTATATGCCTATGTATAGACTACATCACGGTTCCAGTGGCGCGGTGCATTTTAGGATGCATCAGAGCAAAACAAACCCGCGAGAAGCACATGTTTTATTTATTTTATTCATGTTTTTATTTATATTCTATGGTTAATGACATATGTAGAAATAGAAAATGAGTAGGGTTAATCAGACATTGGTTATATATTTCTTTGAAAGAAGTGTTTGTTATATATTTCTTTGAAAGAAGTTTTTGTTGACACATTTGACATTTTAATATTTAGAACAAGAATTACTTCTGACTAATCAATGGTGATGTAAACATCAGCCTGTAAAGTGACTGAAATTGTATGTTTCTTAGCTCAAAATGTTTAATTATGGAGAATTGTATCTTAAATATATTCATTATATTATTATATTGCATCCTTCCGTCCATGTTTGTGACAAATTGTTATGTATTTCTATTTATTTTGAATAAAATGCCAGTTTTGCCCTATGCGTATTGGCAAACTCAATGGCCGTAGGCCTACGCCTTTGCTTTGCTCCCGGCGCCGTTTTCAGCGCATGCGCAGTCGGAACCGTGATGTAGTCTATTGAGCTTCTGACAGAACAACTTTAAACCACAAATTATTTTTTAAGTTTTATTTATACTGTTATTGAGCTCATATGCTTTACTATCTGTCATATGCTTTTCAATCTGTCAATCCTGTTTACGAATATACCCATGTATATCCCCATGCAAAGACACATGGCATATTCATACTGCGGACAACAGAAGGCACATTTGTATTCTACTAATGGGATAGACTAGATCACCATTCCAGCCTCAGTTAATCAGACATTGGTTATATATTTCTTTTAAACAAGTTTTTGTTGACACATTTAACATTTTAATATTTAGAACAAGAATTACTTATGTCTAATCAATGGTGATGCTTAATTTTGGAGAGTTGTGTCTTAAACATATTCATTATATTATTATATTGCATCCACCCATCCATGTTTGTGCCAAATTGTTATGTATTTTGATTAATTTTGAATAAAATCGAAGTTTTACCCTATGCGTATCGGCAAACTCAATGGCCCTATGCCTTTGCTTTGCTGCCAACACCGTTTTCAGCGCATGCGCAGTCGGATCTCGTCTATAGACCCCGCCAGGGCCGTGTTCAGGGTCTGTCTCGGAGGCACCTCGGAGATGGCTGTGACGTCATGCTGGTCTGAACTGCAAAGGCAGTTTGCTGTCTCGAAAATGGCCGCCCCCATAGGCGGTGGCCACTTGCAATGGAAAAGCTGCGCTGTGATTGGCTGAAACTACTGTATACGGCGGCCATTTTCGAGGCGCTTTTCATCTCCATTCTGAAAAGGGAGGCGTCTCCGAGACGTCGCTGAGACGCACCCTGAACGCGAATAGGCCAAAAAGCATCGCCAAGACGTCTCCGAGACAGACCCTGAACGCAGCATTGAGGGATGCCTGGTAAGCTGTAAAGTACCCGACTAGAGTAGTTCCAGATTTTGCCAACAGATGTCACTACCTTAACTGGAGGGGTGTAATACATGAAGAGGGGGGGGGGGGTACATTAGTCATTTAAGCAGGCAAAATTTCAATCACTGACGATTGGTCTTCCTCATTCCACTGCTCCTTGCCCTATCCTAATAATGCCGAGCGACTGGCTAGGAAGCGACAAGTATCAATTTTCAAGTCATTGGTTTGACTCGATCAGGGTTCGAACCCACGATCTACCAACACGGGAGACGGACACTCTATGTCCACCCGGTCTGGTATAGTTGTCTTTTTTTTAGATATATTACAAAGATAAGAGCTTGAATCCTGTTACGATATGAATATCTGAATATAATCAAGCATTTTATTATTTTTCAAAGCATTCTTTACGGAGATATAGCATAATGAAAACAGAGGCAGTCACGGAAACTACCTAACAAGAGTAGTTCCAGATTCTGCCGATAGATGTTAGTAGCTTAACTGGCGGGGTCTATTGTTCCCTCTCTGAATGAACTAGTTTATAAAATAAAGCCAGGTTGCGCTTTTTAAAAGTTATTATTTTACATATCAGGCCATAATGAGAAAAATAAAAGCGAGGGCACCCTGGTCTTCGTGTTCACAGATTTCGCCACTGTGTCCCTTACAAATTGGATGCACTTAAACACCATCAAGCGGCCAGAATGAGAACTGGAAGCGGAACCCTACTAGGCTACACAAGAGTTACTGCTCTGACTAAAGCCCTAGTCACACTAGTCTTACAACCACTATATATGTGACAACAAAAAAACATGTTAGTCGCACAACGAAATGAAATGCAGTAAAAATCACTTTTTTACATTGAAATAGGTAAAAATTCTCTGCATTTCAGGGCCAAATTGGACGTCAGTGCAACGTAGTGGACGTAGGTGAAACATTGGTCCAATGTAGTTGTAATGTTTCTCAAGGAGTTAGAACGTAAAAAAAAAAGAAGGCCCAACGTAAGGCTAACGAGCCTCCAGTGTGCACGGCATCAGCCTAGCTAAACCCTAGCGTAGGAATCGCATAATTACGACTTCCCTAACATAGCTACGTGTGACTCTGGCGTAATTCATAACTTCAGTCGACGTCAGGCCTGCGAGTGAGCACTGTCAGCCTAACGACAGTTCACACCACATTCGCTTACGTTCGAAAGCATTGGTGCACGTTACACGCGTTACGAGCGCGCCAGCCGTTCGTCAACTATGTTGAATACGTCAAGACACGTTGGACTTACGTTAGACTAACGTTAAGCACATGTCAGAGACATGGTAGACCTACGTCGAGATATGTTAACACCACGTTGTCAACGAGAAAAGCGCATCTCAAAATAGCAGAATTCAGGGAGACAAGGAAGCCTGGGATGGTGCAGGTAGCAAAAAAGGCAACAAGAGGTAGTGATGGCCCCAGACTGATAAGAAACAGAGCCAAAAACAGATCATATGAGAGGAGTACCGAGTACATGAAGGCAAGGGAATGGAATACACTGGGAGTAGAAGAAAGAGGTACAGGGACAATAGAAACATATAAAACATAGAGCTAAATGCACAACAACAAATAAAATGAATTAAAAAAGAAAAAGAAAGATAGATAAATAAATAAATAGAAAATATACTGATAATTCAAGCAAAGTTTTACATACAAAGGTAAACATTAAACTTTAAACCAAAACCTAATGACCACTACCACAGCAAGGTGAAGCCATTCAGAGAAATTAACTATTGGTAACCAAACAATTATCCGATTGCAGAACGAACAAACTCACAGAGGTTTGGGGGATATGGGAGAATGCTTACAAACAGAGAAAGAATGCATGCAGTAGTTAGCTAGACAACAACTGAAAGTGATAAAAAAGAAGGCGAGTCACAAGACTATTAGTGTCTAGCGGCGAAAACAAGTCATTAGACTTAACTGTTATGGACAGCATAAATACACCCATCACCAAAAAAAAAAAATTATACCCCAGTCACATGAGAGCCAACGTTCGCCGCCAACCTCCTTATGGCCAAAAGGACGCCAACCTCCCAGCGTCCCACTCATACATTGATTCAAATATGTGGTTGGCGCCGGGTCAGTGCCAGGGTGGCACTGGGTCGGTGCCAGGGTGGCACGAGGTTGGTGAAAGGCCACACGGTGAGTGCGGCATCACATGTGTTGGTGCCGCCAGGTTGGCGCCAGGTTGGCGGCAACTCGCCAACCAAGAGGTCGGTGCCAGGTCAGCACCAACCAGCTTTGAATGGCGCCGCCGGAACAGGACGCAAGGAGGTTGCAGGTGCAGCAGCTGCAACCTCTTTGTGTCCAAAATTTCCAAAATGGACACCGGAAGGTTGGCGTCCTTGCGGCGCCAGCACTTAAAGTTGCATAGTCCGATGGTTTTGAGTTTCTGAAATTTTCTGAGATAAATAAATTAGGTTGATCATTATTATGTACCTTACTTTAGCTTGAAGTAACTTTTATTTTAAGTGGCTAACTTTTGAGATATTTGAATTGGAACCATGCAAAATTAATTTTGGCAAGCTTGTCAAAACTCTGACCCCATAGGCTTCTGCAGTAACAGGTTTTATTCAATTGCCTCAGTATTCCCTTCTATGTTACCGTGGGGAACCGGAGAACTGGAGTAGAATAGTTCCTGTGCACCCCTTTGCAGATCATAAAAGGCGACAAATGGGGCGGCTTGTTTGCTGTGAGTCACGGCTCGTGTTGGTGGAGGAAGGGATCCTGGTGCATGAGGACTGCAAGGGGCCAAGGCTCCTAGTGGACCAACGCTTCACTTTGGCCTCGACTTCATCTAGACAAGAGGTTGGAAAGGCCCGTTCCAATCAATCGGCTGGTCATGCCAAGCCCTAGGTAGATTAATGGAGAATGGCTATATATATCGTACAACAACTGTATTTATATTTATATTTACCAAGTCATTCTTCACTTCCTAGAAGGCGGTGGTTAGGGTCAATCTAGTATTGGTTATACTTTTTTGCCTCCAGGCTAGAGTATATTATCCTCGTATCCCTGGTGTGTATCTGTCGGTTACCGCAGTGCTACACACCCCAATTTTGAGGGCTCCGTGGTGGGTGGGGAGCGAAACAACTCAATATGGCTACACAAAACCCCCCAAATAAAAAAAGATTACTAGACACGGAAAAGAAATCGGACTCAGATTCGGACTCACGTCCGAATGCTGATGATAGGCCACGGTTCATTATGATTGAATCATTGAATGACGAGGCATCAGTTGCCAAACTTTCCCCTTTTGCCATTCACAAGGGCATTATGGGAATCGCTGGCACAGTTAAAGATGTGAAGAAGCTACAAACTGGACATATTCTGGTGGAGTGTGCGAAGAAAGCGCATGCCGACAATCTGCTACGTGCAAGCACACTAGCAGGTGTCGGCATCAAGGCCTCTCCTCATCGAACTCTCAACAAAGGAGTAATCCGGACTAGAGATCTTGATGATGTTGATGAGGATGAGATAGCACATGAGCTCAAGTCTCAAGGAGTTTGGCAAGCTTTTTCCACCCAATAATTTGAAAATTGGATACCTTAGTGTGAATGTGGATGTCTTCATCCCAAACCCACTTCGGTGCTTCCAATGCCAGAAGTTTGGTCATGGCAAGGATAGATGCAAAAATGAAACCATCTGTTTTAAGTGTGGTCAGAAAGGTCACGATAACACCAGTTGTGAAAACCAGGCAAAATGTTCCAATTGCCTGGGTGAACATATGGCCATATCTAAAGACTGTCCTGTCTGGAAAAAAGAAAAGCTCATTCAGCAGATCAAGACTGAGAAGCGGCTAAGCTACCCAGAAGCTCAAAGGCTGGCTGAGGTGAATACTCCCTCGCCAACCACCAAGAGCTATGCTGCGGCAGACAAAGTCTCCAACAGGACAATTGAATGCCAGACTGAACTGACGTGGTTGACTGGGGGGAAGCCCACTACCTTCACCCCAGTCCCGAATCTGACACCGGTTTCGACCAAAAGTAATAATAGTAATAATAGTATTGCGGTGCAGACACTGCATGAGCCGGCGATGCCCAAAAAGAAGAATAATAATTTGGCAGACCGAGTTCCGAAGAGATCTTTGACCCCTATGGACAAAACATCCAGGGGCTCATCGATCTCCAAAAACTTAACGTCAAATAGATATGGGGTGCTGGCTGATATTGAGATGCCTGAGACTGGAAACCCGCAGTCGAAGTCTCTCCCTCAAACCAAAGGCGGGGGGGAGAACACCTGTCACTGCTCCAAAATGACAGTGACAGGTGCATCTCTTATTCAATGGAACTGCCGAGGTTTTAGGAGCAACATCGAAGAGTTGTCTCTTCTTTGTTGCAACCTCAATCTACTTGCTGTTTGCCTACGAGAAACTTATATAAAAGCTTCTGAGAGTTGTAGTCTTAAAGGCTACACCATTCATAACAAGCACGCACCAGACGACGACCGAGACACTGGCGGCTCCTCCATCTTGGTCAGACGTGATGTGGTATGTACGCCAGTGGAATTAGACACGACACTACAGGCTGTAGCTGTTCGTCTGACCCTGCATAAGACTGCCCTTGTGGACCAGTTACCGTCCCCATATTTACTTATGGGTGATTTTAATGGCCACAACCCATTATGGGAGGGGGACAATAGGAACGCTAAAGGCAAGAGAATTGAGGACCTTGTGGCCGGTCATGCTCTGTGTGTATTGAACGATGGTTCATACACATATTTGCATCCCGGCTACAGAACATACTCTGCCATCGTTCTCAGCTTTATAGAACCAGAACTGGCACTGGACTTTTCGTGGAGGGTCTGGCACGACCTCTGCGGGAGCGACCACTTCCCAATTATTCTTAATTGCGGGGGGGGGGGGGGGGGGGCAGGGGGCATCTCCCATAGAGCGAGAGAGGAGCTGGTGGCTTCGTAAAGCCGAATGGCCCACCTTCCAGACCCTATGTCGCGAGGAGTTCACTCCAGACATCAGTGACCATCGATGCCTTCACTGAGATGCTGAGATGGATCGCAGAGAAAACTGTTCCGAAGACCTCGGCAACTCCCAAGCGTTTGAACCCTCTATGTTTGGATGATGGCTGTAGGAGGGCTATTAAGGAACGAAAGAAAGCTCAGCGTAAATTCCACAGGAGACCGACTGCTGAAAATCTGGCGCTCTTTAGAATTCTGCACGCTCGCACTCGCAGAACAATCAAAGAAGCGCGGAGGCAGTGTTGGAGACAATTTGTTTCTAGCATCACCATGCGCATGCCATTGGGCAAAGTGTGGACAATGATCAGGATAATCAAACGAAGGGGAGGTGATTCTTCTGTAGTCCAGCACTTGAAACACAATGGGACCATTCTCACATCACTCGATGAAATAAGTGAAGAATTGGTTTGCGCCTTTGCTGGAAACTCGTCTTTGGCAAACTGCCTCCCTCCCGGGCTTTCTGGCCATCAAGGAATGCCAAGAGCGAAAGCTCTTGGACTTTTCCTCCGATGGCAAGGAGCACTACAACTCCCCATTCAGTATGGGTGAGTTGAGGTGTTCTTTTTAAAGCTTGCATGACACAGCAGTTGGACATGATGGAATTCATTATCAATTTTTGAAACATCTCCCCGAATCTGCGCTGAGACTTGCTTCAACTCTTCAACAACATCTGGGAGTCGGGTGTTGTCCCTGCCTCTTGGCGGGAGGCGACAGTAATACCGATTCCCAAACCTGGTAAAGACCAGAGTGAAGCCAATAACTATCGTCCCATATCCCTCACAAGCTGCATCTGTAAAACCATGGAGCGCATGGTAAACAACCTAGTTGTCTGGCTACTGCAGTCAGGACACCACCTGTCCAACCTTCAATGTGGCTTCAGACAGGGCCGCAGCACCCTCAACCATTTGGTGCGCATGGAGACCTCCTTAAGAAGGAGCACGTTGTGGCTCTCTTTTTCTGCCTCGAAAAAGCCTATGACACAACGTGGCAGCATGGCATCATGGAAGATCTCCACGCGATTGGCCTTCGTGGCCACCTGCCAATTTTCATCAGGAACTTTCTAGCCTTCAGGCATTTCCGCGTCCGCATCAAGACTACCTATTCCAGCCTACACTCACAGGAACCAGGAGTACCTCAAGGCAGCATACTGGCCGTGACCCTTTTCGGGGACAAGGTCAATGGTATTGCTGCTGCTGTAAAGCGGGGGGTCTCCTGTAGTCTTTTCGTGGATGACTTTGTTTGATATTACAGTGGTGCTAACATAAATGTCATAGAGAGACAGATACAACTAAGCATAAATGTGATCCATCGATGGTCAGTTCTGAACGGATTCAAATTTTCCAAGACCAAAACAGTCTGCATGCACTTCTGCCTGCTGCATAGAATGCATGCAGAACCGGAGCTGACCCTTGATGGGGATCCCATTAAAGTCGTTGAGAAAACCAAATTTCTGGGCCTCATTCTCGAAAGTTCCTGAAAACAAGATGCCTGAAAGCGCTAGATATTTTGAGGGTGCTGTCCAACTCAGATTGGGTTGCGGACAGAGATGTTCTGCTCTCCATGTACCGAACCTTGGTTCGGTCACCAGTGCCTTACGGCAGCATAGTATACGCTTCCGCAAGGAAATCGTATATTGGGCTGCTAGACACGATCCACCACCAGGGACTGCACCTGGCCCTTGGGGCCTTCCGCACCTAACCGGTTCACAGCCTCTATGTCGAAGCCAATGAACAATCACTTAACAACAGGAGAATCAAACTGGCCATGCAATATGTAGTCAAGATAAAAACTAATACACTGAATCCTGCACACAATTGTCTATTCGAGCAACATGACAAATCCAGGTATGAAGCCAGGCCAAATTACCCTCGGCCACTGAGGCTCCGATTGAAACCTCATTTGGAGGCCTTTGGCGTGGATTTGGACGTGTAGGAGGATCCCAAGTCCCACAACATCCCCAGTGGTCGTTGGGGAAGCCATCAGTTATCCTCAGACTGACGGAACTGAGGAAGTCTGGGACACATCCACTTGAGTACCAAGGACTGCATGCAGAGATTCAAGGCCAGTTTGCAGACCACCTCTCCATATACACTGATGGTTCGAAAGACTAAAGCCGGGTAGCTTCTGCGGCAGTCTGCTGACGGGAAAAATTTGAAGCCTGAGCACTCCTTATCGCATTGGAGTGTATCGAGGTATCCAACCACACTATGTTATATACAGTGATTCGTTCTCTTGCATCCTGGCTGTTGCTGGACTGAAAACAAATCACCCTATTCTAGCAACGGTCATTTATAAAATGAATCAACTGGCAACGGATGAGTATGACATCCACCTGTGCTGGGTGCCTGGCCATGTTGGCATACAAGGAAACGAACGAGCTGATTGGGCTGCGAAGAAGGCCCTGAACTGTGATCTTGAACCGTGTCTGATCCCTCACTCTGATCTGAAACCACTAATAGCCACCCACATAAAATCCAAATGGCAACATGAGTGGGAATAAACTTAAAGAAATTGAACCATCTGTGGGAAAACCACCACAGACTCATGCGGGAGGTCGGCGGGACCAAGTGGTCCTTAGTCGCTGCCGTATTGGCCACTCGTGGCTTACACATGCTTTTCTGCTCAAGGGGGAACCTCCCCCTGAATGTATTGGGTGTCAGTCCCTGCTGACACTCAAACACATTTTAATAAGTTGCGTTGATTTGTTGGCCCTGCAGACAGTATGCATGACCTTTTTACTAAAGTAAAACAAGAAAACATTTTAGCCTTTTTGAGGACAGCTGGACTGTACCACCTCCTATAGTTTACTAAATAAATTCTATCAATTATTAATAAAACATTTACTTTTCTATGGGAATTTGTTTCCCTTGATCACAAATATATGATTGTGAGCTTTCTAATTTAATGAGTGTCTATTGGCACATAATTGTAAAAGCAATTATTTGAACAAAAAAAAACCATTTCTCGCAGTGAATATGGCCTATGCTGCTGACACGGCGTAAAGCAACCACCAATCAATCATCAATCAATCCCTTCTATTTAGCTACAAATGTTTAATAAGTGCACCAGTATCTAAGTTAGATATGTAGAATCAAATTTAGATAATCGTTTTGGTTTTGAAAATTTGATGTTGTCATCGGACCATGCAGCTTTAAGGAGGGCAATGAGGACTTTATGACGTCGCGAATCAATCGTAAGCGAACGCAGGCCTCGTGTGACTGAGGTATTACCGCGTTACGTCGTAGTGTGACAGGGCCTTTAGACCAACTCAACTCAACTCAGTCGGCACATTTACAATAGAGGCATCACCGGGTGCCAATACCAACACTCCAAATACACATCTCGAGCAATGTCCTCTAACTCCGCTAACTGTTCCATTCTGTTCTGATCGCCTCAGGGGGTTCTGAGCTCAAGGAAGGGCGCGACAACTAGTTGGCACAGCGTCAGGAACCTTTATGCAGATTTATGATAATGTCTGCAAACCTCCACTACGTCATGCCACGTGACTCCCGCCTCAAACCAACACTCGTCACAAACAGGCGCAGCCACTGCCATGCCACCACGCACTATTTCCCCACATGGGGATACGCGTCTTGTTGTTGATGGCATAGAAATACAGATTCTGTGGTTGATGGTGGGTCGCCAAAAAAGAGGTTTGGCATAAATTTGTATGGAGATTTACATTAATTGAACCATCGCAGATGCACACACAGTGACACACGTGTTCAAACATGTTGAACATGAGAGAAAGTGGGTTCAAACTAAATTTAAGGGGGGTTTGGATGCCTAGGGAAGTAACATAGTAGGGGAGTCGCTGAATTCGGATGTTTGGTATTTGGTGTAGTTTGAACGACGTGTTTTAAATGAAGAAAACTAGTTTTCTAATGCATTTTCCCATAAAGTAAGCAATTTCGGTCACAGAAATCCAGTGCTTATATGTAAGAAAATAAGGACCAATTTCAGAGTTGGAAAAACCATAATATTAGTGTCATGTTAAAGGGCTTTTCAAACTCTTTCCAGTGGTGCCTTTTGTTTTATTATTGAAGGAGTTTGAATTTTTTTGTCACATACTGACATGAGCTGTGCGCCATTTCACGCAAAGTTAAGACTACTTTCTCAGCCTACTCACTCATGTCGCGCTCTGCCCATGAATATTAGTTCGAGTTAATCGACTTGCAATGATTCAGTCGGCGGTGCTGAGTCGACGAACCGAGAGATCGCTTCAAAACAACCTGCACCATCTTTGAATATACAACGCCGCTGTACATTAGTATCATTTCGTTACAAGTTATCTCTGTTGTATCTAGGTTTGGATCGTTGTATCCATTACCAGATACATACAATTGTCTCCACTATACATATCATTCATTTTCGTTGGCTTTCATCGCTTGTAAATAGCCGAAAATGTCGGTGCAATTCGCGCTCTTCGATGAAGATGCACTGCCGGTGATGGAGGACGAGTGCGTCGAGAATGGCAATGGGGATTTTGAGATCGAACCGTCAGAGAACTTGCCCCTAAGGGATGCTAGAATTATCCGAAAGGCAAAAAGGCCTTCAAAACAAATAACCTCTCCAACTGAAGTGGACGCAAACGGTGTGACACTCGCTGTCGTGAACGGAAACAAGGCGTTACTGACGGCCAAAAACAGCCGACGACCACGCAACTTGAAAGGCCGCGGGCAGCCCAAGAAAGGTGAGTTTCCGAGCTCGTATCACTTGTTATTTTCGCTCAATTTCACTGCATTTTCAATACCAAATGTGGTGAATACAACTGGTAGCGTGGTGCTGATGTGTTTGTGGATGCCTCACAATGACAATTAAGTGGTGACATGCGTTTGTTTTAGTGCGGGAGGTGTGAACCTAGGGGCTGGCTGGTGCTTCTGCGTTGTAAACAAAGGGAGGAACGCCACCTCAACATGGCCGGGCGCCGTGACCCAATTCTCACCCACCGCCGGCAGCTCCCTAATCACAATATCAATATGTCAGAACAATTCCACAACCTGCCACATTATCTCCAGTCTCACCAATTCAAATCGGCACAACGCCGAAACGACGGGCACATAAAATAAATGTATGTCAGTCAGCATCAACATTCGGATGTGGAGAGGTGGGCTGGAAGGGTGTGACTTGTTTGTAAACATGAGATGTTCATCCCCAATTTGCATCCGGGGAGCAGCTGGGTGGGGGTGGGGGGAGTGAGACCACGTGGTAAACAACGAGTGAGGCTACCCCCCATGTTGCATGACAAGTTAGAGGCACGACGCAAGCTGTTACCTGAGTAATTATCGCTATACAATTGCATTTTATTGCCACCGTCGGTGGCACCATGTAATGATCAGTGTCATCATGTGGTTAATAAAGTCTAACGTCTTGATGTAATACATCTAGTTTATAATGTGCGTTGTCAAATTATTTTGAATATAAAACTGTAGCCGTGTTCACACGGACAAAATGTGAGGCGTATCACACAAATCGAATCAGGTGAGGCGAATTAGGCGCCCGTTCACACGGACACTGCATGAGGCGGAAGTGGATATCTGCGCATGAGCAAGTCCAGGCTAACCAGCGCCATTTTGGGTTCGACGACGAAGGCACCATAGAGTGTGGGTTCGACCTAGATATGTATTTAATTAATCGTATTGGTTTGGAACGGTCAAAACTTCTGCTGGGCAGTGAAACCCTAAAAATAAATGATGAAAAAAATATCTGTGCATAGATAGCAGTTTCATTAATTAAATTATATAATATGCGCTTTTGATCGACCGGAAAGTCAACAAACTGAGGTGTCGACTGCGCATGCGTGTGACGTCCTAAATCGCTTCATATGCGTTCACACGGACAGGGTAGAACGCCTCAGAGTAAATCGCTTCGTGTAGACCACCTCGCGATGCGTTTTACAGTAGGCGATTTATATGAATCGATTCAGCCCTAAAACGCCTCACCGTCGCGTTCACACGGCAAATGTGAGTCGCAGTACGCGAGGCGTTTCGCGTGAGGCATTTTAACTCGCCCGTGTGAATACAGCTTTAGATGCATATTTTTAAAACATACTTGATAGGTACCCCAGTAAAATTTACAAATTATTCCAAACATTCAAATTATAATGTCATTGGAAGCTCCAATGAATCAAAAGCAATATGCTTTTTGAATTTTTAAGATATTCCAATAATTGAATGAGATATGCATTTGAAGTTTGTTGAATTTAAGATTTTTGATATTAGCTAATGCACTAGAGAAGTGCCTTATTTAGGGCTGTCAAATAGACTAATTATAACAACATTTCTTTGTAGTTTCTTTATTAATGATCACATCCTGATCAAACTTCACACCAAGGTTCTTCTTCGTATACCAAATCACCCCAGCTTATCTTTTTTTTTTTTTTAAATAGATCACAGGAAAATGTAGGTTTCCATGGCAACCATAATACAATCACTCCCAACTCCATGTCAGTTTAGCATCCGTAGAATCATGAGTTTTTATAGAATAACATGAAACTTTGTATTTAAAACCTTTAGAATGAGCTCTTTACATTGGTGCAATCCGCTAAGCTCTACTCCTATTATGAAATGAGTATTAGGCATGTGTACATCAGTATTTACCCGACTTTCGCTCTGGCCCATAATCATGAATATTTATTATTATTTCAGGATATTAATTTTTTAATCTACCATATTCATTTTCGTATACCTGTTTTCTATGTATTGAACAATTTTCATAAAAATTGTGTGATGAGCAGATGCAGTGTGATGATGCATAATAGGCTGTGTGATGACTCACTCATCCCAGCCATAACATTCTGACCTAGAGAATCCAGTCAAAAATGCCTGACACCAACTTTTGGCCACCAGATTCTAGAGTTGCGATTCCAGTTGTAGTCATTGTATGACTATTTTTAGGAAGAAAAAATGCTAAAGTTTCACATTCTGATAGTTAACATGCACATTCCTGGCAGTCTTACCTCTGATCTTTGCATCTGAAGACTTTAATGGCTTAGTAAAATGCCTTTCAAATGTCATACAACACTGAAAATAGTCTCTATCTGTGTGTAAGTCTTTGGTGCTTCAAAAACGGATGTAGCAATGAATACAGTGTGCCTGTGCTTCATGTGTGGTGCCGTTTTCCGACATGACTGCCGCTCAGGAGGTCACAAAAAGTTGTATCAGTTTTATTGGTCCGGCAACAGTGGCGCTCCCGGCGGATTCTGGGGTACCTATACTTGACAAGTTCAAGGTAGGCCTATATTTAGGTACAATACATACAAAATTGAAATAAATTATAATGCCTTACAGTACCTAGACTAAACCAGTTATAATCTCAATATCTTCAATAGAAGCAAAGTTATCGTGATTCTAGGATAGGCAAAGGCAGAGCCTATGTGTAGGCTCTTGGAATTTTTTTTCAAACAACCAAAATGCATCAAATTATTTTTTTATCACCAAGCACTGCAAAATATACTTAATTGGTTATAATAGCTTTATTAGAACCTGAGATATGACGCTTTAAAGGTACAGAAATTAGACCCTCTTGCTTATAGTAAGTAGCATTACAAAGTGTGATAAAAGTGTGAGAAAACCTACACTGATTCAAAGTTCTTGCTTCATCTTCCGAATACCGGAAGTTAAAGTTGCATAGTCCGATGGTTTTGAGTTTCTGACATTTTTATGAGATAAGTATATTAAATTGATCATTATAATCTACCTTTCTTTAATTTGAAGTAACTTTTAATTGAAATGGCTACCTTTTGAGATATTTGAAATTCAAACATGTGAAAATAATTTTGCAAGCACGCCAAAACTCTGATACCATAGGCTCCTGCAGTAACAGGTTCTACTAAATCGACCCAGCATTCCCTTCTATGTGTCAATAAATACTTAATAAGTGCATCAGTATCTAAGTTAGATATGTAGAATCAAATCTAGATAATTTTTTTGATTTTGAAAATTTGATGCTTCATCGGACTATGCAGGACTATCCAGAGAGTCCAAGCCTGTGCAGGCTGGAAGTAGCCTCAGTTAGCAACTCGGCAGTGGAGGAGCAACAGCGAGTTGGAGGAGGCTACTACACAAGTGTAGGTAAGTTGTACAGGAGGGCTTAAATTGCATTATTAAGATTGTTAGAACTGGTGCATTGGCATCAGTACTTCACTGAGTGTTAACATTGTGAAAATTGGCTAGAGTTTATGTACTAATCTGCCAAAATTGTTGTTTCAGAACGACATCCATAAGTAAGACTGCGGGAGCACATGCGAGTTGCTCTTGGTCGATCGGTAATACGCGTCAGCTATTATTAGCCTGTGTGGGCGCATTACTTATGTCATGGCGAAAATGATGTCCGTTGAGGACCAGCCATCGATTGCGCTACGTACTGCGACCGATTCGGAAAGTGACACAGTAGAACCTTAAAAACTGGCAAAATCCAAATAGCGAAAGAAGATGGTGCCGGATACAAGTCCAAAGACACGCTAAGAAAAACCCTGATGTGAGTCAAGCGTCGGGGGCAGCCAATACGGCTAGTGTGACCATGCCAGATATGACTGAATTCAAGAAAATGTATGAGGAAATGCGACATTTGAGAGAAGAAGTAAAAACTCTGCAGTGGTAAGAGAGCCAAAGAGAAGAGTGGGAACAATATGTAGGTCAAGATGGCGGTGCAAGCAACACATGGCCAGACTATGGCGGGGATGATGATATTGACCACTGGGAGGATGAGGAGGAAAGCGACTCCCTCAGCTCCATGAGTAAGTCAGAGCAATTGACGGAACTAAGAGCATCGACTCCCATTAAGCCGACTGCGGCAGCTACGCCAATAACCAAACTGGTTGTGTGGGAAAGCAGTCACCATTCAGCAGCTTCAGGGTGCCGCCACCGTCAAAGCCTAGGCCGACGGAGCAGGTCGTAATGCCGACAACATCAAGTGCAGCGAGCACCACCACAACCTCCGTCAAGACACCGAAGGTGAGGAGAGAGTTCAAGCTGGATGAGGGGTTGCATGAGGGAACCCTGTTGAGCGAACTACAGGAAACGTATAAGAAAGTCAAGAGACCTGTCACGCCTCGCATTACTATCAGCGAGAGCATGGCAGGTGTGATACATTACTACTACGGTACACCGGTTGACGGCACACCGAAACATTTCAAGACCATTAGAGAAATCGCTAGGCATTATACAGGACTTGCAGATGTCCTGGCAGCATGATTGCAAATTCTGAAAGAAGGAGAGTGCTCTCGTTACCTGCTCGAAGGGCCTATTGGCCATACTGACGCCGATTGTGCCCACCATGGATATTATCCTACAGCAACGGTCAGCTGACAAGCTCCGAGGGAACGGCCAATTCCGTGGATGACGATCCAGAGATGCCTAAAACTTTCTGGGGTCTGATATAAACTCTGGAGATGACAGTCTCACTCACAGGGGACAAAGTAGAAAAACTAACAAATGTGGCAGAGGAAGTGCTCTCCGCACCAGCACCAACAGTCCGCCAGGTGGCAGGCTTGGGACTAATGGTAGCCTACTCGCCAGCAGTAGGCTACTCAGGGGCTCATTTCAAAAGACTAGAAAGAGATCAAATTAAGGCTCTAACATGCAGTAAAGGGAATTTTGACGAGGACATGTGGGTTTAGCACGGTGGGAAGGAAGACATCCATTGGTGGTTGAGGAACCTAAACAGACCAAGAGTTATCAGGAGTGAGGAACCCGACCTAGAGCTACTAACAGATGCCTCTCTGATGGGCTGAGGGGCACACACCGAGCTAGAACAGATGGGGGTGGGGGCATTGGCACACAGATGAGCTAGCACACATAAACGTGTAAGAATTAAAAGTGATCCTTTTCGGATTAATGAGTTTGTGCAAATTAGACCAGACACACATTAGTATAAGAACAGACAAACTACCGCCCTAGCATGCGTTAAAAAAATATGGGTGGCACAAAGTCGGAAGTTGCCTGATCGAGGCGATACAAATTTGGGAATGGGCAGGGCAACGGGAGAACTGGCTTACCATTACTCATATACTGGGAGTTGAGAACGTCTTGGCAGACCTTAGATCCAAAAAGGGGTCAAGGTACTGAACCCTAAGATAGCGCTATGGTATGGCGCACTATATGCAGCAAGGTGCGTACTCAGCATGATCCTGCCCCGTTCAGGGGGCCGAACAATCGGGAACACTATTTGGTAAAGTGGATATGCAAAAGCTGCCACGAACAGAGACCTCCACAGCCCAGATACAACAGTTTCTGGAGTGTAGACATTGTCCTAAATTGTATACTAAAACCCCCCAATAATGTCTAAATGAGTTTTAAAATTGTTGTCATACAAACTTGTCATGCTGTTGTTGTTAGTCTCGTCCCAAAAGGGACAGACAATCCTAAACCTGGCAGTTGACAGGTTGAGGATTGCAGAGGACTTTGTGCTCTTCAAGATGAAGAAGCTCTTAAAGCACAACCATCTGGGCCAGCCACTGGAATCGGTGAGGTTCTATATGTACCAAGCGGACCGAAGACTACGTGTAGCCAGGACAATTAGGAAATATGTGGCCAGAACTAGGGCCATCTGGAGACAGAACACATAACTGCTCCTATTCTATATAGATCCACACGGACCCATATCACACCTGCCATGCTCTCGCAACACTGGCCAGGTGGACGATATGCGTGCTAAATCTAGCAGGCATAGACACCACCCGGTACAAGGGTCACATCACGAGGGGGGCAGCGGCCTCCTCCGCTCAGGCGATGGGCGCAAATCTGAACACAATCATGCGGAATGCATCATGGAGAGACAGCAAGACATTTGCACAGTTCTACCACAAATCTCTGGAGGATCCTGGTGAAGTACAGATGACCGTCCTGAGCAGAGCTACGAATAGACATTAGGAAACCAACGTAGTGAAACGTAGAGGGGAAGACAGTTAGTCGTAGTAAGACTGTCCTACGCAGATAAAGAACTAAAAACTACCATGTTATATGGATATAAGTGAAGGTGTTCAATGCTTAAGCAAGTATGTGAGTACAAAAAGAGTCTAGGACGAAATGGATCTCCTAATACGAGTTCGCCAGCACATGACTTATTCTTACAGAAAGCCATGATACAGAGAAGAGAGAGAGAGACGAGAGGAATGAGAAGAGGAAGAAGAGTACGAGGGGAAATGAGTGAAGAAAGATAAAATGTCGGTGCATCAAAAAAAAATGCTTCGAAGACTCTCCCCAGGTACTTAACTTTCGGTATTCGGAAGATGAAGTAAGAATATGATAGCTATACTAGAATTACTTGTAAGTTGAAGTATTACTGAGATTCCTACGAATCTATGAATATGAAGGTAAGGATCAGGGGCCCACACTCCCACACCTATGAATGGATAGAAGACAACCCAAGCAAGCTTGTGTATAAAGAACAATCAAGGGTTGACTATTGAAATTATTATTATTATGGGAATAGGGGTCCTGGTTTTAGGTTTTTTGCTCCCCTCCAAACTTAGAAAACTGAGGCTACTTCCGGCCTGCGCAGGCTTTGCCTCTCCCCTGATCCTTACCTTCATATTCGTAAGAATCTCAGTAATACTTCAACTTACAAGTAATGCCCAGTGCACACTGCCCGTATACGACGTAAAACTGGCCGTTTCGCCCATAAAACTGGGTTTTAGTCGTTAGGTGTGCGACCCCCGCGCACACTAGACGCATGCGATTCGCGTATAAAACTCAGTTTTATGGCTTAAAACTCGAGTCGCAAGCGATTAGAAAAATGAATCGGGCCGTTCGAGAAACGCTAGATGTGAGCGGGCAGTCGCGTCGTATACGGTATATGTGTGCTAGCCGGCAACCGGTCGTGTCAGGGTTTTAGCGATAAGCGAATCAGAGGGGCGGAATCGGGTCATGTGACTTTGTCCGTACACAGAGGAAAAAAATGGCGGACTGGACGAACGAAGCCGAGAATTGTATGGTAGAAATGTGGAGAGATCGCCCGTGTCTCTTCGACGTGTGTAGTCCCGAGTACTCCAATCGAGTAAAGAGGATTACTGCATTGTCCGAAATCACCGCAGAGGTCGGGCAGTCAGGTAAGCATGTTTTTCCGATAGTTTTCACTGTTTTGTTTCGTCAACATGGGTCGTAGTGGGTCGTAAATAACCTACGCTACCTGTGTACCGGTGTTTTAAGTCTGTTGTATCTGTATTTGTGTTGTGCGTTTCCCGATTCCCGTTCCCGATTATGATTCATGCGGTTTCTTGTAGTACATGGGTGTCATGAGAGCATCTATAGCCTGTTATCTAGCACGTTTACGTAACTTAATCGTGAAACTTTAGCATGAAACTTGGTAGAGAATGCTACATGACAAGATGGCGACCGCAGAATGCCGCCGAATGTGGCAATCTGTACAATCTGTACAACCGTGTTCTATATAGAAATTTTAATATATTCTAGCGATGTCACACATGTAGAAATTTTGCACAATGTAAACATTTATTATATACAAATTTTGCACAATGTATACATTTATTATATACAAAATTTACAACTTTTGCACACTGTCAACATTTATTATATACAATCTGTACAACCGTCTTCTATATGTATTTACAGCCGCTTCTATACAGAAACGGATGACTAACCTACGCACGCAATATACGCGTCCCCGCAAACAACAGCCGTCGGGCTCGGGGGCCAAGCCAATGACAACACGACAGACCTGGATTCACACGTCGTTGTCTTTCCTCGCACCCCACGTCCAAAAACGCCAAAGTTTGAGCAACCACCAGCTCCCCGCCCCAAGCTTCAGCCACGAACCTGATGAGGTAACGATACCTAACAAACACTAATATAATACAGGAATACAGTAATACAATAATATATACAATACTACAGTAATAATAATACAATACGATTGTTCAGCCATCTATATCATGGCCGCCTGCCCCGGCACAGATCCGGTCGGCGAGTTGACGTACTCGACCAAGTAGTCCCTTTGCGTTTTTGCGCGCTGCGTCGAGTTGGTTCCTGACGGTAGGGGGGCCTGGGTGAGCACTCTGTCTGATCTCCACGCGCCGGGAATTACAGCATGCGTCCTGGGATCCTCGTAGTCAATATTGCAGGTGGTGCCGATCTTCTCGCGCAGAAAGTTGTGCAGTGCACAACTGGCCATCACTATGCGCTCCACCTTATCTGGGGAGAGGGCAATGTTTGTCAGGAAAACCCGGAAGCGGTTCGTCAGAATACCGAAGGCGTTCTCTACAACCCGACGTGCGCGCGACAGGCGATAGTTGTAGATCCTGTGATCTAAGCGGAGGTCCTTGTGGCTGAACGGTTTCATGAGGTATTCCTTCAGCGGAAACGCGTCGTCGGCCACAATGAAGTGGCCCAGGGGCCGATCGTCTCCGGGGACAGGCCTGGGGGGTGGGAATGCATCTGCATGATTCTCCAGTTGTTGCTGTAGGGTGCAGCCAGCAAAGACTCCTCCGTCACTGACGCGCCCATTGCAACCCACATCGACGTACAGGAAACGGTAGTCGGCGTCCACCAGAGCCATCAGCACGATGCTGAACGTGTTCTTGTAGTTGTAGAACGACGATCCCGAGTGTGGAGGTGGCTTGATGTGGATGTGTTTCCCGTCCAAGGCGCCGATGCAGTTCGGGAAATTCCATCGTGTGCTGAACAGATCCGCTACCTTGCTCCACTCGTCGTGGGTTGACGGGGTCTGCAAAAACAAAAAGACTAAATTGTTATGTTTGTTTAAAAAATATTGTGTTTCTATTTTGTATATCAGCACATGGATGCGGAGATCGACGAACACTAAATTGTTATGTTTGTTTAAAAAATATTGTGTTTCTATTCTGTTTCTCAGCACGTGGCTGAGATCGACGACGACGGTGAAACGGAAAGCCTCACATCGGCGCAAGCTGTGGCAACGACTGAAGACGAACCGGAAGACGAAACGGACACTATCGCGAGCACCCCAAAGTCCATCCAGGATTTTAGGAAAGCCAACAAACGCAAGCGCGCGGACGCAGACAGCCGAGAGAACGAGCTGATGGAGCTCGTTCTGCAGAATCTAAAAGAAACGCGGGCCGAGCCGGACGATGCCATCGCAGTGTTCACTAAAAGCATCGCCATGAAGTTGCGAAAGATCAGTGATCCGCGCGTTCTGCTTCTTAGCCAGAACGACATAGAGCAGGCGTGCTTTCGCGGCAGTATGAAAATGCTGGAGATTAAAAACCAACAACAGGACATCGCCCAAGCAAGAGGCACCGCTGGGACAGATGCCGCCGCTTCCTCCTTCTCGTATTTACATATGTTAGGATCAGATGACTGTAGCGACACTACACATTAATTTGGTTTATTGGTCACAGACAACAGCGGCTGGACATAGTCGTGGTCAGTTTTAGTTTTGCTATGGTTCCCCATAGCAGTTTCAGGATTTGTTTTGTTGTTTTAGTATCAATCGTATTGAACAGTTACTGAATAGAAATAAGATATAATAATTACTGTTTTTGGTTTGTTGTTTTAGGCAGAATCAAAAGGAAAAGTCACCGACAACATATTTACATATGTTCGGATCTGATGACTGTAGCGACATTCAACATTAAATTGTTTTTTTGGTCTTGATCATTGTGACATTCCCATAACATTTAATAATTACTGTTTTTGGTTTTTGGTAGGAATCTTATTGAACAGAAATGAAAAGTCACCGACAACATATTTACATTTGTTAGGATCTGATGACTGTATCGATATTCAACTTGATCATAGTGACATTCCCATAAGATTTTATAATTACTGTTTTTGGTTTCCAATTTACAAGTTTCACGCGTTGTGCATATCATGTTTATCATGTTTCATGTTCATTTTTGTGTGAAACCCAATAAAAAGAAAATTAACACAAGCACTGTTACCTTGAAGTAGTCATCCTTCAGTGCTGCGTAGATGGCGTCACACGTCTCGGGGACAAGCTGCCCGATGGTCGTCGCACCCACCCGAAACTGGTAGCTTATGCTCTTGAACGACTCACCTAGAAAAAGGGTTGTTAATGTGAGCTCATATCGTCAAACACAAAGTCAGAAAAAAACACCACAGTACAAAATAAACAAAATAAACGATATCGTCGAAGAGATAGTCAATCGGAATGTAAATAATGTATAAGACAAAGTAAATTATTACCTGTCGCCAGGAAGCGTAGGGTGATCGCAAGCCTCTCTGCAGCCGAGATCGACGCCCGAAACGTTGTGTTCTGACGCTCGATCCGAGGTTTGACCAGCTCAAGCAACTGATCAAACTGTGGCGCTGGCATCCGGCTATAGTTGGTGAACGCTTGCGGTTCATCGGCACGTAATCCAGCTACCAGGGTGTTGAACGCTCCAAGCTGAGCATGCTGAGCAATGTGGGGACGAATCCACACTTGCCGACCTATCCTTCGACGTCGCACATGACGGATCGCAAGCACTGCAAGTGCCTCAGCGATTTTTCTTCTTTGCTCTGGTGTATGTGGCGCCATTTTTGAATTTGAATTTTTAATCCCTCAGCGACTGCTCACGATACGATAGTTCGCCCCACATCCGCCAGTTGTGTGCAGTGAAACACACATGGCGCCATCTTGCGTTGGACCACACCAGCTGCTAGGAGGCGCTGATGCTCATATAGTTCGCGCTAAAAAACACCAGGTGCGTAGGTGGCAGTCGCGAATCGGGACGGTATATGTGCGCGCCCAGTCGCGCTCCAGTCGGTAGATGTGTACACCCCCAGTCGTAAGTTTTAGTCGGGAAACGGGTCGTGATGAGTCGCGTCGGCCAGTCAGTTTTAGTGCGCGAATCGTATACGGTATGTGTGTACCTGGCATAAGTCTAGTATAACTATCATATAATGCTACAGGACCAGACGGGATGGCCGAATGAGTTAGAACGTCCGTCTCCCGTGCTGGTAGATCGTGGGGTCATGGGTTCGAGTCCCGATCGAGTCAAACCAATGACTTTAAAATTGATACTTGTCGCTTCCTAGCCAGGCGCTTGGCATTATTAGGATAGGGCAAGGACTGGTGTGCTCAGTGTCAGGATAATGTGACTGAGTGGGATACCAGGTCATGGTGCCGGCGGCCTGGTTTCCCAGTGGGACATCACTATAAAGTCGCCATGAGTGCACACTGTCACAAGTCGGTACCCGTCCTGATATGACCTTAGATGTTGCTAGGACGTAAAACAACAACAAACAAACTATAATGCTACATTGTTATTTTCCAAGGCAATGTCTCAAAATCTTCTAGGGACATTCACAGATATAATTGCACAAATACACCATCCCGCCCCACCCGAGTTTTAAAATAAAAAAAATTCTCTTAAACAACGAAAAACGGCGATATAGGCAAATTTACAAAACGGAAAACCGACTGTGGAATTCGGATCGCTATGAAACTTCTCCATGTTAAATAACTGGTCTAGCTAGAAATAAAATGGTCTGCTAAATATCAAGAGCGTCATAATGTAGAGAAAATTACCTTAGACTTCAGAAAGCTGGGTTTCTGTCAATTCCTTTTGGATTTTGATCAGACAAAAACTAGAATCTGTCAAAATTAGTGTGCTACAAAATTATACATTTGTAGCATATTTTGAGCAGAGCTACTCTCCTAAATCTGCATTATCCTGAACAATAGAATTTTATGAAACATTTTCATATATTCTTAATGCTTGCACATAGGACAATGAGAATTTGTATATAGGGTAGAGTTTGGGGTGCTCTTTCACATGCTGCAATCAAAATTCATTAAATGCAAACAGTTTTAGAGTTATCCTGGTTGCTATGGTTGCAGAAAATCCGCACTATATTTTTGGAAGGCTACTTGAAATTTACGGGTGAAATCAGTTGACCAGAGTGACCCATTTTATGTGAAACAAGGTCTGATAAATCGGTTTATGGGCTTAAAATTCATTTTAATGGTGCCATACCTTCTTTTTTGCCAGATTGAAAACTTCAAAGTCAATTCTTCAGTAGTCAAAATCGGAAATATTTAATAATAAAAAAACCACATCAAAATTATTTTCAAAACCAGAAGTATCTCAAGTTTCAGTGAATGGCATTTCCAGGTCATGTCATATGTAATTTAAAAAAAAGAGATTTCTCTTCATTTTAGCGATAGTTCTTTGAGAACTGATCACATCCTAACATTTTACAAAGTGGACAAAACTTGTTTTTTAAAAAAGAAGCAAAGCCTAAATGCATTGCTATGAAAATCACACGACATCATACTGCCATGGAAAAAGCTCAAAAGCACAAATCACTATGAATACAAAATGAGCAGGTCCCTAAAAAACTACTCAGAAGATACATTAAAAAATCATCTGCACCAAAACATAAACATCACACAAAACAGATATGATGTTGATATCTATTGGGACAACATCATCACAGAAATAAGAAAATCAACTGATGAGATGTGTCCCATGAAGAAAATAAAAATACAAAAAAAACCACGACCCTTGGGTAGACAAAGACCTGCTAACACTCATCACAACCAAAAGTAAACTGGGTGATAAAGCAAAACGCAGAGAAACAATAGAAGACAAACTGGCCTACCGCATCGCCAGAAACAACTCTCAGCTGTGAGAACAGCAAAAAAGAAATACATAATAAAGCAGGACAAAGACTGGGAAAGCAACACAAACAAATTCTGGAAAAATGTAAACCTATTATTCCCAAAAAATAACAAAGAAGAGCATACCAACTTCCAAGATAACGAAGGGGCAATGCTCACAGACAAAGATGCAGCAAACAAACTGAACAGACACTGTCGCAATAGGGCAAAAGCTGTCAGAAATTTAAAAAAAAAAAAAAAAGATGTGAAAACAGATCAGGAACTGTGGAGGATGAAATCCCCACCTGCAAAACAGATATGATAGAAGTAAAAAAATTAATAAATGACATAGACACGAATAAACCAAGTGGAATAGATGAAATACCAACCAAAATACTGAAAGAGGCACTCCAAGCCATCCCGGCCACCATAGTAGACCTATTCAACATCTCCTTTGAGCAGGGGCGTTTTATCTCAGCCTGGAAAATGGCAACCATCACCCCCATTCACAAAGGTGGAGACAAACAAAACATGGGAACCTACAGGCCAATATCAATTCTTCAAACCCCAGGCAAGCTCATTGAAAAAGTGTTACATAGACACACCTGGAAAAAACCGATATACTAAACGAAAGACAAGGGGGCTTCAGGAAACTGCACTCCACATCAAAAACAATAGCTAACCTAACAAATGACATAATTGCATCAATGAACCAAAAACAATTAGTTGGAGCAACCTTCATTGACTTCAGCAAAGCATTTGACACAGTAGACCACAAAATACTACTGGAAAAACTAAAAACCATGGGCATAAAATCCAACACTATGTGTTGGATAAGATGCTACCTGAACAACAGGCAACAGAAAACAAAAATAAACAATACACTATCAGACGACCAACCTGTCACATGTGGTGTACACCAAGGGTCAGTGTTAGGGCCACTACTCTTTATAATCTATATAAACGATCTTGAAAAATGGTTGCAAACTGAATGCCTCCAACTATATGCAGATGACACAGTCATATATATGCAAATGGCACCACCGAAGAGGAGGTAATAACTAAACTAAATACACTCCTACTAAAACTAGATGAGTGGTGTGAGTCCAACAAAATAACCATCAACACAAGCAAATCAAAAACAGTACTCTTCTCGCATAAACAATTGCCAGAAAGAAAACTACACTGTAAGTTAGGAAACCAAACACTAGAAAATGTAGACCATTACAAATACCTAGGCCTTCAGTTAGACAGCTAACTAAACTACAACCTATGTATAAATAAAATTATACAAAAAGTAAACCACAAACTGTGGCTATTTGCAAAGCTAAGAGACTACATGACACAAGAAATGTCAATAAAAATCTTCAAGGGCATGGTGCTCCCCTATTTTGACTATGGAGATGTAAACTACATGGGTGCGAGAAAAGAACTACCAAAAAAACTGCAAACACTGCAGAACAGAGCCCTAAAAATCTGTCTAAGAGTAGATAAGCTGCACCCCACCTATGACATACACGAAAGAACCAAAGTGAAATTACTAGAAAATAGGAGAATAATTCATTTGAAAACATTAGCATATAGCTATAGTCAAAACATTAAACTTCTAACAAAACCACAAAGGGCTACTAGAGCAAATAATGTGCCACTACTAAAGCAGACCAGAAGCCAAATAAAAGCTCATGAGAGAAGCACAATGGAAATGGCTGCCAATGTGTGGAATGCCCAAACGGTAAAGGAACAACAAATTCCTGACCTAAAAACTTTAAAAAAAATATCTGTGCAAAATATGGCTAGGAACCCCCCCCCCCCCCCAATAAGCTGCACTGCAAAGGGGCATGTGATATGTCACGGCCCACCAGCGGGACGCCCAATGGAAGGTAACCATGCCAAAAGTAGCCAGATAACACACCACACAGTTACGTACACGCCTATGATATGTAAATAGGAGTAGGCTAGTCTAGTAATAAGAGTAGAAAAGATAAATACATATATACCAAGAAAATCCAAAAAAACTAACATAGGCTATTAACCATACCAACCAATTATCTATCTGCTACTGAAATGCAGGCAATCAAATACCTTATCAGCAGCCACTGTGTGGTAAGATAACACCAACACTACAACTGGCCAGCATTGAAAACAAGCCTGGGTACCCGGGCTTATATGCTATGGACAGTATAAATACAGCCTCAATTTAAAAAAATTATAAAATGGTCATAGCTTTCAGCTCTCTATTGATACAAGGTTCATTCTGATCAGTCTGACCTCAGACCAGTGGTGTTTTTTTATAGGGAGTCCCAAATGTGTTACCAGTCTGCTAATTTTTTTAAAGTGGCCATTCATAGTTTGAAACACGATACACCTTGAGCTTTTAGCTCAATTTTTAACATGCTATCGCGGTATCCATACATTTCTTCGGCAGATGCCGTAGATTTTTAATGTTAATTGTCCCCATCGGTGAAATGTTGATTAATTCTTCAATTTAAATATATATGCCAGTGTTCTCCGAACTACTGCATTTGTGTTGCGATATTGACGATATCGATCCAATCTTGAAGAGTCGCTATCGATCCCAGCCATCATTTTGCAGAAGGTTACCTTTCTTTGCGTTACATATATCTGATTTTTATTCAGTAAAGTATTTGAATAATACATTTCCTCAAGTATTTTTCAAGTTTCAAATCTATCACTATAGATTATATAACAATATGCATTTTCCAGCTCAAAGACAATTAATTTGATCCATAGAACATATTCATAATGTCAATGACAGCATAAGTTAATAAATTGTATGATAATAAATCGCAATATTTGACACATTTTAATGTCCACGAATAAATGGCAATATTCGACACATTTTTATGTCCATGAATTTTCAAGTGAACCAACCGTTTCGTGACAAAATGGTAATATATGACACATTTTTATGTCCATGAGTTTTCAAATGAACCAGGCCCAGACGGGATGGCCGAATGAGTTAGAGTGTCTTTCTCCCGTGCTGGTAGATCGTGGGGTCGAGGGTTTGAACCCTGGTCGAGTCAAACCAATGACTCAAAAATTGTGCTCGGCCTTATTAGGATAGGGCAAAGACTGGCTGGCTCAGTGTCGGGATAATGTGACTGAGTGGGATACCGGACCAGAGGCCTGGTTTCCCAGTGAGACAGCACTATAAAGTCGCCATGAGTGCGCACTGTCACAAGTCGGTATCCGTCCTGATATGACCATAGATGTTGCTAGGACATAAAACAACGAACATCAAATGAACAAACCTTTTCATGAATAAGTGGCAATATTCTACACATTTTTATGTCCACAAATTTTCAAACGAACCAACCGTTTCATGAATTAATGGCAATATTCTACACATTTTTATGTCCATGAATTTTCAAGTGAAAATGCTATTGTAGGATTTCTTGGCCGGATCCAAGCAAAAATTTAGTAATGTTAGTTATCTAGTCATCATTTACTGTATATTACTACCGGTACACGGTTTTGTAGTGTCAATATAGGTTTTTAAAGCCTACATAGCTTTGTAGTTGTATTGTTTAAGAAGGAGGGAATTTTATTATATATAAAAAAAATTGTATATCATCTCACCTTTTAGCTGAGCTCTCCCTTACAGTCTCGCTCTTGTCATCATCATCATCCTGTCGGTCGTGATGCGACAAAGACTGCTTTCATTACTTGACTTCCACTCTCCATTTAGCTCTCTGCTGTGAGAGTGATGTCCATGAGTCGGTCTTAATGTCTCTCAGCTTTCGGTTTCTCTTGATGGTATCCTTGAACCGGAGACGAGGGCACCCTCTCTTTCTGTAACCAGAAGACAGTTGAGAATAGAGGATCTGCTTTGGTAGCCTGTCTGCTGACATCCTCATGAGGTGTCCAGTCCACTGGAGATTCTTTTTGATCAGAAGATCCTCCATAGAGGGCAGCCCCGTCCGTTCGAGTATTTCCTTATTTGTCTCTTTGTCCTTCCAGGTTAGCCTCATGATTGAACGCAGATGTTGCATCATGAAGGCATGCAGCTTTTTCACCTGTCTGTACACTGTCCAGGCCTCGGCTCCGTATAGTATCGCGCTTGTAATGTGCAATAAATGTCAATTTAAAAAAAATCTTCTTTGCTAGCCCAGCTGTCCCTTACAGCTCACTTCCAAAAAGTGAATATGTATGTCAACAAATTATAATCATTTTCTAGCCAGCTGTTCCTTACAGCCAACTTCTGAAAAATGAATATGTATGTCAACAAATTATAATCATCTTTTCTAGCCAGCTGTCCCTTACAGCTCACTTCTGAAAAGTGAATATGTATGTCAAAAGAATTATTGGAAATCATATAAAAAAATTGTATATCATCTCACCTTTTAGCTGAGCTGTCCCTACAGTTTCGCTCTTCTAAAGTAAAATATATATATATTTTTTTTTTTAAAGAAGGAAATCCCTATGCTCATTTCAGCTGATCTCCCAATGAACAGTCGCTTTTGTGAAAATTCATTCAATGCCCTAGGCATTACCTATGCCTCCCCAGGCATCTTCTCTGCCTGAAAGCAGTGGAAATAGTGTCATGGTCTCGCCTAGCGAACAATAGGAAAATAAAAGGAAGAATCTTTCTGATCATCTCAGCTGACCTCCCAATGAACAGTCGCTTTTGTGAAAATGATGAAGACTTCTTCATGCCCTAGGCATTACCTAGGCCTCCCCAGGCATCATCTATTGCCTTCACTTTGCGAAAAGACCAGACGGGATGGCCGAATGAGTTAGAGCATCCGTCTCCCGTGCTGGTAGATCGTGGGGTCATGGGTTCGAACCCTGGTCGAGTCAAACCAATGACTTAAACATTGATACTTGTCACTTCCTAGCCAGGCACTCGGCATTATTAGGACAGGGCAAGGACTGGCGTGCTCAGTGTCAGTATAATGTGACTGAGTGGGATACCAGGTCATGGTGCTGGCGGCCTGGTTTCCCAGTGGGACAGCACTATAAAGTCGCCATGAGTGCGCACTGTCACAAGTCAGTACCCGTCCTGATATGACCTTAGATGTTGCTAGGACGTAAAACAACAACAAACAAACTTTGCGAAAAGAAGGAAGAGTATCTTTGAAGTTTTTCTGTCCAGACATGAACATCAACAATCACCAGTGAACGTTATTATGTCTGGTCCGGTGTTGCAGTTTCCGCAGCACACCAGTTTGCGAGGGACACATCGCTTCTGCGCATGCATCAAAATCTAACAGTATCGTCACTAACCTTATGAATTTAATATAATGTTTTTGGTAAAGATGTTTTCTATATGTGTACCAAGCGGTTTGTTTCTAGGTGGTGTGGTTTTAGAGATATTTCACTTTTGCTGTATTTTCTGTATGCAGATTGCTCACGACCATTGACAATCCCTTGAGTTTGATGGTAAAGATTTTTTCTATATGTGTACCAAGCGGTTTGTTTCTAGGTGGTGTAATTTGAGAGATATTTGACTTTTTCTGTATGAAGATAACTCACGGCCATTGACAATGCATTTGAATGGATGTGTCCCTCGCAAACTGGTGTGCCCCGGAAACTGCAACACTGGAACATAGGGAAACGGAATGATTAATTACTGGCCCGGATTATAGGGAAACAGACAGTCGATCGCTTTACTTTGATCTACTGGTACTACTCTCTGCCTATGTTTCGTCTGTAAAATCCTTCAAAAATATATTTTATATTTATTTTTATTTTCATTAAATAATTTTTTTATTGTAATATATTATATCATTATCATATTTATTAAGTAATATCAATATATAGAATAATTCTTTATAGAAACGGAAAGTGTTTAAAAAAGTTAACTTAATTAGTATTATTTCATAATTTTATATTTATTCATATGTTTTGTAATACATATAGTAATATAGAATAGATCCTCTAGATATCGTAGTTAATTTATTTCATGTTTCTAGGTATTTAGTTATGTATTTCAAAGAATATAAACATGTATGGAACTCTATCATAGTTCCGACCGATGCCGTCATGCCCACGTTGATATTTTGTCATTCAGAACAAAAACAATCGCATGCTTGACAAAACCTTCATGTCCATGTTTTGTCTAATTTCGCTTCAAGCGGTGGCGAGTTATCTGTAAATGCAGCTTCAGTCAAACTGAATAAAAACGTTTAGTCGCTTCGTGCGCGTGGCCGTCAACACCTGATAAGAAATAGACTTGCGCGCCGCGGGTCTGATTATTTATCAATGTTACCATATACTCACGAAAAAGCTATCCACTGCCGAATAGAAGAACTGTGTCTGCTATTCTCATTCACTTTTTTCCCCATGAGTACGGCGAGCACGAAAAGAGTACCTAGATTAGTAGTCTGGAATAAATTTTCAGGATTTGAGAATTTACTTTGATTATTACGGTAATACAAGAATCAAAGTGCTGTGTTATGCGGTTTTGGTCCTCGACGGATCCATCAAGTAAGATTTTTGGAACTAGAAAAGTCAATGCATACAAGCATGCAAGCATGCAACATCTTTCATTTCTTGCATTCGTCTCTGCATCCAGAGTTTCACTTCTCCACCTGCTTAGTCTACCCCGAAAACGAATCTAGAGCTCAAAGATATTAACAAAGCTCTATGGTGCACTGTTTCTTTTTTTATCAAACCCAGATCATTTCCGTCATTGGTTTTCCAGTAGAAACAGTTTCAGCTCGATTAGCTGAGAACGACCTCGCGTCTGCCACGTTACGTAATACCCCAATCATTGAATTAGCAAATAATTATTTTCTTCATTCTCCCCTAACGTATATTCGGGCATTTTTTCCTGCTCATTCATGACTTCATCGAATGGCAGTTTATAGTGCTCAAACAGAATTGCCTGTTCTGCCAATATAGAATCAAATGCAAACATTTCTACTGGTTCCTTAGCCTCTGTATTAGGTCTCAACCTAGACAACATATCAGCCCATACATTATCTACCCCTTTCATATAGACAATTTGGCGCCGAAAATTCCACTAATAATACAGCCCGACGTTGAATACGTGTATTACCGATTTTCCTGTATTAGTGTATTAAAAACATTTTAGTGGGGCATGGTCTGTGTAAATAGTAAATTCAGCACCATATACATACGGTCTTTGTTTTACTAATGCATAAATTATAGCAAATGTTTCTTTTTCTATCGTAGGATAATTATGCTGTGCAGAAGAAAATATAATACCTATTAAATGTACAGGCCAATCTATCCCATTTTCATCTTCCTGTACCAGGACAGCACATAGACTGTACTCAGAAGCATCTGTATACACCTTATAAGGCTTAAAAGGATCAGGAAATTTTAGGACACATTCTAATAATAGACTTTTCAACTCATTCCAAGCATTTTCACATTCTACTGTCCAAACAAAGCTACATTTATTACTAGTTAAATGAGTTATAGGAGCTATGCCATCAGCATAATAAGGAATTAATTGATAATGAGTTGATAATATCCTACTGACCCTAGCAAACGTCTTACTTCTTTTTTACTAGTTGGAGAAGCCATATCCCTAATTGCAACAATTTTTTTCAGGATCAGGTTTTCAACCTGCTTCACATACAACGTAACCTAAGAGTTTTACTTCAGCTACTCTAAACTCACATTTAGATTCCTTAATAGCCATACAATTATCCTGCAAGATGGTCAAAATGTTTGCTACGTCTTGTTGATGATTATTCTCATCCGGTGAATAAATTATAATATCTAAATAAATCAAACACTTTCCTAAAAATTCCAAAAAAAATAACATTCATCATTCTTTAGAAAAACGCTGGTGCATTAGTTAATCCAAACTGCATGCATTTAAACTGAAATATCTCAATTTGAGTGTGAATAGCTGTTTTAGGTCTACTTTCCTCATCTACCATTACCTGCCAATAACCAGATTTTAGGTCTATCATGGTCAAAATTTTAGCTCCATGAATTTTATCAAAAATATCCTGTATCCTGGGCAGAGGATAAGCATCTTTAGGTGCCAATCCATTTAGCTTATGTTAGTCTCCACAAAGACGAATAGTAGACCCTACCATCCTTTTTTGGCACTATAGTGACTGGTGAAGCCCACAGACTACAACTAGCCTGTATAATATCATCTTCAAGCATTCTTTTTAATTCTTTTTCTACAAGATGTCTTCTACTTAAACGTATCCTATAAGGTCTCTGATTAACAGGATATGCAGTACCAGTCTCGATTTGCATTTCTACCACCTTAGTAGCTTTAAGTTTAACATCAGATTCAGGAAATGAAGAAGGAAATTGTATCTTCAAATATTCTAATTCTAGAACTATCCCTGCAATTCCTATCTATCAACATATCAAAGCGCATTGTATCTACCACAAAGAAAGGACATAACGTATCATAGAGAGAAATATACGCTATGCCTACAGTTGGAATTAGATGTCCTGAGAGAGATGTCCGGATACAATTGCCCATCGGATACACCAATGTCAATTAGAAATTGAAAAGCAGACAAATGTATTAAACTCTTAGCCACACCTGAGTCTACAAGACCAGATAAATTAAATCCATCAAATTCAATATTAATTGAAGGATGTGCATCAAGTGCGCTTTTTAGTTTCCCGATGGTGTAGTACCACTCATGTTAACATTACTAGAAAGTAATTTTATCTTATGGACAATCGCGCATCATGTGTGCCTTGTTACATAGGAAACAAGCTTTCATAGATTTTGGCAGGCTTTCCCTGCCGAAAAGCATTGCTTTTCCGTGCCTGCGGATATGCGTGAGACATTCTAGTCGGTAATGTCTGCACAACTGGTGAAGCGTTTACATTGCTTCCCTGCTGTTGTGTTGACAGCGCATGCCGAGCCGTGTGCTGTGCGACTGAAGTATGCCTATTTTTAGCAGAATTTTCTAACCCAACCGGCAGCCTGAGGTTTACTTGCAGCGAATTAACACATACACCATGGTTATAAGAACTGACACGAGAAGGTGTCACAGCGTGAATTGCTGAATGCTCAGATATACCACTGCCTAACGACAAGTTATCCATGCATTTTCTAAGAGACTTAATCTCACCCTGAACTAGAGGATTTAGAACTTCTTTGAGAAGAGAAAGACTTGGAAAAATCTAAAGAAGTAATATTTAGACTATCCATTTGCTCACAAATAGCTAAATTACCAATACGTGATTTAGCACGTCTCTGCTCTCTAATAACAGAATATAGACATTTCAAAGGCTTCTTCCAAGAGTTTTTGGATGGTTTGTCTCCACATACCACATGGTATTATCATCAAGTAAGGAGTCAAGAAATCTAGAAAGGAGTATCTCGATGGTATCAGTACCAAAAACTGCAGAAGGAAGATTCCAACCTTTAGCTGCAGCAGTTTTGAACCACTGACAGTATGCAGCTACTGTTTCCCCTTCATTTTGCTTCATAGCCATCACTATCCCCTTTAAATGACTACGTTCATCTGCCGTTAGTAGAGTCGAAGCTATTACTTCCTTTATTTCTTCCCAGTCGAAGCTATTACTTCCTTTATTTCTTCCCAGGACTTAGCATTTTTATGCTGAAAAGCAGTAAAGAGAACTTCATGCAATGTACCTGTTGCATTCGACAAAGCAAAGCGGATTATGTCTAAGTCTGAAACATCAGCCAGAGCCCCAATACGTTCTATTAAATCTATCCAGTTGCGCAACGCTCCCCTGTCTGACCCGTCCAACCCGTCCAATAAGGCTACAGACTTACCATACGCTTTCAAAGATCTATTTCGTACCTCTCGCTGTCTATGTTCAACTTGCAAAAGCTCACATGCTTCTCTATGTTCTACCAGACGGGATGGCCGAATGAGTTAGAGCGTCCGTCTCCCGTGCTGGTAGATCGTGGGGTCGTGGGTTCGAGTCCCGGTTGAGTCAAACCAATGACTTTAAAATTGATACTTGTCACTTCCTAGCCAGGCGCTCGGCATTATTAGGATAGGGCAAGGACTGGTGTGCTCAGTGTCAGGATAATGTGACTGAGTGGGATACCAGGTCATGGTGCCGGCGGCCTGGTTTCCCAGTGGGACAGCACTATAAAGTCGCCATGAGTGCGCACTGTCACAAGTCGGTACCCGTCCTGATATGACCTTAGATGTTGCTAGGACGTAAAACAACAACAAACAAACAAAATCTCTATGTTCTTCTCTATCTTCTCTTAATTCTGTATGTTCCCTTACATTAGACAAACGTTCATTTTCTTCTCTACTAAAGTCAAGACTCTGTGCCATAAATTTACTCCATGCTTCCATCTGTCCAGTTTCAGCTGTATAATTTCACAAATCACTCACCTTGAAACCAAAGTTGAAATTCTTCACGCAACTGCTCCTCCTTTGCGTGTGTGAATGGCATTTACAAGCTGCTGTTGTATGCGGTGGTAGAAATAATTAATAGAATTGTATCCAAGTATAGTTTTTGCCTGTAAAGTAGAAGAAATTGTTGGGCTTTTTTAAAACCGTATATTCCTACGCTCACCCGTTCATGTCAAGGTTAAAGAAATTAACGAAAGTAGTCCCATAAAAAATCATAATACCGGCCACACGAGGCTTCAATAACGGCACATTACAGATATACCATTACCAAAGACTAGTGTTCCTTCTAAGAATAGCAGCATTTGTCGGAAAAGTCATCGACAACCTAATTTCAAATGAATTTTAAACCTTACATAGACAAATAAAAAATAGCAGAAAAACACTACCTATACAACGCACCAAACAAGTAATAGTCAATTAGTTCTATGCTTTTAAATTGACACCATTTCAGTAACTACGACAGTCACTACCCATCGTGTCTGATAATGTCAAATTGAACCAACCATCAATTTAGGAACCAAACAGGATTTCCGAATGAGTTAGAGCGTCCGTCTCCCGTGCTGGTAGGTTGTGGGTTTGAACCCTGGTCGAGTCAAACCGATGACTTTAAAATTGATACTTGGCGCTTCCTAGCCAGGCACTCAGTATTATTAGGATAGGACAAGGACTGGCATGCTCAATGTCAGGATAATGTGACTGCGTGGGATATCAGGTCATGGTGCCAGCGGCCTGCTTTCCCAGTGGGACAGCACTATAAAGTCGCCATAATTGCGCACTGTCACAAGTTGGTACCCATCCTGATATGACCTTAGATGTTGCTAGGACATAAAACAAACAACAAACAACAAACAATCAATTTAGAACCGAAATATCATTTTTAATATGTTGTAGTCTAACCGTATACCATTACTAACCGTATAGCATTACTAACCGTATAGTGTCAATAACTGTCGTGGTCACCGGTATGTAAAATACCGTACCACTATATAAACTCGTCGTAGTCTAACCATGCAGCATTACTAGCCGTATAGTATCAATAACCGTTGTGGTCGCCAATTATGTAAAGACTAGGTCTCCATAAAGTAGTTGAATCCTTCCTCCAACTAATAGTTTTACCACTCATCGTGGTCACCAGTGGTCTCCTGCTCGAATCTGTGGTTGTGTAGGCAAGCTATAGTGAAATCAATATAGGCAAAGAGAAAGGAAGAGTATAAAGTGTGAAAGAAGAGAGAGAGAGTCAAGCCCTCTGGTTTATTTTTTTTATGGTACATGGATTCAGTGTAGACTAGCACCCCACCCCATTGTCCCAATGAGAAACAAGCATTCTTAGCTCTACCAATAGGGATCCAGCATTCCTGGTCCCTATGGTTACCAGTGATCTGCCCACAACCACCAAGCTGTGTGGCTCCCCTGGCCACCACCTGCCCTGAGCCTGAGTGTGGTGATCCTGACTAGCAGAGGGGGGAGGGGGCAGGGCCCCTTACACACAGTCCTACCAGCACCACTATGTCTATTTACCTATCAATCAAGCACCACCAGCACCTACATATACAGGTATATATATGCACCTGGTCACGTATACCTGTTTCGTAATAGAACATTTGCATTCCCCCACCAATGCCTTAAATTGGAATATTTTACAAAGGGATTCAGACTACAAGAGTAAATTTATCACCCTGTCACAGATGGAAGGTAGGCAAATTGCTTTAGTCATTATATTTGAAGCGTATGTGTACATTATTTGTGGAGATGGCATGGGGCAAACATTGGTGTGTTTAGGCCATGTCCCAATGTCCGTCCCATGCTGTTGTAGAGTGAATGGCATACCTACGTCTATGCGCGTCTCTGCACCCTACAGCCTAACGGTGTTGGCTATGAAAGTTACCGATCCAATATGCAGACTTACTTCTGAGTGACTACACAAGTTTTACCTGTCATGGATGTAGCACAATACATTAAGTTATGTCTGGCCATCGGATCCCTCCCCCATAGTCCCCATTCCCCTCCCATTAATACACTTTAACGACCATGGCTTAATGCATTTTTACACGTGCATACGTTTGTGTGGTTATATAGTGTAGTGAGATGCACTGACCTCCCTAGGTGAAATGTCACACGCACAGGTGGTAGTAGTAGTAGTAGGCGTGGCTAGGTTGATTGCATCAGGGAGCCTAAATAGGCCAATGGTTTTGAGTTTTTGTCATCATGGAATTTTTTAGGATGTTGGAGAATGTAAAATTTGTAAGACAACAAATACCAGGATAATGCTATTATTGGAGTGATTTGTTATCAGTGTTCTAGGTTATTCACAGATACCACGTCATAGATTTCCGATTTTTGCGGGAGACAACTTTCATCCCTGATTATGAATGAGTTATTTGAACTCGAACCCAATAGGTCGGGAGTGGTCTGCCGGGCACCATTAGATTCTGTACTCCATGGCTATTATTAAGTATTAGTAGTTCTGTTACGTCACACGGAAGAGAAAGGTGATATTAGCTAGGTTTTAAGGCATACTTAAAAACCACTAATAACTCCTAGAGAATAGGTCGTTTCAAGCTGTACAAACTCTGCCTCATCATATTTCCTGATAATAGAACCCCCTCCAGTTAAGCTAGTGACATCTATTGGCAGAATCTGGAGCTACTCTAGTTGGGTCGTTTCCCTGACTGCCTATGGTTTCACATGTTACATCTCCATAAAGAATTCTTGGAAAAATAATAAAATGCTTGATTATATTCAGGTATTCATATTGCAACAGGATTCAAACTCTTATCCTTGTAATATATCTTTAAAAAAGACAACTACAGTAAAACTTCCCTAACCGACCACCTCCACAGATCGACCACTCCCCTATATCGATCGCTTTATTTGGGTCCCAGCAATACCATTGTAACCATATTCTAACTCCCTAAAAGGACCACTTAAAGTCAGTCCCAAGGTCGGTCGATTTAGAGAGGTTTTACTGTATATTGTATTTTTCTTCTAGAATTTCACCGCCACTCTCTTCATGTATTATACCCCTCCAGTTAAGCTAGTGACATTTGTTGGCAAAATCTGGAACTACTCTAGTCGGGTACTTTCCAGCTTAACTGGCCGGGTCTATTGTAGTGCCAATGATTTTCGGCGATCGTGGAAAACGGACGGAAATCGTGGATTGTCAAGTTTGAAACGGAATTCATAAGTTGGAGTGGAATTCAGTTATTTTCATGTCAAATCCATTATTTTGAACTAAAAAGTGACAGAATAAAGGCTAAATTGATCAAATACCACTTCTCCGTAGACATGATCTCCAATCTAACATCAGTATTTATTAAAATTTTATTTGTCATTCTTTTGTGTGACGATCATGTTGCAATATATTACATTATTATTTCAATTGGTATCATTATAATAAAAGTGCAGTGTCAAGTTGAATGCTAAAGTCCCCATCACCATCTCAGTGTCTCTTACTCTGTCATCAGAAAGCTCTTTACCTGCAATTGGACAAGATTCAATTAATTCTAACATGATAGCAATGCATAAGTAACATAATCAAGCATAAAATTAAACCGTGTCGAATGGATTTTTTTTTTTTCTGAAACGGAATTTGCTATTTGGTGAAATGGAATTTGCCTTGTTTTGAAACGGAGAATCATTGGCACTACTATTTTGATGACTGAACTGAGAGGGACCAACACCGTACTCCCTGATTAAATACACCAGGTCTCAACTGATTCTTTATTGGAAACCCAGCGGACAAAAACTGGGAAGTCGCATATTTCACCTGGACATCAGATGTTCTGCCATCTGGCGGGAACCAGCACAGACTAGCGGCATGGTGGCTACAGGCGGATAATTATAGAATTAATGGTGTCTGTCTGGAGGGGGGGTGCTCTACTAAAAGTTTGCATAGTGCCACGTGGCTCATCAACTAGTGGGACTGAGTAGTTGTATGCTATTCACCCTATTCACGCCGTGGCCATGTTGAAACCAGACCGAGGGCACTTACGCCTCTGCCAGGCGCCTCTGTATGTAAAGTAATGTGAATACTTTTTTTGTCGACCAAAACCTCTCAAAATCACTCAAATTTGAGGTTATTCATTTTTGAAAGTAACATATTCATCTTTGCATACCTGTTTTCTATCTATTGGCCAATTTTCACGAAGATTGGGTGACCCTAGATAAAAGATTCACCCCGTACTTGTAGTACACGGGTGAACGACAACGTAGTGTAAATACGGGCGAAAATAGCTTTAGTATTGAACATGAAGTGGAAACTGTTGGTCCATGATCAAATGGCTACATATATTGGCACAGATTTGGTGAAATGGGAGAGAATGCAAAAATCCAAGATGGCGGCCATAGAACGCCGTCGATTTCAATTTTAAATCGTATTAAACTAGCTATTTTATTATATTTTTCAACTCAAAGGTAGCGGGTAAATATGAACACATCTACAAAGAATAAATGTTGCTTCTTAGATTGTGAAATTAGGCTCTCATTTAATTAACCCGCTTTTTCGACCGTTTTTATATAGGGTTGGTATTCACCCATGTACTGCGAGTACATGGCGGTTTTTCCCATTCTTTAACTACAATGTAACTGTCAACTTCAAGTCTGCCTGGTTATGGTGGTATCATGTAATGCAGCGCTGTCAGCGTAGTTATCTGAGCAACACAGTTAAACAACTAGTCTTAGTAATTACAAATTAATAAAGCTTTAAAGTGTTAAAATATATTTGTTTAATATATCTATATTAAGAAAGTTATGCAATTTTGAATTTAAGAAAAGATTGGCAGCCAAGGTGAGTGACTTTGTTGACATTGCCTACTGAAATGCATCTGATCATCACTCAATCTTCATGAAAATTTACCAATAAATAGAAAAAAGGTAAGCAAAGATGATTATGATAGTTTCAAAGGTTAATATCTTCAAATTTTACTCCTTTAATTTCTGTAGTAGTTCATACACATCGGCACACAGCGGTGTCTTATGGCCATTTCCAATACCGACGCTTACTCAGCCTCGTTCTGATGCCTAATTAGGTCACGCGTGAATAGGGTGAATTACATAGATGTAATATAAGGGATCTAATCCAACGGTGTCGATCGAAATCTGAATGTATATGAAACGAGTAGATGTGTTTCATTTTTAGATGAATTGGAGGTGTATGGGTTTTGTGGTTTATTTGTAATTATTGTATTCTTCAGAATATCATTTGCAAATCTATATGTACCATACGTAGTGGGAGAAATGTGTATAGTTTATGGAACAAACCCCATGTTTAGCCTTAGGAGTAGTACATGTGTTATTTACTAACATTATTAAAATATTACCAGACGGGAGGGCCGAATGAGTTAGAGCGTCCGTCTCCTGTGTTGGTAGATCGTCGGTTCGAACCCTGGTCGAGTCAGAACAATGACTTAAAAATGTATACGTATTGCTTCCTACCCAGCGCTCAGCATTATTAGGATAGGGCAAGGACTGGTTGGCTCAGTGTCCGGATAATGTGACTGAGTGGGATATTATGTCATGGTGCTGGCGGCCTGGTCTTTCATTGGGGCAGCACTATAAACTCGCCATGAGTATGCACTGTCACAAGTCGGTACCCGTCCTGATATGACCTTAGATGTTGCTAGGACGTAAAACAAACAAAAACTATTTGTGGTATGAGGAATGGTAAGTGTATCGTGTTCAAAGCAAATCCACACACAATATTTATAGTGTGAAGAATAGTCAGTGAATAGTTTACAAAGCAAATTCACACATCATTTATAGTGTGGGGAATTTAGTGCTTACAAAAATCAACTTCCATTAACAGTGTGCGAATAAGTATATAGTGGATAAATAAATCTATCATCTGTAGTGTGAGAATAGTAAATATATAGTTGATAACACATGTGTGTCCCATTTATTACCTATTACTTAGTTGGTAAAACCCGTCCATTTGTAGTGTATGGAATATTAAAGTTATGGTTTATTGATCGTCTCATTTGCAATTTGAAAGAAGAAAAAAACGGGGTAAAACTGCAGAAGTTGAAACTAAGATGCTTGTTAGGAGCGCACATTGTAATGTACAATTGCACAAAGAAAGTCTCTCCAGGAAAGCAAAAGATGTCAGACAACTTAATTTTAAATTGCGTTATCCGACAATTCTGAGTTTGGACTCAAAACCTCAGCTGGACTGAGTCAAACCAAAAGACGTAACATTTGCTACTTGAGTACTTGTCGCTACGTCGTTTGGCACAAGATGCATACAATTTGGCATTTGTCACTACCTTGACTATATTAGGCATATTCACAGCGTGAAAAGTTAGTGGCATTTAGTCTGTTTTGTTTCACGAAAAAAAGTAAATTAAATTAAATTTTGTTTCAATTGAAATTTGCAGTAAAATCTAAGATGGTCAGATTTGTGTGAAATGACGGACACAAATTCTAATGAAATTTTTAATCGATTTTGTTTGTGTCAAAATGACAGCAAAATTTAACCCACAAAATATAGCTAAAATCAGCTATTCTGGTTGTTACGCGAACACACGCCTGAAATATTGATTAAAAAGAAGGAAAAACAGCGATTTGTTGGTAACGCAGGGTGACCTGGACAGCTGCCAGCTCCTTCAGGATCTAGACCGAGCAGTTTGCTGGTGGGAGGGTCGAACTAACACTTAAGAGCGTCTGCAAATGTTGGTGCGGCGGGAATTAACATCCCCTAATCCGATGGTTTTTGTACTCCTCTGTTATTTTCTTTTTTTTTCCTTTTCGGTGAATATATTAAGTTGTTTGTTACAATTGACTTGGCTTTACTGGAAGGTACTTATTTTAAAGGGTGAACTTAGCAATATTTGAAGTGAAAACACGCAAATTAATCTCGGTATGTAATACTTATAGGCTTTAGGCTCGGTTAAATAAACTTTAAGAAAAAGCATAATGAATGCACACGTACCTCACATGGATATTTAGGATCAAATCTAGATAAGTGGTTTGGCTTAGATTTGAGTTTTTTCGGATTATATAGCTTCAGTTAATATAGAGGTGCTTTTTGTTTTAAACATTTTATTTTATTTTATTTTATTCTAGACACTTGGCGTCAGAATTTTGGGGTTCAAGAATCTAGGGCCGAATTCCTGTAGAAGCAAAGTTCCTCCACCCTAGCCTCACCGCCCCCATCCCATTTATAAAGAGGACGAGTGTTTCTTTGTCAGTCCCGGTCACAGCACGTGATGTAAATATGCCAAGCTTTTGTGTCTGTTTACCTTGCTGTGTTTGGAAGCCACAGAGCACGTTATTTGTGGGTTCTAATCAATATCCGGGATGACATATCCCACGATTTGTACGGGTTTTCGTATTCCGTCACTAAGACTTACATGTCATTTCTGAAAATATTCCGTACACATTTTCTTTACCTAATACCTAAGTATTACAAAAATGTCAGGACTTTTTCGATATTTTTATCTCATCTGTCTCTGGGTCTTGGTGACGGATGGCAGTGGGCTGGTGGCGGATATTGGGATTAACTGGCATTGGGCTGATGGCAGACGTTGGGACATTGATGTACACAATATTGTGAATTTCCGTGAACGTGGACAGCCTTACATAGGCTTAGCACTGTGTCAGGGTATCGCGTAAAGTTACTGGAATCTAGGTTATATACACTACACTCCAAGCATAGTCTTAGTACCATGCCCATGACCATCACTAAAAAGCGTGCTTGGAGCACATTCTGTCATTGTTGTGACTCTTAATTGATTGTCTGCGTTTACATGTAAAAGCGATGGTTTGAACAAAAAACTAACATTTCTCGCCGTGAATATGGCCTATGCTGCCGACACGGCGTAAAGCTGAGATTCCTTACACGCGGTATGCGAATGCGGCAAAAAACTGAAACGCCTTGAAGTCAATGGGCTGCAACTGTTACACACGGTATGCGAATGCGACAACTCGATCGGTCCCTGTAGCGATCGGTGCGGCATGCGGCACGGGGGTGCGAATAGAAAACCATCAGTCACATTTGTCCATTGGTTTAAGGCAGGAGGAGGCGACTGATAATTACGGACACAAGGGTTACTTACTTACTTAATAGAAAACCATCAGTCGCATTTGTCCATTGGTTTTAGCCGAGGGGAGGCGACTGAGCATTACGGAACGGTCACACACAGTGGTGCGGAGGGGACACCAGTCATAGAGGGGTGCCGTGTACATAGTGATTAGTGTGTGAGGAGGGGAAACATATGGTGGTGGTGGTAGTGGCGGTGCTGGTGCTGGTGCTGGTGCTGGTGCCGTGTACATAGTGATTAGTCTCACATGGGGGTTCCTACCTTTATAATTGCCAAAGCATACATAACTATTCCTATTTCTGTGGATTAAGGTAGGAACCCCCATGTGAGACCTCGCCGCATGCCGCATACCGCATAGAAGGAATCATGCCATTCGCATGCCGCATACCGCGTATAAGGAATCCTAGCTTAAAGCAACCACAAATCAGCAAATCAATCACTTCGTCTTATATAGAACTTTGCCGTCAGTCCACGCTTTTCTTGTTAGAGAACATTTTCATCTGTTTCTTTTGTGTGTCTATCGCATTTCTCTGTGCGTTTGATGATTGATTTTTTCTTGTGTTCGACATCCTAGCAACATCTAAGGTCATGTAAGGACGGGGATCGACTTGCAACATCGTGTACTACTGGTGACTTTATAGTGCTGGCCCAATGTGGATCTGTGCTGCTGGCACCATGACCCGATTTCCCACTCGGTCACATTATCTCGATACAGACTCAACCTGTCCTTGTGATATCGTGGTAATGCTAAGCACCTGCTCGTTAGGTCAATTTTTGTAAGTTATTGCTATCACCTGACCGGGATTCGAACCTACAACCTTCCACATGCGAAGCCTGCACTCTTACCAATTCGCTGGTAATTAGTGGTATTTAATTAACTTTGTTCGTTCACATGTGGGTGTGTCGGGGGGGGGGGGGGGTAGAGTGTGTGGGTTAACAGGATTGAGCTTCCTGTATTGGTTGTGGGTGTATGGTAAATTTGCACTTAGGTTGAGTCAATCCAAATTCTTACAAAATTGGTGCTTTGATCTGTCGATGTCGCTACCTTGCATGGTTGGTACTACTACTAGGTACACCAGTGTCAGGATTCTGTGACTGGGCGGGAGATTGACATTGTATTGCAATGTGGCAGCACTCTAAAGCCCCGTACTAGTGATGTGACTTAGCATGATGTAACTAGGGTATATTTCCACGCACTTAGCATAGTGTAACTAGTCTATTTCCACACTATAAATCACCACAATATGTTATGTTATATCTGGGGTGGGCTGCAATATTTGTGTTTTGGTAGACAGGGACCGAGTGGCGCCCCCTGGGCACTGGTATGTGCATCCGGCACAGTGGCTTTCTTTATTTAGCGACCAGGATGTGTTTTGCGCAGACGCAGCACCCTCCCCCGGGACCCTGGCATCCGGTTACCACGCGCATGCGCTCGGAACTGCTGGCTCAGCATGGGTCTTAGATACCGCATGCAATTCGGGACTCAAAGATGGAGTAAACCACCTTGAATACATCTCACCTTTTTTTTTTCTTCTTCTTTTTTTTCTTGAAGATTTATACTGCCTATCATGGATAAGTCTGAATAGACTTGTTTTCACCATTAGACAGTTTGTTGATAGAAAGCCCGAGCCTACTCTTTTACCGACCCAAGGGATTTTTAACCTCCCACACCACATAGACATGGTATGAGAGCAACTGGCTTTTGATGACGCTGTAAGTTATGCACAACGGTGGAAATCCAAATTGGCAGAGGTGGGGGCATGGGGAATCGAACCACTGACCTTCAGATTAGGAGTCTTACCTAGAAAAAAGTCAGACACTCTAACCCTCCACCACAGAGAACCCCACAACACATGAATACATCTCACCAATATGTACGGTTGAGGAACAGTTACCCAGAAATGAGTACAGAACCTCATTCTTGTATTGAATTAGGCTGTCAGTCAGTCGAGTCAGTAAATGCCTGACCAGGAAGCATTATGCTTAGCATAGCTTTGGCAAACGGCCCATTTGATACTGACCAGGCCTGTCCTGTATTCAATGCATTCCCATTTTAAATCATCATTATGGAATTCATGCAAACTACCAACTCAGTTGAACAATTTGCAGCTAAATATGACTCTAGCATGTTGCTATTTCTCCTCTCGCCTAATCGTCAACCTGACAGGCGCTAACCCCATTCGGCACTACGGTGATTAGAATCAGACAGGCCCAGCAAGCCAAGAGAGATGTTTAGATGCATATCCCTGTTTTAATTATAAACTGACTACGCCAATTGACAAGTTTGGTTCGGCCGTCTTCCATTCAGTGCCTACTTAATAAATCAATGGCCAGTTCATACCAACACGGTAACACCTGCATTTAGATGTAAAAACGTCTTCGTTTAAATCGAGTCAGTTTTTCTGATTTTATTTGTGTGTTCTTGATGGATTCATAAAAGAATAACCAGCAGTCATTGCATCTGCATTTCGAACGAGATAACCCCAAATTTAGATAAAGGAGTGCATATGGTCTATTTTCATCAAACTGCAACGTTTAGAGTTCTGAGGGGGTATTCCAGGAATTCCTTATATCATTTCCGCTCTAAGCTAGCTCTATTCAGTACATATTGGTACATTAGTGAAAGAATTTGGGCAAGTTAACTCTAAAAAGTTACCATTCTGTGACTATTTGAAGAATAAGGTTCCTTACTGACCATAACTGTCCGTCTGCACACATTTCCACAGACTTAAAACAGATATACCTAGTTAATACCTGTTAACCTATTATTTCTTAATTTATATACATATTCAACATATTTGTCAATGTACATATGTCAGAAATATTTCCTACATTTACATTTTTATTTCATGGCAAAGGACTGAACTTATCTGTACCACCCACAACTATGCTGTTTTTTCTACTTAACTATGTAATAGTTGCTCCAATTTATAGGTAATAGCATCTTTTCCTTATTAAAAACATGCAATTATATGCCATAATTCAAAACCAGACACAGGGATTACATTTTTGGGCCAATAAATTTTATTAAGCAATCTTAATACATTTCACAGTAGCCACTGATATCTCTATCACTAGCTAACATTTTTACCCAGGCCTGTCACTCAGTACAGAGGACATAAGTGCCTGTATATTGTACTCTAGCTTCCGAGGTAGTACAACCCAGAAGAGGCAAACAATCCTGACTATTCAAGATTACTTATATGCAGGGTATGGTGAATAGATAATTAATCTAAGCAATTATGTTTTTTACTGATAATATAGATATTTCAATGCATTCTTTAGATTGAAGACAGGAAGCAGCAGCTACAGGTTGATAACGGTCATACTCTTGAAGCACACCAGGCACACATCACTCAGACTGATTCGTACTAGCAGACATAACAGGATATGGACCATCTAATTCTCAGCCAAATTGGGACAGGAGAGCAGATGGTCCTTTACTCACAAGTTGTTATTCACGTAATTAAATATGCTATTGGATTTCCATTGTCCTAAAAGTCTTATGCAGTCCACGGATACCCCTACTCGCGCATATTCTTGAGCAGCTTCACGTCGTAGGCTGTGTGCTATCATCATCGACCACCAGCTGAGGTTGGCTCCCTTTAGTATGAGATGTATGCATCTGACGAACGTCAAGGGTTCCCCGTTCGCGAGTGCAAATGCTGGGGAGCCCTTATGCAGGACCGAGCACCAGCAGTACTCAGTCCAAGCTAATACAGGACAGAAGATGGAGTGAGGTAGCCCAGGGAGCTATACGTAGTAGCTATCCTCTGGCTTGCATACCGTTTTTGTGCTACGGATGTGCACCAGCAGCTACGACTCGTGTGCCTCGATGTCGCCACCCAACAACGTATGACCGCCATCACCCAGCATCTCGGAATAAAACAAGTTAGATTGTCTTAATAAGCACGTATATCCAATGGGGGACATGTTGCGTAGTTCATTTTCTGACACTTGGTGGCGCGTCGGTACTAGTGGGCTTACACGGTCATTGACAATGCTTTGAGTTTGCCGGTACGCGCAGTGCAACACGTATATTTTATTCAAAATTAATAGAAATGCAGAAGCCTAACCTTATAAATTTAATATAATCTATTTGTTGAATATGTTTTCTATATGTGTACCAAGCGGTTTCTCTCTAGGTGGTGTGGTTTTAGAGATATTTGACTTCTTCTGTATGAAGATTGCTCACGGCCATTGACAATGCACTGAGTTTGGCGGTATGCCCAGTGCAAAACGTTTATTTTATTCAAAATTAATAGAAATGCAGAACCCTAACCGTATAAATTTAATATAATCTATTCGTTGTATGTTTTCTATATGTATACCAAGCGGTTTGTCTCTAGGTGTTGTGGTTTTAGAGATATTTGACTTCTTCTGTATGAAGATTGCTCACAGCCATTGACAATGCACTGAGTTTGGCGGTACGCCCAGTGCAAAACGTTTATTTTATTCAAAATTAATAGAAATGCAGAACCCTAACCTTATAAATTTAATATAATCTATTTGTTGTATGTTTTCTATATGTATACCAAGCGGTTTGTCTCTAGGTGTTGTGGTTTTAGAGATATTTGACTTCTTCTGTATGAAGATTGCTCATAGCCATTGGGTTTGCAGTGTGACAGTGTGCCGAATAGGCCCACTCGTTCAGTGGCGACGCGAATGGCAGGAATTTGAACTAAAAAGTCGGAGGTCGCCCATTAATAATGCAGCAATAAATACAAGTCCATGCGTTCCCATTTTCTTACATTTTAATATCAGTTTGACATGTTTTATTTTCAATGGATATGATCTATTTACAATGTTATCCTTAAGCTTTCACACCCCATTCTTTAGTACTGACAGTGCATAGCTATCGAATACATACCACCTACCCCCTACTAACTTCACCCACGACTTTGCACCACACAGATAGTTCTTAATGGCACATTCTGTCCTCAGCCTATCATTCAAATATAAAGTATATATAACATTACCGTTTTTAGTTTTGGGTATTTGGGGTTAGCCCTCCCACCTGGATATCAGGATCGGCCGGGGGAGGCGTGGTTATCGCCGGTGGGTGGGGGCGGGGGAGGAGGCGCGGTTATTGCGGGAAGGGGTTCGGCAAACTCGTCGGCGGTGGTGGGGGGCGAGAGCCCTGGGGGACGGGAGGGGTCAAAGTCATGGAGGTGGTGAATGTAAGCAGTATCGCTGGGCGGTGGGAGCGAGGGTGTGGAGGGTGGAGGCGGGGCGGACCTAGCCGCCAGCAGAGATGTGAGGGGTGGAGATGCGAGGGGTGTGGACAGGGGTGTTACATAATCGATCGCCGCCGGCAGGGCTGGGCGGGGAGATGAGCGGTGGGCGGCCGGCGCCGGTCGTCTCCTGAGAGTCGTCTCCTGAGGGTTACGTAAGCCTGGGAGATGTGGTCGGGGGAGCGGCCGCCGCCAGGTGGCGTGACTTCCGCTGTCCTAATTGGGACTTCCGGTGCTCGGCGGGCGACGTCGGGGGTGATGGCAGATTGACGGTTGACGTCAGATATGACGTCATCAGAGGCAGGGCGGTTGTGTTGGCGGCGGGTGGTCGGTGGATGTAAAGGGCCCTCCCGGGGGGCTGCAGCTGCCAGGGGCCAGTGAGGGCCCCCCGCCGGGGAGGACGGCGGCCCGGGGCAGGGCGCCCCACCCGGCCCCGGGGGTGGGGGGCGTGTCGCCGTCGCCGGACTAAAAACCCGGCGAGGTGATCACGGGGACGGCGGAGGCGCATTTCCAGGTCCGCTTGGTGAAGCAGACCGCCTCACTGTGGACTGTAAGGATCCGGCGCATGCGTGGCGCCCTGCTCGCCATGCGCCTCGCGGGTGTAAAGGGTGCGGGGCGGAAGCCGCGGGCCGGAAGCCGCGGAGCGTGGGGCTGAGGCCCGGGAGGTGGCAGTCGCGGGGGCAGTGATCACGTCAAGCCGGACTGCGTTGATCGCTATGGGATCGTGCCACCCGTCCAGGAGCCTCCCTTCGGCGATCCAAGCAATCACCGTCTTGGAGTACCTCCGGTCGGTAGGCCAGGGGTGGGCGATCGCGCTGCACGGTGAGGTTGTGGTGGAGGAGGCCTGGCATGGAGTCCGAGGGGAAGGCGGGGTGAGACTCGCATCCGGAGGGCAAGGTTGTACCTTCCAGAGTCACCTCCCCCCTCTTCACTGCCTTTCCCTCGGGCTCCCTCTCGATGAGGTCGTGGTGGAAGATGTAGCCTGAGGGTATACCTTTACACCGTCCGGCGTTCTGCGCCTCGGCGGATTTGAGGATCTCCCGGACCGCATCGGCGGCGGATGTGGCGATGTGATCCGCAGCGGCTCGGAGGACTGCAGGTAGGCAGGTCGCATAGGCGCCCTGCCGGGCGTAGCGTCTGTAGATGGGATGCACTTCCTGGTCTGGTTTGGGCGGAGCGGTGAGGTGGCGCTGCATCGCGGGGGCGGCAGCCACGGAGCCGAGGGCCAGCTCTTGCACGATGTCTGCAAGTCGCTCCAGAGCGGATGGGGGCATGGGGGCTGGCACTGGGGGGCATCGCCTCGACTAGTCCGGTGAGGCGTTCCAGGGCGGTGGCATCCATCCTGGCGTCCACGCCGGAAGCCCAGGTGGTAGCCTCAGACGGGAGGCTGGAAGCAGATGAGGTCGTGGAGGCGGCGTCAATAGGCGGGGCCTCTGCGCGATCCGCAGCGGACTCGTTCTCGTGGTAGTGACGGCTGGCATCTCAGTGTAGGCCGGCGACTCGAGTGGTCGCTGAGGCGTGAGGCGAGGAATAGCCAAAGTAGAAAAAATGGCGGAGGAGTGGCTGGAGGCGGCCGGGTTATAAGGCCGAAGGGAGGGGGGTGTTACTTAAGCTCAACGGCCGTTGGCGGGCTGGAGGGGGGGGGCACTCCACCGCGAATCAAACGCAATGCAAGCATTACGACCAACCTTGCTATCTTTACAAAAGCTCAAGTACTCCTCAAAGTGCACCCTTTTGTTCCTCAACGTCCCATCTGATAGTCCTGCTCTGAAAAATATGCTCAGCTTTCTAACTATAGCACACTGCTGATCTGCGAGGGATAAAGGCAAAAAGAAAAAATTAGAGTGAGCAGGTAATTATAAGTACATATCAAATACAGTGTTGTCATGAGTGGCATCTACTTTTGTCAGTTGACGTTCGGTGCACAGCCTATTTGCTATCAATTTTGCCATCAATTTTGCCTTACTATCGAAAAACAACCTACTCAGAGCATCCGCTAGAACTATTCCCTGGCTTGTGTACTACCTGCACCTCGCAGCACCTGTACGCAGCAAACTTCCAGATTTCCCTTGCGCAAGCACACAACACAGGGTCCTTCCCAGCACCAGTAGACAACACTTTTTGTGAAGCTTCATTATCAGTGTTAATGATAATCACAAACTCTTCAGGATTAGGAGGGCAGAGTACTTTAAGAGCAACTACTATGTTAATGGCTTCTAACTGCGAAAGGTGTAATTTATCATTATTCAGAAATTCAGAAGAGTATAGCTCAGAAAAATAATGTGTACTACTGTGACCCCCACCAGCAAGCAATGATGAATCACATTCGACCACCCATTTTTTCTTGGGGAACGGTCTCAGCAAAACTAGCCCATTACTTCCTTCCGCGAAATGCAAGAACCAAGCTATGTCCCTCACTAATCCTACTGTAACCAAAGATTTACCTATGAAAGGGGACCCCCGTAAGAAATTTAGAATTCTATTCATGAATGAACAACACATTTCGAAATAAATTGCAGTCTGAACATTTTCATGACTAACCAATTTTTCTTTCGGTATCCTCAATTCCATTATGCCCGAGTCTAGCTCATAACCCAGCCACTGCATTAATACTGTCTTCTCACATACAGCAATCACAGGAAGAAACCTACAATGTACACTAGGAAACCAAACACTGGAAAGTGTAAATCACTACAAATACCTAGGCCTAGAACTAGATAGCCAGCTAAACTACAATCTGTGTGTAACAAAAATCATACAAAAAGTAAACCACAAACTATGGCTATTTGCTAAACTAAGAAACTATATGACACAAGATATGTCAATAAAAATCTTCAAAGGCATGGTACTCCCCTACTTTGACTATGGGGATGTAAGTTACATGGGTGCTAAAAAAGAGCTACTAAAAAAATTGCAGATATTACAAAATAGGGCCCTAAAAATCTGCCTGAAAGTAGACAAACTACACCCCACTTATGACCTACACAAAAGAACTAAAGTAAAGCTACTAGAAAACAGAAGAATAATCCACCTAAAAACATTAGCATATGGATATAGCCAAGACATTAAGCGTCTAACCCAACCACTAAGGGACACCAGAGCAAGCAAGGCACCACTACTAAGGCAGACCAGAAGCCGGATCAAAGCCCATGAAAGGAGCACGCTGGAAATGGCTGCCAAGGCATGGAATGCCCAAATGGTGAAAGAAAGACAAATCCCTGACCTAAAAACATACAAAAAATATCTGTGCAAAATAAAAACTGGAAACCCCAACTGAACTGCACCACAAGGGGGCAGGTGATATGTCACGGCCCACCAACTGGACAGCCCAGGGCGGGACAACCGGAAATATAAAAGCCAGATAACATATCCAACAACAATATAATTCAAACAAACATAACTCAACCATCTATTACATACAGGCCTATGGACATGTAAATAAAATAGGCTAGTATAGAATTAAGTAGAAAAAGCGGAAAACTCTTCCCAAGAAAACCCCAAAACACTAACATAGAACCTTAAGAAAACAACTAACATAGTAATAAGAATAGAACAAAAATACAATGCCAAGAGGGCCCAAAAAAAAAACTAACATAGGCTACTAAACATACGAACAGACTATCTGCTATTGAAATGCAGACAATCAAATAACTTATCAGCAACTACTGCTTGGTAAGACAACACCAAAACTACAGCTGGCCAGCATTGAAAACAAGCCTGGGTACCCGGGCTTACATGCTATGGACAGTATAAATACAGCCTCAATGAAAATATAAAAAACTGTACTCGGCGGGGTGCACTTCTTAATTGAGAGCTCCAAGGCAAGCATTTTAGTGAGGGCTATAATGGCTATACAGTCCAGACAGAGTGCTGACCTATTCAATGTCACACACTTCAGAGCGAAGACCAAGACTACTCAGATACTGGTGAGAGAGCTACTATTCGCAGATGACAGTGCACTGGTTGCCCACTCTGCTGAAGAGACCCAGAAAATAGTGGACGCTTTCTCCGATGCATCAAAGAAGTTTGGCCTGAAAATTAACATCAAGAAGACGGAGGTGCTGTACCAACCCAACTCTACAAGAACCCGAGAGGAGGAGATCATGGTTGACGGAAACAAGCTGAACTCTGTTCCGGAATTCACCTATCTCGGAAGCACTATATCAAGTGATGGACGCATTGATGCTGAGATGCAGAGGAGTATGGCCAAGGCTAGCGCATCTTTCGGCCGACTACGCCAGAGACTCTGGAACAACCACCATGTGTCCATTCGGGTCAAAGGTAAGATCTACCGCGCAATCGTGCTATCCACCCTACTATACGGAGCCGAGGCCTGGACAGTGTACAGACAGCAGGTGAAAAAGCTGCATGCCTTCATGATGCGACATCTGCGTTCAATCATGAGGCTAACCTGGAAGGACAAAGTGACGAATAAGGAAATACTCGAACGGATGGGGCTGCCCTCTATGGAAGATCTTCTGATCAAAAAGAATCTCCGGTGGACTGGACATCTCATGAGGATGTCATTAGACAGGCTACCAAAGCAGATCCTCTATTCTCAACTGTCTTCTGGCTACAGAAAGAGAGGGCGCCCCCGTCTCCAGTTCAAAGATACCATCAAGAGAAACCTGAAGCTGAGAGAGATTAAGACCGACTCATGGACGCAACTCTCACAGCAGAGAGCTAAATGGAGAGCGGCAGTCAAGTAATGAAAGCAGTCTTTGTCGCATCGCGACCGACAGCATGATGATGATGATAATGGAATTATAACCGTCTAACGCTTTCTGAAACGTATTCTCTACCCCTACAAAGTCATCGAGATAGCAAGCCACAAAAAACCCTTTCTGTTTCATTACATGAACTACTGCCTCAGTGGTCCTAGCACAGGCCATACTCGACGTTCTACAACCGAAAGGTGGCGCTATGTCAAAATAATATTTACCCCTAACCTTAATGCCGAACAGGGGAAGGCTTAAGGGGCAAGTCCTTAACTGCCTATATGCCCTAGCTAAGTCAATAGACCACATGAAACAACCATTCCCCAGCCTAGTTACTTCCCTTGCTAAAGTCATCACTGTAGGTAAATGAAAAGAAAACGTATTTCCCTGATAAAAAACCCTTCATTGTCCCAGCATTAACGCTCTTCCCCCTAGGAAAACTAAGATCTACACTAATTCTACGTTCCTTGGTGGTTTTCTTTGGGCGGGTCATAATTGGGCTAATTTGTGCCCAAGGAGAAAACGGTGGGCTATCAAACGGACCCAACAGCGCCTTGTGACAGATCTCAGTAGATGCGTACTTATCTAACCAAAATAGATCTTCCTCAAGACAACAATGATTAACTTCACAGGGCGTTGGGGCTACCTGGCCAGTGTAGTTTGCTGGCCAACCAAACTCTTAAGTAGTCAACTATCTCGGCATCTATGTACCCGTCGAGCAATGACCTCCAACTACCAATATTCAGTCTGGAAGGAACAGGCATTCTTGCCTTCAGATAATTAGGCACCCCCATTGATCGAACAGCATCATAAATTACCGGCACGACATACTATGCAAACCAGAAGTCTGCCACCGCGGCCAGAATCCGTCAAACAGACATTTATACTGCAACGGGGACAAGTCATTAAAGACACGAGGCACCTGGAGGTCATCACAATTGTCTATGCCATCACCTATTTGTACAGTACTAACACATGAGTCTACCACAACTGAGTTATTATCACAACACGAAACATCAGTACACATCAAATCCACACAAGGCAAGCTACGTCATTACTGACGTGAGCAGAAGGATCACCAGCCAATTCACCAATATCTAACCGAGCAACAGCCATATTATCATGGAACACATCAAAACCATAATTACGAACCGTTGACAATATTGGAAAGTCTTCACTTAATCTAGAACAGTGGTCACCAACAACCAATGGACAAAAGCTGTCACACAAGTTTAAACCATTAACAGGGCAAGCATGCGCCAAAATTGAGTGCTGAGTAGCACATGGTATGGTGTGGCCATCAGATGGACTAGGCACCGAGTTGATGGCTGGTGCCCGCACGTTACCCTCGGCACTATCAAATAAACCGTCCTGAACCGGACAATTCAAGACAACTGGTAGAGAATTGTTCCAGTTGTTAGCACCAACCACAAGAGGGACAGTATCACAGAAATTGAACAGCGGGGTCGATAAGGGAACCTGCATATTTAAACATAACCGCAAACTATCAGAAATACACACACTCTTACTGACCTCACTACTTCGACCGACGGCCGTGGCTGACGACTTGCACAGCATTCCGTCCACACCGGTGACATGGACCACATCCAACGAACCTGTCGCCGCATCGCTGTCCTCACCCATACACACGGTAGAGATGTCTCGCACGGCCCCATGCCGACCGCAACCTAAAATTCTTTGCAGAAGTTGTATTAGCAGCATCAATGTTTCTGACCAGCATCACGTGACCTCACCTTGCTTTTACAGTCCACCTCTTTATGGTAGCGCTTGCGATGCAGGTTAATAGCACACCACATACAAATGTGCACAAATCTGTCTCTACCCACACTATACGAGCCATCATCCCAACCGCGCGGCAGCCGTTTGTCCGATATCATGTTAAAAACACGCTCAGAAAACGCTCTCAGGTCTCCCACGTATAATTCTGGGCCATCTCAAATAAAGAGTCCATATGAGCCTCCATTTTAGGGACCCATGCGGCAGGAACATCCCCGCGACGAATCATGCGGTGAATTGCGGCAAAGTATTCAAACCATGTGGCTTGACCCTGTGATACCTTACCCTTACGTTCCCCACGAATAACATCTATGAGGCAGCAGCTTACCTTTAGATGCAGCCTTCCTAGCTTTTGCCCCGGCCACCCGTAGTAAGTCTTTCATTAATTCGTCATCCGGATCAGATGCGTTACCATCACAACATTCCAAAGACAACCGCCTCGCCGGGTCTCGTAAGCTCGCTGCTACAACCTCATCGACTACACTAGCAATCCCGCCAACCTCACTATCCACAGCCCGCGCCAAAGAGTCAACATGTTTATCACCACAACCTACGCACGGCCTTGTCGAAGAAGCAGACTTACTCCTCGTGCGACCGGCTGGAGATGCAGGCAGCAACCGTGACGTCACATCTTCCCCGCCCAACTCAGACAACAACAATGGCGAAACAGGACTATGAGATTCCAGACTGTCTAACCTAGCCAATAAAGGTGCAGTAACAGAAACAAGCTTGAAGTCCAGGAGGTGGGATATATCCTCCAACAACGCCCCTCTCAACCCACTCACCGTCGACGGCGAAACCAGTGAAGTCCCAGGCTGCTGACCAGCCGCCGACGGCGAACATGAACGACGTACAGATGGCCCACTCACTGGCGACCCATCTCGACGACGAGCAGAGGCCAACAGTTCCCTTGAGAACTTGCCACTTCCATGTGCCCTCGGCTTACGGCATGACGGCAAACAGACACACTTCGAAACAACTTCTGAATTTCTTACTGCGCTCAGTGACCCAGGTCTTCACGACTTGGTGGTATGGTGAGGAATGAACTCAAACTGCTCGGGCTACCGGAAATCGACTTTGTTCATGGTTACCGAATGCTGTACAGTATTTGGTATCTAAGGTGAGCATCACTATGGGGCCCGTGGTCAGGGCTTTTTGAATTATGCATGTTACCGGCAACATGGACTATATTGATCTTTTCAGAAATATCAACTTAATTCCCCTAGCATAAAGCACTTTTTGGTGGTAACCATTTTGTTATTGCAGACGGACGGTTATGGGCAATCATGTTTCCAGTAATTAATATATAGTAAATTGTTATATGGACACTGAATAAACACATTAATTTTAACATTTGTTATGCATATCACACACAGTGTCTACATCACATAAGTATATTCCACTTGCCAGAAGGTACAATGGTCATAGTACAGATAGTTTTATCATTTAAAGAGGGGCGACGGACGGTTATACAAATAACCTGTAAAGTATACAAAAAAAATACACATTCCTAGTTAAAATAAATAAACACAGTGTTGGAACATGTTAAACTATACTATAGGCATGACAAAATCACTTTTCTTTAATATATTGTCGCAACACTTTAATTCTGGGGGCAAAAACCAATGGGAGATGGATGGTTATGATGAATGTTATGTCGAGTAATATAGAGTATTACTTGGCACAAAACTGAGTAGTTAAAAGTTTCTGTAACCATGTCTCACAGTGTTCACAACCTCTAGTTAAAGTTTACCATGTACTGTGGTCCTAGTGTTGATTTTTAAATTTCTGGGAAATGGGAGATGTACGGTTATGCAAAAACATGTACATAATGCTTAAAATACAAATTCATACTCAAAATGACACCCACATCTATGTCCACACACCCATACCCACACCCCTGCCCACACCCACACCGTATTATGGCGATGGACAGTTATAACAATGGATGGTCACGTGATGTGGTCTCCTTCCTGGCTCAGTCTGGAACTCACACCCACACCCACATCCCTACCCACACCCACATCCCTACCCACACCCACATCCCTACCCACACCCACATCCCTACCCACATCCACATCACCCACCCACACTCACACCTCTACCTACACCCACACCCCTACTGCCACAGTATTATGGCGACGGACGGTTATGTCGACGGATGGTCACGTGATGTGTTCTCCTTCCTTACTCAGTCTGGTACCCACACTCACACCCACACCCATGTCGCTACCCACACTACATCCACACACACACCCACACCCCTACCTACACCCACACCCATACTCACACTCACACAGCCACCCGTATTATGGGGACAAACGGCTATGGGAAATGTAAAAATGCTACCAGATCCAGAGAAATAGGAATAGCTATTTAAACTTTGGCAAATATAAAGGGTAACTCATGATAGTTAGCCATATGACGACATCTAGTAGCAGTTGGCCCCTCGTGGCCTTTCTTTACCATAATAATCCCTATTCTGCTGCATGATAATAGCAGAAAATAATATCCTTCGCTAATCTTTACCATCCATGCCACAGCACATGTAAGATGGATGGTTATGGTCATATCTGCACCAAATTAGGTTTTAGATGCTTATATGGGTGCTAATTAAAATATCTGCTTTTTATCAATCAATATGGAATGCACCAACCATGTCAATGAAGGTATGTGTGCAGTTAGTGCTATTTATTGATAGGTTACACAAATATGCCCCTATAAACCATTGCAGATGGACGGTTATGCTAAAAATTCCCCAACACAAAAATGCTAATTATTATCCAGGCAGTGAACTTGCACTCCTGATTTCGAGGGTTAATAATGGCAGAGACATAGGCAATGGTAATAAACTATTTTCTGAATGCCCTACTTACAGGGTTATCTAAAGCGGAAACATTTAAAGCTACTTTTGGCCAAGAAATTGTCCAAAAACTAGGGAAATATGAGCATTTATGGGCCACAGTTTTATGAGATCACATCGTACAGATACAAAACTGGCATCCCCAGAAAGCCCTAACACAGATGAATGCATACAAGCTCATTCCAGCCTTCTAACCACATTGATGAATTTGTCGTATTAAAACATGTTTGTTGCAGCTTTATGAGAAGTGACTATATGTAGAATTGCTTTTATTTTTATTTTGCTGACCAAGATGTCACGTAAATATTAGACGTCGATCAGTATTACTTACCAGATTCGTGTTTTTATTGTTCATCCATGGTTGTTCAGGGTTCCCCTGATGTAGTTGCTCCTTCTGTTCACAGGTGGCGCCGGCGGTAAAGGTGTATGGGGCAAGCCCGGGTCGGAGCTCCAAGAGGTGATCACGGAGGAGATGGACCCCAACTACGACCCGGATGAGGCCCAGGTGAGTACCCGGATGGCTCGTAGGTTACGTGGTCTGGCGGGGGGTGATGGTGGTGCTCATTATTTAATATTAGTTACCTGTCTTCACCCTGAAGTAACTTATTTAATATGGTTACCTTTGGAGATATTGCGAATGAAAACATTTTTTGTTTTTTGGTAAAGTGTTTACTCATCTGAATATGACAATTGTCAGAGCCAGAGCACTGGTCTTCCGGCCATCCTACAATTGGAAATTGACAGTCTATGTAATCTAAGTTTGATCAGTGCTGTATTAGTTACACAGGGATGAAAGATCTCCGCGATTCCGCGGATTTCCGAGATTTTTCAATCTCGTAGCACCATCAGCCTATACTAATATGTGGTCTGATGCCGCAGCACTATCAGCGTACACTACTAATACATGCTTCAAACGGTGCAGCACTTTCAGCTTATACCAATATATACGAAACCTGACTTCCGTGAATTTTCCGCTATTCCCTGACAATGCTAAACCTATGGGAGAAAATCAGCATTTCCGCTTTTTTTCCAGGAGAGCACTTTCATCCCTGGTTACAGCACCGATCCTGTAGAATTAAGGGAGTGGCTCCTGCTGTATAATGTACAGCACTGGTCACTGTGGTTCATGCAAATGGAAATGTCAGCGCCGCAGTACTGGTCGGCCATCCTACAATTGAAAATTGACAGTCTATATAGTCTTAAGTTTGATCTGTGGTGTATGAGTTAAAGTACGATCCTGTAGAATTAAGGGAGTGGCTCCTGCTGTGTAATCTACAGCACCAGTCACTGTAGTTCATGCTAAAACATTAATTTTGGTATCTAAACTGCAATGCTGCACCTGCTTTGTTTACCTATGGTGGTTGTTTTTTTTCACTTTTAGCATGGAGCAAGAGCACCAAAATGCAATATGTATTTATTTAATAAATTCATCAGTATCTAAGCTGCATATGTAGCCTGATCAAATCTAGGTAAATGATTTGGTTTAAAAAATGTTATGCTTTTATTGGATTATGCAGCTTTTAAGTTACATAACCCAATAGTTTTGAGCATGTGACATATTATTTTTAGATAAATATACTAGGTTGATTGTTATAATCTACCTTTGTTTAGTTTGAAGCAATTTGTGTTCGGAATCAGTTGACCCGTTGTAGCCTGCCTGCTCATGGGTACTGGTCTTATTGGCAGGTGGCAGCAACTGATTGCCTGAGGCCACACGGAGACAAAGGAGGCGCCGTGCTTTGCTTATAGATTACTTTTTAATGGCAGTTTGATTTTAACTTCTGTTTGCATATTTAACTTTTAGATATGTTATAATTATATATGTATGTATGTGCCCGATGCCAAGCAGGCCTCAGTCGTGTGTGTCACGTGATTGTATTTCAGTCACGTGGGACCAGCGTGCAGGTAGCAGTGTCACATGGGTGTGTTACCTGGTGTCGGGTTGCTGGGGATGCAGTTTACAAGGCAGTATCATGTCACGTGGTGTGCTGCTACATAATGTACGTGGCTGCATCGGGGGAGCAGTGTGGGTACCATTGCACACATTATGTGGCTGTAATATGTCACGTTCTGTGCTGCTACATAGTTTACGTGGCAGTGTTGTGTATCATGGGAGCAGTGTGGGTACCATTGCACACATTATGTGGCTGTAACATGTCACGTTGTGTGCTGCTACATAGTTTACATAGCAGTGTCGTGTATAATGGGAGCAGTGTGGGTAACATTACACACATTATGTGGCTGTAACATGTCATGTGGTGTGCGGCTACATAGTTTACGTGGCAGTGTCATGTATCCTGAGAGCAGTGTGGGTATCATTGCACACATGCGGCTGTAACATGTCACATTGTGTGCTGCTACATAGTTTACGTGGCAGTGTCGTGTATCATGGGAGCAGTGTGGGTACCATTACACACATTATGAGGCTGTAACATGTCATGTGGTGTGCTGCTACATACAGTTTGCATGGAGTATCATGAGGGCAGTGTGGGCGTGTGTGTGTGTGATTTATGGGTGTGTGTGGGTGATTTATGTTATGTTATGTGGTATGCTTCTGGGTCACTGTCCTGAAAACTGGCCAGAAGTATCACATGGAGAGTTAAACTCTAATATTTGGATTTTTTACATTTTTTGGTTGCAAATGAAAGCTGGAAATCTCCCCTTTACATCTATGTAAAATATAAATTGATGAGATAAAAAATAATGGTGTAGTCCATGATTAAGCTATGTCTTATGGCAGTAGAACATGTGTGTCACAGGTGTAACACATGTTTAGGACACCACACAGTCTGCTTAATAAAAATCTAATCAGAATTAAATAATATCATACTTAGAAGCATATTAATCATGGAATAATATACAGAAATATGTAGTGCTTATATTGATTTAAAAAAAAGTAATTCCCAGCCATGCTTTATTCACTGAATAATTAGTGTACAATATTTGTGTAGCATCCAGACACCACTGGTTACACGTGTGATGGAAATTTGTAATGTTATTTCTGAAGACAATTTAAGCATGCATACATGTTAATAAATACTTTGTTTTTGATTTGGGAACTGTTTTGTTTGATATATCAATGCAATACAAGATGTTAATAAGGGTTCAACCACGTCCCATATGTCATGTTACAAATGGCTGACTGTAAAAAATAAAAAATTGTACTAAAACACTTCATAACTAAAAGGACCAAAGTTGCACACAGTTTAATTTATTTCCCTTATTTCTTTCATCAAATCTGAACATGAATATGAAAAATATAAGGGAAATAATAAGTAGGAAGGTTTTTATTGATGTTTTAAAATCCCATCCTATGCTGACCAGTTTTCACGAGAGTGACCATTCTACATACAGTTTACATGGCAGTGAGTGAGTGAGTGAGTGATCTGTGCTGTGTGTGTGTGCGTGCGTGCTGTGTGATGTACTGCTGCATACAGTTTACGTATCGTATTGTATAACGAGTTATGCCCATACTATTTAGGCTGCAGGGCTTTAATATCACCTGCCCGTGTATCGCTGGTGGGCGCTGTGCCGCCTGTACTCAGCCGGCTGGGGTGGCCCGTGCCACAGGACAGCATCCAATCAGGTTCCGGGGGCCCAGGTGACGCGACTTCGGGCGGCGCGGTCGCTATCAGGTATCCATTCGGCCGGAAATTTGACTTGGTGCAGACTCCCCTCACGCATTAGTAACGGGGGTGAAACGCGGGTCGCCGCAGAACATAGTCATGGGACTGGATAATTGCCAGGCATGTGGGGACGAGCATGAACCGCCTCGCGGAAGTAAATGCAAGGTGGTTAAGGCTGAGGCTGGTCGTAGGCCGGTGAAGACGGAGCCGGCAGAGGAACATCAGTTAGGTGCGGAGAGTACGGACGAGGGTACGGCGGGCAGTATGCTGAAACTGTCGTTGTCGGACATGGGTGAGGTAAGCCAACCTGCCAATAAAAGAGCGCCGATCAAAGTGGAGCCAGATGCGGAGGAAATAGAGTTGAGAAGGATGCTGGAAGCCCGAGTGCTTTCACGAAGGAAGGCCGAGTTGAAGGCCGCATTTGAAAAGGAAATCGCGGCGGAGGAACGAGCAACGTGGACGACAGCAAAAGCGTCGAAGGGGAAAAACACAAAAAAGAAGGAAAGGAAAACAAGGAAAAAGAAGGACATGACGAGTGGTGACTCGGACGACAGTCCACCCGATTCGTCACCGTCCTCGTCATCCACGGACTCATCGGAATTGGATGACGATAGGGAAAGCAGTCAGGATCGTAGGAGACGTAGGAAGAAAAAGAAAAGTAAGTTCTTCCCAAGGGAAAAAGAACGTGAGACGACTAACTTTTAACGGGTTGCTGAACGCTGGTTTATTGTGGGGCATCAAGGGATCAACCACGGCGAATATGGATGTTGAGGAACTCAAGGGTTACATGGGACACCTAGCATACATGACGATGCACTCTACCACTAACAATTCGACTGTTTGAGCCCAACGGGAAAGTGTGTAAATGACAGCACAGAAGGGTGTCGGGCAAATTTTAGTTATAACTCGGTGGCGTCTGTAACAGAGATGTTGCAGGAGGGGGATTACTGTGCCACCACTGACATTAGTAATGCATATCGGGCTGTCAGCATTCATCCGGGTTGCAGAGAGCGTCAGGGCCCTAGCATGGGAATTTGCAGGGAAAACCGTCTTTTTGCGGGACAGCTGCCTATGTATGAGTCTTAGCAGCAGCCCCTATATATTTTCGAAAATTAGCGATTTTATAGTTAGGTGCATGGTAAGCGAGGGGCATCCAGAGTGCGTTAATTACTTAGACGACTTTTGCGTCGTCGCTAGGACAGATAGAATACAGGGAGGGTCAGCTGCTACTGGTGGGGATCCTGCGCCGGATCGGTTTCCACGTAAGCTTCAAAAAGTTGGTGTATCCGAAACAAATAGCAAGGTTCCTAGGTATTGAGGTAGACTCGGTCAATATGGAACTAAAACTCCCCCCCAGATAAACTAGCAAAACTACAGGAACAGCTAAGGCTCTTCCTGCGGCTCAGAAAAGCAACAAAACGCGAGCTAGAGAGCCTCGCGGGGGGTCCTTACTGTTGTAAAGTAATCCGCGGGGGTCATACTGGCTGGACCTGCAATGGTGGCTGGATTTTGCCGCTAAGTTTAACGGCAAAGCAAAAATCATTCAAACACACCTACCATGCATATCTGTATACAGTGACGAGTCGCTATTCGGGTTCGGGGCAACGCATGGCAGTGACTGGCTCGCAGGAGCCTTCCAGGCGGGGGGAGTGAAAACTTTGCAAACCTGGCTAGGCCATCATTTTGAGGGAGCAAAAGACGCCGGTTGTAACACAGACAGCATCAATGTGCTGGAACTGTGGCCAATACTTGCGGGGGTCCGCAAATGGGGACACCTGTGGGAAAATAAGACAGTCATATTCGTCACTGACAACACGCAGGTTAGGGCAGCCTTAAATTCGGGTAGAAGCAGAAACAAGACAACAATGGCATGGTTACGCCTAATATTCTGGAGCTCGATCCATCATAACTTCGATGTGCAGTCAGTCTACATTAACACCAGGGATAATGTAATATGCGACAGCCTAACTAGGCTGGATAACTTCAAAAGTATAGCTCGAGTGAGGGATGTGGACGCAGCTAAGGCTGATTCAGATTGGTGGAGGGAGTGGGGAGTTCGAGGACGCACACTACGCGGATGCCACCAAGCTAATACGCTCGGTCCAGGTTAAAGCCTACCTGGAATTTTGCGAGGCATTTGAGGGGATGATATCGCCCTATCCGTGCCAGTCTGATCAAGTTTGTATGTACATGTCTTATCTGGCCCGGCGTATGTGTTATAGTTCGATAAAACAATATCTGAGCGCCTTAAACAATCACCTAAAAGATCTAGGTTGCTCCCAGATAGACTACAAAAACCATCGGGTGAGGAAGTGTATGTCGGGCATTAGAAGGTCACTGGGGGATGCCACCAAGCAGGCGCCCCCCCCGCCCCCTATTGCCACACCAGCTGTTAAAATTGTTCGCCACAATGTGGCTATCACCGGGCCATGTGGCTCTGCGCGTAGCTATCCTCCTGTCATTTCGGGCACTCTTAAGAAAGTGCCATGTATCAGACTCAGACTCTTCCTTACTCAGATCAGACTTCACCTTCTACAGGTGGGGGATGATGGTCAGGGTAAGGAAATCAAAGACAATTCAGTATCGTGAGAGAACGCACTTAATTCCCGTATCACATGTAATGAACCCGTCACTGTGTGCCGTATACTGGGTACGCAGGCACTTTGCAGATATGGCCTTGCCACCAGAGGGCCAAGCATTCAGGATCCCCAGGGGGAGGGGTTCAATCCCGATGCCATAAAACTTCTACCTAGGGTTGCTGAAATTGCTTTGCGGGCGAGCGGGTTTACAGCTGGGGGCTTTTACTACCCATAGCCTGTGCAGAGGGGGTGCTACCTTTCTTAGAAGGTGTGGAGCATCGGAAAGGGGGGACTGGAAATCAGACGCAGTCTTCGAATACCTACAGGCACCTATGGAAGAGAGACTGGCATCTGACTTCAGGGTAGCAGCTATGTTGTCAGGAGGGCCGAAGTAATCTCTAGTTTGGGTGGGTTTGGGCCTTTCGAGGTTCAGCCAGAGATATTCTCATCCGACTATTATCTGTTGTGTCGTCGTCTGTCCAAAAGAATATAAATAATGTATTGTATAACGAGTTATGCCCATATTATTTAGGCTGCAGGGCTTTAATATCACCTGCCCGTGTATGGCTGGTGGGCGCTGTGCCGCCTGTACTCACCCGGCTGGGGTGGCCCGTGCCACAGGACAGCATCCAATCAGGTTCCGGGGGCCCGGGTGAGGCGACTTCGGGTGGCGCGATCGCTATCACTAGTATCAGGTATCCATTCAGTCGGAAATTTGACTTTATATTGTTATTCTTAAGCTATGTTAATAAACGGAGAGGCCTTTCAAGGTTCAGCCAGAGATATTCTTATCCAACTATTATCTGTTGTGTCGTTGTCTGTCCGCAAGAATATAAATAATATTGGGCGCAGTGGGTGGGTGGTGTGTTAATGCATGCAGGATATATTGTAGTATTGTGGGAGCTGCGTGTGTCCTGTGCTGTATACAGTTTACGTGGCTATATCATGCCACGTGGGACCAGTGTGCATATCACGTGAGTTTACGTGAAAAGGGCCACGAGGTGTACATGGAGGGCAGGTGGGTTGGCGCTGTCGGCTGGAGACCAGATTACCAAGCTGCCTCCATCCTCTCGTAAACTTGTACGTTGCGCATGCGCAGTAGTGTTGCCTCGTGGCGCGCAGACGTGTACACAGAGACACACCGCGATGCCACCTGGTTGGTTCCCTAGCTGCGTTACACCCCCCCCCCCCCCCTGCCTCCCCCACATACACACAGTAACACAGATGGCAGGTATTTCCCAGGGCTCCGCCCTGCTGATATTTGGTGGCTCCTGCTTTGACGCGCTCAATACTTTATTATGTCAGCTAATAAAAGGATGGTTCAACTTGCTATGGGCGGTTCAAGCAGATATGCTAATCAGTCAGCCATGGTTGGGGGGAGGAGGGAACACCCTGAGAATAACCGTATTGTTTGGTATTTTCGTTGGATTAAAGTTGCATGATTCATTGGTTTTGAGTTTTTGTCATATATATATATATATCTATATATATATATATATATATATATATATATAAAAGGTTAAAGCTTTTCTAAATTTGATACTATGTATCCAACTTATATACTGGTGCAGTTATTAAGCATATGTTACTGCCTATAACTTAGAAGGGCATACTAGTCAGTTTAATAGAACTTGTCACTTCTGAAGTCTATGGTATCCTACATTTTGACGTGTGCACCAAAATTTAAATTGCATGTTTTCACTTCAAATATCTTCACAGCTAGGCATTTATGACAAGTTACTTTAAATTAAAATCAAAGTAGGTTATAAGGATCAACCTAATATATTTATCTTTAAAATATAGTGTAAATTCAAAGTCATTGAACTTTTATAACCTGTTCTTTATTTCAAAGTAAGTTTTACGATGATTGGTTAGCTTAGGAAATATTTGAAGTAACGGTTTGCACAAATAATGTGTGCGTGCGTACATACCAGTGGAAAAGAGGTGCAATGCACCATTGCTATATTAACTACGTCATGTCGCCTACAAAGACTAGTGAGTAGTTCCTAGGGGGTAAAACCCCAAAGAAATTATTAATATCTTCAACAGAATCTAAATTGGCTATGCGAGATTACCCTCAAGATGGCACTGTCGTGGGTAGGCAGTTTCATCATGAAAGCTGCATAGATGGAAGCAAAGCAAACCAATGCAATTAACTAGATATTGAACTAGTGCCTTAATTAAGCATTTAGTGCTGCATAGAAACTTTATTTAGATGGGAATACCAAGCCAATTTAATATAATAGAACTTGTTGGTGCTGAAGCCTATGGTGGCCTGCATTTTGACGTTCTCATAAAAGTTACTTCAATTTTCAAACTAAAGTAAACTAGATTATAACGATTAACCTAATTTATGATGGCAGAAGCTCAAAACTATCGGTTTATGATACTTTACCAGAGCAGCATAGCACCAAGCTGAGCTACACGACAAGAGGTGGGTGGGTGGGTGGAGTGCCCACTTCCCCGGGCTCAAAGCATAGCCAAATCAAACCAATCACTTAAAAAATATACTTGTTGCTGCATAGCCTGGTGCTCAGCGTTACAAGGGCAGGGCAAGGAATAGTTGAATGAGAAAGACTCATTTTTCACGATTGAAAATTTCCTGTGCATAATCAACTAATTAAAAACGGGGCGGGGCAGGGAGGAATGGCGGGAACTCGAAGCCATTTGACTATGCAACTTTAACGATGGGATGCTGCAATACACACTGGTTGTGAAAGACTAAATTCACTAATGCTAAGTGGGGAAAGTGCTCAACTGTCTTGACAAACAAACCTTATGGGAGTAGGCCAACTCGGCCATGGTGTATGCCAGGCATTAAGAACACTTGCACTGTGTGAAATCAATAGCACTTTACATCACTAAGGCGGGCTAGGCACGTTGAGTGTGCCCAAGTCCACATTGAAGACGTGCCTCTTCGTATCCGTGTACTTCCAGCCTCCATCATTTACAGCGTCACTTTTCAGTGGCCAGCTGGGAGGGTTGAATGGGTGTAGTCTGTCACATACACTATGTACTGCACCACTCGCCTACAGCACTTGATCAAAATATTGGACACCATATGCTTCAGCAGTAACCGGTTCTATTATTCCTTCTATGCGCCGATACATGTTCAATGAGTACACCACTATCGAAGCCAGATATGTACGATAAAATCTTGGTGAGATTTTATGACTTAGATGTTATGAGCTCATTGGACTATGCAATTTTAACGAAACTCCGATGCCAGCCCAAGAATCTATAGGGACCTCTTTGATTGATTGTTGGCTTACATGTATTTTATTATGCTTTGCAGCACTGGACCAGGACGGTTTCTCTACCTGTTTGATTGATTGTTGGCTTGCGTGTATTTTATTATGCTTTGCAGCACTGGACCAGGACGGTTACTCTACCTGTTTGATTGATTGTTGGCTTACATGTATTTTATTATGCTTTGCAGCACTGGACCAGGACGGTTACGAGGCCATGTCTCGTTAAGAAGTATTTATTCAGGTTTAGTGATCGCTAACAGTAAAAATGGGGTACCTCAAGAACTAATCCTGCGGGCAATGCTGTGGTGCAATTTAGTTTGTCCATACACCATTTGTATAGTGAGCACATTGGTATATAACCAATGGCGGTTAGTTTGGCATAGCGTGGAGGAACTAGATACATATGCAGTAAGGATATGCAAGCTAAAGGAAAATACATTAAGCAGCTGGCACCGAGTGTGCTGCCATCTAGTGTGTTGAGAGTAGGGAAGCCTAAGTTTCATATGAGTGCCACAGAATGATTATTTTGTTTACTCTATTTGCAAGAGTGGTTTGCCTTAAAATTTGCCTCCAAATGACTTGGTTGTAATCAAGAAGCTGCATTTTCCGTGAGGAGCTAGCAAACTATAGTCACTTTCCTCCACTAATCCGCTCGTTGACAGGGGTGATAACTTGTTTTCTAGGTAGGGCTTCAGAGGTAATGCATTAAATAACCAAAAACAAGCACATAAGCTATAGAATAAAAATACCAAGTATAAAAGCGCGTTTTAGAAAGGGGTGTTCCTTTCAGTGCTGGTTTATTAATAGCATCACTGTGAATCAAGTTCCTCTGGACATATGTAGAAAGCCTCAATTTAAAGGATAATTCCTTTGGTGGTCAAGTTGTTTTTAATATATTTTATTCGGGTTTTCATTATTTATGATAGCACAATGTGTAGGGTATAGATAATTCTAGAACTGAATCGAGCATGTGTTTATATTTTTAATAAAGAAACCAGGACATCACACACACACTGATTATTGTAATATTTATGCATGGAAAGGTTCAATAATCATTGCATTAAATAATAAAGCTTTCCAAACTTAGTACTCGCTTCCAATGTTACCTGCAACGTTGAGTGCATGCACCTATTCAGGTTACTGGAGGCTGTGTCTAACCACTTGGTGTCTTGTCTTCAGCGTGCGGATGTAGTTATCCGGAAGGTAATTCCTCGGATTTCGGAGGCGGACCTGGTGCGAGTGGTGCAGCCACTGCTCACTGAGTTCCTGGAGCATGGCGACAGTTCGGAAGTCATTGTAAGTAGCTGCTAACATAATGTATTTTCACTTTTTTTTTGGAACCCTTAATGAAAATTTAACATCACAATCTGATATTTTTTTAAAGAGAAATAGAATAGATGTTAGTGATTAAAATAGCAACTTAGAACATGGATGTGAGTCTGTAGCCAATCACTACCCACATACTCCTTCACAAACTATCACCTACTCACCCAGCCCATCACCCAACCACACTCCCACACTCCTTTACTGGATGCTGTGGCTAAACCGATAAGAGCTCAGGCTTCCCATGTGGAAGGTTGGGGATTGTCCCCGCCACCACTCACCACGCCACACACTCCAATACTCACCTCCATTCATCACACCCACACACACACACACTCCACACACACCACACCACACACACTCACTCCAACCCACCTCCCAACTCTCACCCTACTCACCCTGGCAGGACTCGCTGGAGGAGTTGAACATTGACGACGTGCGCCACAAGATCCCGACGATGGCGGTGAGTATCGCGCTGGACCGCCACGACCCGCAGCGCGAGCTGACGTCGCAGCTCATCTCTGACATGTATGGTCGTGTTATCAGCCAGGATGACATCGCGTCTGGCTTCGACGACCTGCTCAAGAACTTGGCCGACCTGACGCTCGACGCGCCGTCCGCACCAACCGTCAGTCACATCCCTTTTAGGCTTTACATTTTTTATTAAAAAAATATATATTAAAATTCAAGACACGCTTTTCCCCCATTTAATTTAATTTAGTTTTTGCACTTTATTTCTTCCTTCTGTTCTTTATTATTTTGATATATATTGTTTTGCACTTTATCTTTGGTGTCCAGGAAGACATAAATGGTTTACATCCATTAAGCTAGGCACATATAAGTTAGTGTTTTTTTTTTTGCAAAGTAACTAATTTCTTTTCCCTGTTTTACATAATCTTCTCTTTACGTGTTTATATAGAATTTCCCCCGTTTTTCTGTGAAAGAAATGGGATGAATGTTTGCTATGCAATTGGGATAAAAGATCGGGAATAGATCATCTACATCTGAATATTCGAGAGAGAAAATTCTCGCTTATTTTGCTGTGGCAATGGCGATAAATGGCTGATATATATTAAAACCTATAGTATATTAATTTTTAACTTTTTTTTGTTACGGAGAAGGATAAGTGGTTTATCTGCATTAAGACATGTAATTTAAAGAGGAAATGAAGCCTATTTTTGTGGCGGGAAAATCGATTTTTCTTTCCAAATCTCTTGGTAGCCAAGGTTATGTACAGCACGGTCATTGACATGGTAATTACACTAAATGCGATGTATGAATGGATGGAAAGCGATCAGGGTGGATATGACCGTGCAAAAACACGCTATGAGTGAATATACTAGAATAGTGCTATGCAGTGTCTGATTGCCCTTTGTCAGTATACTTCATTAACAAATTGTGGTTTCTCCTCATGCAGGTGGTGGGGCAGTTCATTGCTCGTGCTGTGGCTGACGACTGTCTCCCACCGAAGTTCATTTTCGCATACAAAGGCAAGCTTGAGTCACCTGAGGCGCGAACAGCCCTGGACAAGGCAGACTGCCTTCTCAACATGAAGCATGGTATCGTCCGACTTGACAACATCTGGGGCTGTGGAGGCGGGAACAAGCCGGTCAAGTACCTGGTCAAGCGGGTAGGTGCCGTCTCTACCATCAGGTTTCTTCACTTATACTTGTCAGCAATGTTGAATCTTTGTTTTGGGGAATGGCCATCGGATATCTATTATGAAGTCTTTTGGGACTGGTTCCAGTTGCTGAATTGATAAGACTAAGTGTTGGTGGCTTCCCCAGAGGAGCCTGTGGGCTTGAACTCCGGCCGAGTCAAACTATTGACATAGAAAGTTGATACTTGTCGTTGCCTAACTTGACCCTCGGCATTAATAGAATAGCACAAGGATTGGTTTAGTCAGTATTAGGGTAATGTGACTGAATGGAATATTGATCATGGTGCTATGGGCTCAGTCCCTCAATAGGGGAGAACTATATAAGTCACTATCAGTGTGCGTTCTCACAAATCGATTGCCATCTTGATATGACCCTCAATATTGCTGGGAAGTAAAACCCTAGCAAACGTCTAACAACTCCATGGAATTTTGCATGGATTCAGCCAAAATATTTGTCACGGTAGCCCTTTAAAAATAAGTTACTTACAAGTGATGTAAAGTAGATTATACCGATAACCTAATATATTTATATAATAAAAATGATAGAAAACATGGTTTAAAATAATTAATAATGAACTACTTTGTGCAATAGGGCTTTTCTACCCGCAGTAATATATTGGGTGTCTTGTGAGGATACATAGACGCGGGCTGAGTATCGCTGTGCATTAATAACCCCCCCACCCCCCAGCAGTATGTTTGATTGTCTGAACAATGCTGCCTGTTTTCATACATCGATGTAGCAGGATGCTGTCTGCGTTGATGTAGGTGGCATCCTGCATTCATACATCGATGTAGCAAGACGCCATCTGCGTTGATGTAGGTGACGTCCTGCATTCATACATCCATGTGGCAGGATCCTGTCTGCGTTGATGTAGGTGGCGTCCTGCATTCATACATCGATGTAGCAGGACGCCGTCTGCGTTGATATAGGTGGCGTCCTGCATTCATATATCCATGTGGCAGGACGCTGTCTGCGTTGATATAGGTGGCGTCCTGCATTCATACATCCATGTGGCAGGACGCTGTCTGTGTTGATGTAGGTGGTGTCCTGCATTCATACAGCCATGTAGCAGGACACTCTGTGTTGATGTAGGTGGCGTCCTGTGGCAGGACATGTCTGCGTTGATGTAGGTGGCGTCCTGCATTCATAGAGCCATGTAGCAGGACGCTCTGCGTTGATATAGGTGGCATCCTCAGTGAGAGAAAGAAGAGTGCCTCTAAGATATTTTCTATCACTTAGATGGTGCTGCTGCTGAAGGAGTATCTGTCTTCAAGTGACATAAAGGAGGCGACACACTGCCTTGTGGAGCTTGATGTGCCACATTTCCACCACGAGCTCGTCTACGAAGCCATCATCATGGCTATCGAAGAGTCAAATGATCGGTCTCTGACGATGATGAATGACCTCCTGAAGTCTATGTGCAGTGCCAACATCATTACGCCACTGCAAATGAAACAGGTTAGTGTCGGCCAGCACACTGTTATTCAGTCCCCTTCTAATGATATTGGGTGAAGATATATTGTCATTTCTGTTTCCATTGACAACAGTTATTAAATCTACCAATTGCAATGAAATGTTGGGTCTGTTTTAATATTATTTCTGTGCATGTCACCCAATGTGCATCTTCTGGGTCTGCTGGTCACTATTGAGTGGCCGATGCTGTGACCCAGCAGAAACAGATGAGATAGCAGTATCAGTAATAACGACGGCTGACTTCGGGACGTCGTGGATTCAAAACCTGCTCGAGTAAAACCAATGACTTAAAGAATTGATATTTACCACAACCTATCCTGGCGCTCAGCATTAATACGATAGGGCATGGACAGTTTTGCTCACTATCGGGATAATGTGGGATATCGGGTCATGGTGCCAGCAGGCCAGTCTGTAAAGTTGCTAGGAGTGCACAATGTCACAAGTCGTGATATTACCTTATATATTGCCAGGACAAAAAATAAAGAAGGCCTAAAGTACAGTGCATTTGCGTCTCAGCCCTATCCTTCACAATAGGCCCAACATTTTAAGCACACTTTGAAACCACATAGTTCTTCATAACCAAAATTGGTTAAGTTGTTTCACTAAATTTGTATTGAATGTGGATTTCAATTAAATGTGTTTCACCCCCATCAATTGCACAGCCACGGGCTTGATTAGAGCTGGGTGGGCAGCCATTTTTAACTTTATCTCCGTATAATTGGATCAGGGATGAGATTTTCCCACCGATTGGTGTTTTCCCTACGTTTATTCTTATTTATAGGGATGAGAATTTCCCGCCGATCGGCGGTTTCCCAACTTTTGGACAATGACCCACCTGTTTAGGTCTGGCCTGTTCTCATCCCTGTTGTATGGCTTGCATTAATTTTGAAATAAAAGAACGAGTGGTGTATATGGCTATCTTGATGCAACTGGGTATCAAGTTAACCTTTACGTAAAGTCTGGTGGTTTTAAGTTTCTGCCAAATCTTTTAGCCATTTACTTTTGCCATTATCTACTTTACTTTGAAGTAACTTATTTTAAAGGGTTAAATTTGAAGTGAAAACATGGGAGTTAATTTTGGTGGCACATCGAAATGCTGGACATCATAGGTTTCGGATTATGCAACTTAAAAAAGAAATTGCAGATGCAGTAGAGAAATTAAGCAGTGTGTTAATTGGTATGTCTGTTTTGTATGTTTTCAATTTGGAGCCATTATCCAGGCCCCAACCTAAAGGCATTAATATCTCCATCGCAGGGTCTGAAGCGTGTGTGTGAGGACATGCCAGACATCTGCCTGGACGTGCCGGCGGCTTATACGCTGCTAGAGCACCTGGGCAACAAGATGTACATGAGCGGTCTTCTTACAGAGGACTCGTACAAGGAACTGCCATCAAGGTCAGTAAAGCACAAGTTTACATGCCCGAATAGTGAGCTTGTGTGGCTGATTGCAGAAACTAAGAGCCATCCCCACTGAATAGACCATATGCACATATGATTTCCTAATTGAAGTTCAAGCAGCTATAGAACGTTTATTTACAATGCAATGGTACTATACTAGATGTATGAAGAAATTGAAAACGCATAATGATTGTTGGGGGGGGGGGCATATAGACCTATTTCTTATGACGTCAGCTAGGTCAGTGCGCGCACCTTTTGGCTGCAGGACGACACAGTCACACTGCAAACTTAATGGCTATGAGCAATCTTCATACAGAAAAGTGAAATATCTCTAAAACCACACCACCTAGACACAAACCGCTTGGAACACATATAGAAAACATATTCAACGGATAGATTATATTAAATTTGTATGATTAGGGTTCTGCATTTCTATTAATTTTGAACAAAATGGACGTTTTGCACTGCGTGTATCGGCAAACTCATGCATTGTCAATTGGTCGTGAGCAATCTTCATACAGAAAAAGTGAAATATCTCTAAAACCACACCACCTAGAAACAAACCGATTGGAACACATATAGAAAACATTCAACAAACAGATTAAATTTATACGGTTAGTGTTCTGTATTTCTATTAATTTTGAATAAAATAGATGTTTTGCGCTGCGCGTACCGGCAAACTGAATGCATTGTCAATGGCTGTGAGCAATCTTGAATTATCTTCACACAGAAAAAGTGAAATATCTCTAAAACCACACCACCTAGAAACAAACCGTCTGGTACACACATAGAAAACATATTCAATGAATAGATTATATTAAATTTATATGGTTAGGGTTCTGCATTTCTATTAATTTTGAATAAAATAGACGTTTTGCACTGTGTGTACCGGCATACTCAATGCATTGTCAATGGTCGTGAGCAATCTTCATACAGAAAAAGTGAAATATCTCTAAAACCACACCACCTAGAAACAAACAGATTGGAACACATGTACAAAACATATTCAACGAGCAGATTATATTAAATTTATATGGTTTGGGTTCTGTATTTCTATTAATTTGGAATAAAATAGACTTTTGCACTGCACATACCGGCAAACTCAAAGCATTGTCAATGGCCGTGAGAAATCTTCAATCAGAAAAACCGCTTGGAACACATAGTAAACATATTCAACGAACAGATTATATTAAATGTATATGGTTATGGCTCTGCATTTCTATTAATTTTGAATAAAATAAATGTTTTGCACTGCGCGTACCGGCAAACTCAATGGCAGTGTGCTTTCGTTCTGCAGCGACGCTGTGCGCGCATACACAATGTTTATAAACATTCAAAGGGGTCTATTGGAACCAACAGATGGCGGTAATAGCATCGACTTGCTTACCATGTTAGAGGTCGTAGGTTCAATTCCAGGTCGAGTCAAACCAATATATACATGTCATTACCTAACCTTGGTTCTGTATTACTAAGATCGAACCTGGTGTGTTTACTGTCAGGATGAGGTTTTTCAGTAGGATATCAGGTCGTGCTGCTGACATCTAATCTATTTTGATGCCACCCAATGGAAGAACTGTGACAATCATGCATCTATACAATGTTTCAACGCCAGGTGCTTATCCTTGTGACATTACCTGTTGACTGGCGGGTCAAAGTTTCCAGTTTGTTTGGATCTGGTCCATTGTCACAAGGCCTCAGCAGCTTTCTCTATAGTTCGTTTTCCTGTGAGCCTGTACTGTACAATAGATTATACCTGTGCTAGCCAAAAATACAATAGTGTACTTGCGGTACTTGGGTGAGTTTCCATGTCAGTTTGTTTGTTTGTTTGTTTGAATCAAATGTCACGGATTATTCGGGTTCTTTTGTGAGAAAGCCATTTCAGCTGTGGTGTAATTAAACATCTCAATCTAACGCTTCTCTCCATTCTCTCCCATACTTTAGAGGCCGAAAGCGGTTCGTCTCCGAGGGAGATGGAGGCCGCATCAAGGAGTCCCAGTTCAGTTTGTAAGCGTTGGCGCCACCTGCCGCCGGCCCGCTCGTCACCAACACGCCACCTGGTGGTCAGCTGCGGAATAACCACATGGGGGCACCAACTGAGTAGCAGCAATTCTATATTTTCTTTCACCCATCTTCATTTAATTTTTTTATTCTTGTCGAAACAAGACCTTATGGTGGAATAAGGAAAACAAAAGCCTCTCTTCCGTCGCTGATAATGATGATGACTGAAGCTTTATGGATGGAGTAATTTGTGGCGGCGATTATGACGTGGTACGCGCGACAACTACTACTACTCCCTATTACTACAACTACGTGTGTCTGTATTCCACAGTACTGCTCGGCCTGGGGTCACACAAAGCCAGCCAGGGATCAAACCCTCACGGGGGGCTTCTGCAACCATCTCGAACCGTGAGGGCTGGCAGTCGCACTGGTGTCACGAACTGATTAACGATGTGCGACAGAGACTGTTTCAACTTTTATTTTGTTTACTTTTAGTGGCACCGACAGGATTTCTCTGCTGGCCGAGCAAATATTATACACTATTTGTGACCTGAGTGGTATTGTTGGAAGAGAACTGTACGTCTATATTGTGTATAATACAAAAATGGTGTGACCTGTGTTTTTTGTTTATTTTATTATTGTGAATATTGTTGAGTGGGGGATGATCAAATGTTTTGGGGATTCGTTTTTGAGGTGGTCTTTCGCAGAGAATACACTGGCATTTTGTGGCCACGTAGTGTTTGCATTAACTGTACATGTTGTGTAATATTGACTTGACATGTGAAACTCAACTGTGTTAAATGCTATAAGGGTGATGATGAAGATGGTGGTTAGAAACCTCTTGAAAAAAAACCCCACAAAAACTAAGCGAGTAACTATTGGTAAAGGGCACTGAAAATGGAATTGGATTGGGTTGTTTCTGAATAAGCTTCATTCCTAATTTGTATGGTTGTATTGTGAAACATTAATGGTAGATTGCCATCTATTCTGTGTATATAGTTTCTTCACATCGTGGTCTGATAGATCGACCAGTTGGAGCGGAAAGGAGTGTACAGATGATGTGTTGGTCTTATAGCTTGTAGACGGTGTGTCAGTCTAATTACTTGTAGACAATTAGTGATCTGGACTACCACGACTTGCAGATGGTGTGTTGGTCTAATGACCTGCAGATTGTATCTTGGTCTAATGACTGACAGATGGTGTGTTAGTCTAACGACTTACAGACAATAAGTTGGCCTAGTGACTAACATGGTATCTTGGTCTAATGACTTACAGATGGTGTGTTGGTCTAACGACTTCAGACAGTATGTTGGTCTAATGACTAACATGGTATGTTGGTCTGATGACTTACAGACAGTGGGTTGGTCTAACGACTTGCAGACGGTGTGTTGGTCTAATGACTTAGCCAGTGTGTAGTCGGGGAGCTGATATAACGGTTTACAGGTGGTGTGTCAATCTAATTCTTACAGACTGTTGGTCTAATGGCTTACAGATGGTGTGTTGGTCTAATGACTTCAACCGTACTCTATTTCTACTACTTGTACTGACCGTCTCTACCCACGTTCATTATAAGAACCTGCACATTTACCTGTTCTTTTCTTTCTCACCATATCTCTTATATTGGATGGAATAAAACAAGAAAATCTGCTGCGAGGGCTGGGGGTTACTGGCACACATTGGCTATTCTACCAGACGATTAATCTGTCCGGTAAAGTATTCATGTCTCCACAACGAGAGCGGGTCTGTCACTTCCATTCCTTGGTCAGCTCATTTCAACAACTCCGGCTTATTACTATCGCAACGTGTGCAGTGATAACCCAGCATTTCTCCTCCGATAGGGAAGTAGGTTGTTCAATTGATTGCAACGTGTGCAGCGCTAATCCAACATTTCCCCTGTGATGGGGAAGTGGCTTGTTTGATTTGCGATTTCAATCTCGCGATATGGTCTTTCATGGCATAAATGTTGTCATGGTTTACCGTTTTGCCCAACTAGCTGTGCGCCGTCCCTGGCAACCACTGACTTTCTCTGTGTTTTGCAAGAATACAATGGGGTATGGGTTCTTGCTATTTTATGTATGAAATTACACTAATTTCGGAGTTGGCTATATACCTTTTGGTAAAAGTAAGTACCAATTAAAGCGAGTGGTAATGTGTTAACTTAAAGATGGTTACTGTAAATACCGAATTGAACGTTTGCATTAACTATGTTTCAAGCTGCATAGTCCGATGAAAGCATCACATTTTCAAAACCAAATCACTTTGATCCTACATGTCCAACATAGATGCACTACTTAGTACACTCATGAAACATTTATTGCAGGTTGGTGTTGTGCTATCCTCACAGGTGGATTTCCATGCACATATCAAAATTAATTTAATACATTTTCATTGCATAATCGCCACGGTTAAGATTGCTCCTTTAAAATATAAATTTAGAAAATAAAGCAACCTAATATATTTATCTTTGAAATTATGGCAGAAGCTTGAAACCATTGGATTATGCAACTTTAATAGAGGCGGCGAAAGCTAATTAATGGTGGGAGTGCAGCTACCTTCACAAGTTGAGGCAGTATGACAAATTATAGCGTCTGAATTTTTGCTTGAGCAAAGTAAGCACCCCACCCCCACCCTACCAAAAACAACAAAAAACATGCCCCAAACAAACCCACGGGTCAATGGATAGTGATGACTAAATTATTTCCTCCACTATTTCTTTTGGTTTTGTTTAAGGATTTCTTCTACCCCACCCTCCCACAATTATACTTTTTTTCTCAGATGCTATGAAACCAGATAGGTGGTGGGAAAGCATATATGTTTGTAGATTATCTACTCCGAAAGAAGTTGTCAACTTAACAATAATTGTGGTAAGAAGGTAACACACTTGGTAGTTTTGGGAATTCTTTCCGGTGCAAGTGTTTTGGTTGGGGGTGGGTGGGTGAAGTTTCATAAATGATGTGTGGTGAATCTTGCGGGGAAGCAGTGGTTGCTGGGATGGCTGAACACGGTGCACAGATAGAGGTGCAGTTGTGGGAGGTGCATTGTACAGGCTGGGAATAGGTGCAGGTTGTTTGTACTAACTGCCCAGTCAGCCATGCACTACCCGAAAGGCACAGTCTCTGTGACCCGGCAAACAAGGCAGGGGTGCACCTATATAGCACGTGCACTACTGCCGGCCACTCCAGAACAGGCGTAACCAGCCGGTGTGTAAAGTATCACGTGTGAGTCACTATATCCCAAGTAAATGCAGTTCTTGACCGTTTGAAGGTTTAACATTTTATTTAATAATTAAACAACAAAAAATAGTATTGACTTTGTGTAATTTGTTTGTAGTTCTAGATTACCTTAGTGCAACTCTAATTGTAAAAAATAAATCGTTTTGACCATTACAGACCTATTTGGAAAGATGGCGATAAGTGTGACAATTACAGGTCTATTTAATGGGAAATTGGAATGATTTTAAGATATGCATGCAAAGATGGTAATCCTTTTGACACTTACAGATCTTATCTTGAAAAAATGGCGACCAGTTTCGAAATTGTAAGTCTACATTTAAAGATGGTGACCTTTTTAACAATTATAGATGTACATGTAAAGCTGAAAACAATTATAGATCTATATAAAGATGGTGTCCATTCCCACGATAAATCTATATTTAAAGATGGCGACTATTCTACCATGGATCTGTAAAGATGTGACCAGTTGAATATTTATAGATCTATATGTAATTAGCGACCATTTAAACAATTATAGATTGATATCTACACATTACCACTCTTTCAATAATTATAAATCTATATGTAAACGGCAACTATTTAAACAATTATAGAACCATGTGTTATTATTAACATGGCAACATCTTTGACAATTATAGATCTATATGCATATATGGCGACTAGCGTTGCTACCCATTTAAACAATTACAGATGCTTACCATTTTGACAATTATAAATCTACATTACAAAAATTATGACCATGTTGAAAATGAACATTTTGGAAATTAAAGATCTATGTGAAAAGAGGACGACCGTTTTCCCCCATGCTTTAAAAGGATTACAGATGGAAGAGTTACAAAACTACGCGTAAGGATTGGACCATCTCAACGCGCACAGATCTGCGCGTACTGGTGGCAACATGTCAGAGTCAAGAGCAAGGGTGGCATCGTTTGTACAATTAACAGTCTGTGTACGCAGATGAACTTCTGAGGGTGACGGGTAACTGCAGATTTGTGCCTGGTTAGCAATCACAGGTAGCATTTGAATGATTAAGGCCCCCCACCTACAAAGATGGCGACCATTTTAAAAGTAGCCTCTGACCAGGTGTACATTGTTTATGATCATGACTCATGTCGAGTGATAATTTGTATCATAGTGTACTAAGTTGTTGGAGTTTGTTCCTTTACTGGCTATAAATCGTCAAAACGTGGCAATAAAAGAGCTCATGATTGTAGTCTTTATGCGTTAGTGTTGTCTAAACTACCGATCTGTTGGTTTTTTTAATGGGGTACAATCGGTACTAAAATCAGAGAGCGTGTATATAAACAGATGAGAGGGACAACTCCCATACTAGAGCATGTAACAGCTGCCGACTGTGGCGCTCCAAGTGGTGGTTGTTGAACAGCTTAAGCATGTGGGCAAACCTCAAGGCATTTTCAATGGCAGTGAGCAATCTTCATACAGAAAACGTTAAATATCTCTAAAACTACAACACCTAGAAACAAACTGATTGGAATACACATAGAAAACATGTTTACCCACAAGATTATATTAAATTGATATGGTTAGGGTTCTGGATTTCTATTAATTTGGAATAAAACTGACGTTTTTCACTACGCGTACGGCAAACTCAAGGCATTGTCAATGGCCTTGAGCAGTCTTCGTACAGAAAAAGTGAAATATCTCTAAAACTACACTACATAGAAACAAACTGTTTGGAACACATATAGAAAACATGTTTACCAAAAGGATTATATTAAATTGATAAGGTTAGGCTTCTGGATTTCTATTAATTTTGAATAAAAACAAATGTTTTGCACTGAGCGTACTGGCAAACTCAAGGCTTGTTCAACACTAACCGCCAGGAACGCCACTGTAGCCTGTGTTACCGTTTTTCGCGGGAGTTGTCCCTCTCATCTGTTTATATACACGCTCTCTGCTAAAATCTCGGGTGGCGGGGCGATACAAGTCGGGCCATAGTGGGCGATAATAGAGTGAAAAAGCAGTACATTAGTATTTGTTTGAGGGAGGGGGGCGGTTATAGGTATGTGGAGTGGAGTAGGGGTTGAGGGTGTGTGTGAAGTGTAGGGGTGTCTTGCAGAGCAGCGCCTCACAATCTTTAGCATCCCGAACCCCCACCACACACACCTATACCGCCACAACCCCTACACACACCTAACCCCCCCCCCCACCACCACCACCACCACACACACCTAAACCCAATGAGTTAGAGCGCCCGTCTCCCGTGTTGGTAGGTCGTGGGTTCGAACCCTGGTCGAGTCAAACCAATGACTTAAAAATTGATACTTGTTGCTTCCTAATCCTAGCCTGTCGCTTGGCATTATTAGGATAATGCAAGGACTGGTTGGCTCAGTGTCAGGATAATGGGATATCAGGTCATGGTGCTGGTCTTCTAGTGGGGCAGCACTATAAAGTTGCCATGAGTGCGCACTGTTACAAGTCGGTACACGTCCTGATATGACCTTAGATGTTGCTAGGATGTCAAACAACAACAACAAAGAAACAAAACAACCACACCTACACCTACACCCGTAAACACTCACCACCCATTAGCTCCAGTGCATGACCATGTCGGTCCTTGGCCCGAGTTGCGTCGCAGCGCCACCTATCGATTCCCGTGGATTTGTCCAACCCCATTCTTGATCCGGTGTCGCAGTTTCAGTTCCCAAGCAGTTTCAGTTCCCACAATTGCTTCTGCGCATGTGTCAAAGCATCTGCGCATGCGTCAAAGCATTGTCTGCGCATGTGTCAACATTAGCCCGATTTAAACGATCGCCGCAAATCGCTGTCATTATAGTGTCAGTGTGACTAACGTTATAAATTTAATATAATCTTTTCGGTAAACATGTTTTCTATATGTGTACCAAGCGATTTGTTTCTAGGTGGTGTGGTTTTAGAGATATTTCACTTTTTCTGCATGAAGATTGCTCACGACCATTGACAGTGCATTGAGTTTGGCAGTACGCGCAGTGCAAAACATTATTCAAAATTAATAGAAATCCAGAACCCTAACCATATCAATTTAATATAATCGTGTTGGTAAACATGTTTTCTATATGTGTACCAAGCGATTTGTTTCTCGCTGGTTTGGTTTTAGAGATGTTTCACTTTTTATGTGTGAAGATTGCTCACGACCATTGACAATGCGCAGACGATGCCGTTAGATGTTGACGCATGCGCAGAAGCAATTGTGGGAACTTCAAGTGCTTGGAACTGAAACTGCGACACCGGTGTTGCAGTTTCCGCGGTATGCCAGATTGCGAGGGACACATTAATTCAAATGCACTGTCAATGGGCGTGAGCAAATCTTCATACAGAAAAAGTCAAATATCTCAAATTACACCACCTTGAAGCAACCCACTTGGAACACATATAGAAAACATATTCAATGAATAGATTATATTAAATTTATGAGGTTAGGCTTCTGCACTTCTATTAATTTTGAATAAAACTAATGTTTTGCACTGCGCTTACCGTCAAACTCAAGGCATTGTCAATGGTCGTGAGCAATCTTCATACAGAAAATACAGAAAAGGTTAAATATCTCTAAAACCACACCACTTAGAAACAAATCGCTTGGTACACATATAAGCCTTGTTCACACGGGCAAAATGTGAGGCGAATCAGGCAAATCGAATCAGGTGAGGCGAATTAGCGCCCGTTCACACGGGCAAAATTATCCGCCTCACACGAATCGATTCACGTAGACTACCTCGCTTAGGTGGTTTACACGATGCGCATCACGTGAGTCGAATCAGCCCTAATCCGCCTCAGAGGTCCGTTCACACGGCAAATGTGAGGCGAACTAGGCAAGTCGCTTTCTACGAATCGATTTACATTGCCCGTGTGAACACGGCTATAGATAACATCTTTACCAAAACCATTATATTAAATTTATAAGGTAAGTAACGATGCTGTTCGATTTTGACGCATGCGCAGAAGCGATGTGTCCCTCGCAAACTGGGGTGCCGCGGAAACTGCAACACCGGCTTTAGCCAAAACTATGAAGAGAATATATCGTGTTTTACGCGATGCAATGTTCAACGTTAGTGATTTGTTGAATGTAAATCCACCATCCAAAATTTTCAACATTTTGATGGTTGTACAAAGAGTACTATTCCAAAATAAAAATGTTCTGTCCCACAGAGTTCCACTTCAGCGCTTTATAACAAGATAACTGGTTAGTTATATCAACCATTTAGTAACACTGATTTTGCATTACTAGGGATGATATTTTTCAGTTTTTAAGCGGATTTCAGCGTGTGTTTTTTTTTCCACAGCCTGAGGGCATTTGTGATATAGGTGTAAACGGAAATTTGGCGTCAGGATAATCTCGGCTTGATTTCCACTTTTTTGTCTGTTTTTTTTGCCTGAAACCACTATCATCCCTCGTTATTAACAACCGGATGCTGCGGCCGAATCGAAAAGAGTTCTACTTCTTGTGCGGAAGGTTAGAGGGTTGAAATTCCAGCGGAGTCGATAGAGAATATATATTAATCGCTACCTAGCCTGGTACTCGGCATTTCAATGACTGGTTGTGGGAAACCGGATCATGGTGCCAGTGACATTTTTTGTTTGTTTTTGTTCAAGTGTTTTTATTCCTCTGAATAACATGTTGTCAGTGCTAATGCACTGGTCTTCCAGCCCTAATCACAATTGCCTCTACACAGTAAACAAATCTACAACAATATACACATAGACAATTACAGGAAAATAAGCAAAACATCAGTACATGAATGATAGGTAAAGAACAAGATAAGAGAAAAAGAAACATATGTGGGGAGGTAACTATGTTAGACTAGTATGGTAGGCGTTAGTAGGGGGTGGGGCATAACTGATTATCTTTCTAGTAGTAACATACTCGTTGAAAGGGTGATGGGGGATGTGGGTGGGCCTTTGTGATTGAACTTGTGTTCACGGTAATCTCAGGTGGGGCCTATTGAGTTAGTAAGTAGGTTAATATTGATTAATCATGTACCTCAGTAGGATCCAACTAGAATCATGTCCAGGCTCATTCCGTTGTAGATGTTTTTTTTGGTCTAGTTGGCCGCTACTGGTTGAGTTTACAATGTTTGTTTAGGGGGGAGGGGGGGAGCAGGGGGACAGGGAAAGGAATAGCAACACCAACCCAGTGTATCAGGAGGGTGGCTTGTGCTGCACGTGTGGCTTGTGTAGGTGTGTCTATGTAATATGGGTCTTTTGTGTGGTGGTACATTAGGCATAATAGGTGCTTGTCTGTGAATATTTAGGGCATCTAGTTTAGCTTTATTGTGCATCTCAATGGTATGTAGTGTATTTCCTTTAAATACTGTGCGCAACTTGGTCTCCCAGTGGAGCATCAAGCACGGATCTCATCGAACGCCAAGGCCTAGCTGAAGATGTAGCACCAAAGTTACACACCAGATCATCTAGGTTATCAATCCAAAAGATGGCTATTCGCAAATCAAGCTAGATAAGGAAATCTCCAAATTGTGTAGGCCTACCATTTGATCGTTATTGTTTCCTACGTATGCCATATGCTCAGCAGCTGAAGTATTCCAGAAATAAAAACAATGAATGTGAAAATCCCATTGTTTCTATATAGCTGATGACATGTTAATTGTAGGTAGGCCTACCACAATAAGGCTATACCTGAAGTTATTTAACATGGACGGGAATATGGAATGAAATTCAACCTCCCCAAGCTACAATGGAAGGTCCTACAAGTAATTGAATCTAACCATAAGAAATGTGGAAGCAATCTGCAAATACCCGAGGCCAAAATCTGTGAAAGTTATTCAGATTCCTTGGAACAGGTTGTGACATTGTCAACTATTTCAGTACAGTATGTGTAATATATGTGTAATAGATGTCTAGACACGTCTGTAATATATGCTAATGAGATGCATAATGTTCCAGACAGTGAGTGAGACAAAGGAGTATGTAAATGAGATGACGTCATGGAAAGTTTAGCCGGCAGTTCAGTGAGCCCTGGACTGGAATAAACCATTCAGTATCCAGAAGTCAAAGTGTTCAGACATACTTTTACAGTAGGTACCACTCCATCAGCTCTTGCGAAAAGAAGTACATTTCCAGTTGACTCGTGAGCAGGAGGAACCATTCAAAGCTTCTAAAATAGCACTGACAAGAACTGTTCTTGTTCCTTGACTCAGAGAAAGAAGTGATCACAGAATTTTATGCATCCAAATATGGACTTAAGAGCCTCCTCACTCCACGATGGACCAGTAGCATTTGCCTTCAGAGGAAGAGGAATGCTCCAAGCTGTGCACAACTGAAAAGGAGCTATTGGTAATCCTCTTTTCTGTGGAGAAGTTTCACCAGTATGCCCATGGAAGAACAAATACACAATATTTACAACGGATGCAACATCTGGGCCCGTATGCATGGAGCGGTGTTAGCGAGCCAAACCGCGGTTAGGGCGGGATTTCTGGTTTAGCGCCGAAAAGTTGGTATGCATGGAGCAGTGTTAAGCTGCGTTTACACGGGCGAGTTGAAACGCCCCAGCTGGAACCAGTTGCCTAGTTCGTTTTAAATGTGTCCGTGTAAACGCGGCACTGCGGCGTTTTAGGGCTGAACCGTTTCGGCTGGAACGTCCCGCTTATACCACCTAATCAGGTGGTGTACAGGAAACGTTTCAGCTGGTTCCCAGGCGGCGATTGTGTACAATAGCAGTGCTCGCCGGCAACAGGGGGAGCAGTAGCTAATCGCTGGTGCCCGGCAGTGTTAGGGCCCGATTACGCCGAAATCTATTGAATGCGATCATATTTAACAGAATTACAGACTCAAATAATGAAATTTAATTAAATTAACCTTAAATTCCAAGCGATATTAACATAGCAGCTACATCGGCGTCGAATCGCCGAGTGTAAACAAAACAAATAGCAGTGCTCGCCGGCAACAGGGGGAAAATCCGCGCATGCGCAGAAGCCATGACACTTCTGAAAATACGACACCGTGTAAACGCACCACGAGAACGTTTCAGGTAGAACGCTTTGTCTTGAATCGTTTTACTTTTGGCCGTGTAAACGCAGCTATAGACAAACACCGCGCGTTTAAACTTGGAAATTCTAACCCCTCCTCACAGCAGGTTTACAGCGGTGTTAGTGTTAGGTTAGTGTGAGGATGGAGCCCAAATCTATTCAATGCTATCATATTTGACAGAATTAAATACGCAATAAGTGAAATTTCATCAAATTAACCCTAAATTCGAAGCGAAATTCACGCCGCCGCTACATCGGCGGAGATATTAATATTTTCGAATCAACAAATGTAAAGTAAACAAATCGCCGCCACCGCCGCATGGACGTCGATATCCATACTGTCCAGCGCCAAATATTAGCAAAAAAAAACAATTCCAAATGATAACAGAATCCATGTTCATATGAAAGTTTACAAGTGCATATATAGCCATGTTCACACCAGCGCATTAAGACGCCTCAACTAGTTCGCCTCCTATAGTTCGCCTCACATTCGCCATGTGGACGCGACCCTAAGGCGGATTAGGGCTGATTCGCCTCAACTAGTTCGCCTCATGTAAACCGCGTCGCGAGGTAGGTTATATGAAGCGATCTAACTTAAGTCGGCCCATATTGCCTGTGTGGACGGTAGCGGTTTAGATGATGCGGATTAAGGACGTCACAGTCGAGACCTGAGTTTGTTGACTTTCCGGTAAATTTGGTCTATGAAACTGCTAGCTGTGCACAGATGTCGACTAACCGAAACTGGCGCTGGTTAGTATGGACTTGCTCATGCACAGATATCGATTTCCGCCTTAAACCGCTCCGTGTGTGGACACGACACTAGTTCGCCTCCTCTAGTTCGCCTTATCTAGTTCGGCCTAAAGTTGTGGGTGTGAACATGGCTTAAGTCAGTATCGGGGTAACAACTATTTCACTTTTTGATTTTGATCGTATACAACTTGAGCAATAGTGTCACATAGATTTATTAGGATAGGGAAAGGAGCAGTGGAACGAAGAAGACCTCAGTGATTGAAATTTCACCTATATTTAGTAAATTCACTGATTTGATTTATCTACGGGTATGTGCTGTCACATGTCTGGAGAGATGTCAACTACCCTTGGCCGTAATCGATTAATACGACCCGGTGTGGTGGTTTCAGCGTGTTCCCGTGCTCAGACATGTCCCGTTGCTTCTGCGCATGCGTGGATTTCGCATCAACTCGGGTCACCCCAGCCACTTATTGGCGCATGCGCACATCCTACAAACTCGGGTTGAATACTCGAATACGCTCGGGTGGACAATTTGTTCTTTTTTTTTTAATAACCGATAAAAGTACAGCAAAATAGGATTTAAAGTATTATATCATGACCCAGTTTACCTATGTCCCGTTGCTTCTGCGCATGCGCGGATTTCGCATCAACTCGGGTCACCCGAGCCACTTATTGGCGCATGCGCACATCCTACAAACTCGGGTCGAATAATCGAATACGCTTCTCCGCGCTCGGGTGGACAATCTTTTTTTTATTTTTTATTAAAGGGACCAGCTATAGCTCGCTGGGACACTGCTCGTACTCCGACAAATGCTCTCCAAGCACAACTTTGTTTAGTTTTTATGTTTAAATGAACCAAGTATGTGTGGGGAGAGTAGGGGACCCACTTCACCACCAGAAGTGGGTCAGTTCTGAGGCTGGGAATAGCTGGCAGCTGTTGTTTTGAAAATGGCTGGGTGAGTGGAGATAAGGGAGAGTAAAACTGGGGTATTTTCAATCTTCTTTAGAGTAGTTCAATCAGGAAATATATTTGTGTAATGTAAAATATATGTTAGTACAATTACATTGCATAATTCAATGAGAAACAGATATAGATGAACATTTTTTTGTTGTTGATGAATGTAAAAAATGTTCTGCTGTGGATGGGGTTTGAACCCACATCACCAAACAACTTCAGATTACAAGTCCAACACTCTAACCACTAGGCCACAGAGAGCACACATAATTAGTAGTCTCACTTCAGGCTATTTGTGTATAGGACGTCACATATAAAAGGTATGTATGTATGTATGTATGTATGTATGTATGTATGTATGTATGTATGTATGTATGTATGTATGTATGTATGTATGTATGTATGTATGTATGTATGTATGTATGTATGTATGTATGTATGTATGTATGTATGTATGTATGTATGTATGTATGTATGTATGTATGTATGTATGTATGTATGTATGTATGTATGTATGTATGTATGTATGTATGTATGTATGTATGTATGTATGTATGTATGTATGTAAGTATGTATGTATGTATGTATGTATGTATGTATGCATGCATGCATGCATGCATGCATGCATGCATGCATGCATGTATGTATGTATGTATGTATGTATGTACGTACGTGCGTGCGTGCGTGCGTGCATGCGTGCGTGCGTGCGTGCGTGCGTGCGTGCGTGCGTGCGTGCGTGCGTGCGTGCGTGCGTTTCTCATCGTATCTGTTTCTCATCGAATTATGCAATGTAACTGTACTAACATATATTTTATATTATGCAAATATATTTCCTCATTGCACTACTCTAAAGAAGATTGAAAATACCTCAGTATTACCCTCCCTTCTCTCCACTCAACCAGCCAATGGCACAACAATCTAGGTCACTCTCCTGCACACCACCAAGTGGAAAAGTTCAGTACTAAGCATGTACCACCCCTGTGGCACACATCTGAACTATTCTGAGTTCGTTTGTTTTCCCGGCGACGAATATCTCCTCCCTTTAACTGATAAAAATACAGCAAAATAGGATTTAAAGTATTTTATGATGGCCCAGTTTACCTATATTTCCATTTAATTAATCTAAGTTATTCTTTTTTGCACACGGCACGTGTATTTGTCGACTCCACTCGCCGTGTTCTATTTGAAATTCGGATGACCTGAGTCGCTCGGGTCGTGTTAATCGATTACGGCCATGTTTATTAGATTCTGACGCATGCGCAGAAGCGAGGGACACGGCTGAGCACGGGAACGAGCTGAAACCGCCACACCGGTGTGGTGGTTTCAGCGGGTTCCCGTGCTCAGAGGTGTCCCTCGCTTCTGCGCTGCTTCTGCGCATGCGCGGATTTCGCATCAACTCGGGTCACCTGAGCCACTGATTGGCGCATGCGCACATCCTACAAACTCGGGTCGAATAATCGAATACGCTTCTCCGCGCTCGGGTGGACACTCTTTTTTTTTTTTTTTATTAACCGATAAAAATACAGCAAAATAGGATTTAAAGTATTTTATGATGGCCCAGTTTACCTATATTTCCATTTAATTAATCTAAGTTATTCTTTTTATGCACATGGCACGTGTATTTGTCGACTCCACTCGCCGTGTTCTATTTGAATTTCTGACGACTCGGATGACCCGAGTCGCCCGGGTCGTGTTAATCGATTACGGCCCGTTGATGCGAAAACTGCGCATGCGCAGAAGCAGCGCAGAAGCGAGGAACACCTCTGAGCACGGGAACCCGCTGAAACCACCACACCGGGTAGTGTTAATCGATTAGGGCCATCCTTATTAGATTCTGACGCATGCGCAGAAGCGAGGGACACCTCTGAGCACGGGAACCCGCTGAAACCACCACACCGGTGTGGCGTGCTCAGCCGTGTACCGTGCTCAGCCGTGTACTAGACTCAAACTCTTAATCCTCACAATGAGCTCTATCGATTTAACATGGTTTCAATGCAATCAGAAAAACTTTGAAAAATGACCGACGTCCACAGGACGTCGTTCGCCGCGTGTCGCGATTCGACATCATTTTTAAGTATACACAATGATCGATATCCTACAAATGACTCACTTTACACCCCAATAAAATCGTGAATTTTTAATAGAATAACTTGAAACTTTGGATATCAAACCTATGAAATGAACTCTTTACATCAGTCCATGAACTCTTTACATCAGCTAAGCTCTACTCCTATTTGTTGCTATGTGGTGGAATTGTCATAATGAACTAGGCAGCAGTGAAGTCTGAAAATGGTGCCCAGTGGTTTGCCAAACATGTGCTTTTTACATATCTAGGAATCGTTGGGAATTACTCTTAGAAAATTGAAAACACATCCACCTAGTGCAGAATAACCTGTAGATTACAAATCTGAATCAGCATGGATGATTTCTAAGGATTTCATCATTTTGTTTTAAAGTTCCATGCGGAAGTTACCATAGCAACCATACATATTCTAAAAGCATCTTACTTCTTTCAGATTTGGAATCTTTATTAAATTTCCTAGAAGAGGGAATAGTGTTTTTTTCCACCAATAAATTACCCAATGATTCACACTGAACATACCATGGTGTCAAGTATTTCAGTGTCCTTTTAAGAATAGACACCATTTTACCAACTATGTTTGAAAACTCCAAGCATAACCCTGCAATGCTTGTCAGGGATTAGCTTACTGAAAATGTGCATGGAGAGTGAGGTACGTTCCAATCACCTTAGTTACATAATAAATGCTAGCAAATCTGCCAATAGTCGCATTTCATTCCTTTTGCATTGGCAGTCTGCTGTGAGTATAGATTTACTCTCATTGACCTTTGATGCAAAAAAAAGAATCTAAGAACATCCATCAAATTTGATTCTATTTCTACCAATGTATTTCAACTAATGGCCCTGTCACACTATGACGTAACACACCAGTGTAGGGGCAACGTGAAAATTAATTTTACGTGTTAAAATTCTCGGCGTAATATGTAAATACGGGACCAAGTTAGACGTCAATGCCACGTAGTTGACGTGAGCGTAACATCGGTATAGCAGAGTTATAAGGTGGTTCAACGAGTGAGGACAAAGGAATAATTAATTGTGTCAACGTGAGCCTAGCGAAACTCACAGATGCTACGCGCAAGCTAGACGTTCGTCAACTACGTCAGGACACGTTTGCGAAATGTATGAGCAACGTTAGGCAAGCGTCACAGACACGTTTGATCTTTGTTAACCCCATGTTGTCTTAGTACGGACCGCACATTCCTGCCGTCCTGTGTGTCACTCTGACGTAAGACTACATTGATCTAACGTAGCCGACGCAGCTCTATCGCACGCCTAACGTCGGCGTAACATGAGTGTAACGTCATCCCACGCAACTGCATCACGTCGAGCTACATAAAAGGTTTTGGGCATGTCCAAAACCTGATATGCGCTGCCGTAACTCGACGGAACCTGACGTATCTCGATGTCTGCCTAACGTAAGCATGACGTAACCCGCCGTACCTCAACGTAATGACCAAAATTCACCTACGTCGGCTCACATTAGCTCGTTACGTCATAGTGTGGCAGGCCTATTAGGCACACATGAAAACATGGTTGTGTAAACTAATATATATATACTTGTATGTCTGGAATTCTGGTTATTCTAATTGTCATATTGAAAGATCTCTACATATTGGTTATTGTTCTCATTTGTATTTTACTTACTTAAATATTTGTTTATTCTAGAAGTTCATGTAGGTGCTTGTAATAGATTATTTCTACCACCAACCCACTTGGTGCTGGTGGCAAGGGAAATAATAGTGTTGGAGATAAACTAACTAATTAATGCACTGGGCACCCTATAAGCAACAGAAGCTAGCACATAACTTCAGCAACATTGATTATAATTAACAGATATTATAGAACATTTTACAATGGCAGAGTGCTTTAGTTGATGTTGATCAAATTGATATTTTCTGCATTTATGATTTATTAATTATAGAACTGAATGAATTTACAGTTACTACTGATCACATTTATGTTTCTTTATTAAGAAGCCAGGGCAACATCACACACCGATGGTATGGCAAAGAATCGTATGGTTAAATTCTTTGCAATAAATATATATGGCCAAATAATTTGTTTTTAAAATTGGTGATCATCCACACCTGTGCCTGACATTGTGTTGTTAAATGATTAAAAATGTGTTGGGCTAGTGGAAATCAATTTTTAATTCATTGGTTTGACTTGGCCAGATTTCTAACCCAAGAGTTCAAATCCCACGGCCTACCAGAAGGGGAGGTGGATGCGCAAATCATTGGGCCATCATGTCTGGCTACATATTACATCTACATCAATTACAATTTTTAATGACAATGAAAACTGCCAGTCCGACCCGTTTCTATTTTAAAAGGATGATCATCAATTGATTTTTATTTGGCCAAAAATTGACTTTAAAGCTGCAGACTGATGAACACATCATATTTTCAAAAACAAAAGACTTACCTAGTTTTGAACCTACAGATCCAAATTAGACACTGGTGCTCTTTATTTCAACATAGGAGAGAATAATAAGTCAATTTAATAGAACCTGTTAGTGCTGAAGCCTATGGGATCTGTTTTGACAAGCACACCAAAATTAATTTGCCATTTTTACACTTCAAATATCTCATAAGAAAGTTTTTTTAAGCAGTTACTTCAAACTAAGTTATGGTAGACTATACCAATCAACCTAGTATCTCAGAAAATGACAGACTCAGAACCATCAGACTATGCAACTTTAACTTATTGTGTATTGATTGATTCATGGCTTAATAAAATTCTATACAGAGCAGTCCTGTTATTTACTGAATTATGGTTACAATTGCAATCATTTTCATAAGCTATCTTTGTACAGAACAGCTTTTATTATTTGTACTGATGGGATATTTTTTTATGTCTTCCCTTACAAATAAATGAATTATAATTTAATAGCAGGTACTCCAAACAAAGGATTGGGTACTGATTTTGACTGGCCACTGGAAAAATAGGGGCACTTGCTCTCAGCACACTAACCCTCTTTGAACGTTGTTTGCTATGAAGGAGTTGGGTGGGGTTCAAAATAACTGCGTTCACTCTAAAATAGAGCTCAATAGTTTTGCATTGAAAAATATGTGCAATATTGAGGACAAAAATTAATTATTTAAAGAAATTACAATTCCAGGACTAATGGATCGATTTACTATATATATTTGTAATCAGTGCCAGTTGTAATTAACTTCATGGGGGGAAATCAGATTGAAGTACTTAGCAACACTTTGAAATCAGCAGAACCAATTGTTGCAAAAAAACACCTATAAGTAAAATGATAGACATATTGGTTTGCACACATAGAATTGTTCAGTTCACCCCCAAATAAAGAAGCCTTGACAAATGCATAGATAAAATATTTTATTCCAGCACAGAGAATCACTCATGTAATTTTATTCTATAAATCTTCTTTTTTTTTACAAACTTCTAAGAAAATAAAAATATGGCTTGATGCAAGGAACATGGGAAATGTGCATGATTCGGTGGGGCTGTGTAGATATTAGCTGTTTTATATTAGTTTTCTTTCCCCTGCTGCTTGGATGGAGTGGCCTTATATTTTTATATTTGTAACCCAGTTTGGTCTCTGTATCAGGAAGCAACATTGTACATCATCAGCTGTTCTAGTTTTCTGTCGTTTACCCTGAGTATATTCATTTTGAACATGCCTGTTTTGTCATCCATCTTGGGTGTGTTGAGCTGTATCTGTCATGAAGAGGCATATTATTAAGTGTTCTAAATCTAATTCAACAAAATGAATCACCCCACAGTACATAGTCAACTCTCCTGAAAAACTGAAGGAGTCCTGCCCAACCCAACCTTTGACACTATCTAATGAGTGTAGCCATGGCAACCACTAAATAGGTCAAGCCCTATAGATTACAACTGTGTCGCACTGTCATCATATCTTACCTTTAGTTCAGGAATAATTTTGGCTATGTTAGTTAAAGGGTACTTTCTCAGAGAACACTTACCTATTACTGTACCGAGGCCATTCCTAATATTGCAAAAATAGTTTGGTGACTTGTTCGATTTATTTTCATGTTCTTCGAACATTGGATTGACTATCAATTAAGGAAAATATGGACATGTAAAGCATATCTTACAGTAGGTCCCAATTTTCTTACAGGTCAAATAAACAGGATGGACATGTTCGGATTAAATTCTTCTTTGATGGATCAGTTAATCAGAATTTAATCTGAACTTGTTCATCCTGTTTATTTGACCTGTAAGAAAATTGGGACCTTCTGTGAGATATGCTTTGAGGAACTGGGTTAGGATAGTTCCTCTGCAGCCCCTTGCAGATCGTAAAAGGTGACAAATGGGGATACATCTTCCTGTGAATTTAGCAAAACAGAGTGATGTGATACTACATGTTTAGGAGAAAATGGTGTTTGGGGATGTTCAGGTTGGTGCAGGAGCAATATGTGGCATGGCAGTTGGTAAATCTGAGAGCGGGACTGTGAGGTTAGTAAGAACTGTTTGCAAGAGTGTGCATGATAGGGGATGTGAGAAGAGTGGTAAGGCTGTGTGGTTTAGAGCATTTGTGAAACAGCGGTATGGGCATGAAATATTCCTCTTGCTCCTTTCAAAGGAAACAGATTTAATATTCTCTTCCACAATGGAGCTGGTATTTATTTGTTGAGGTCAGAGCTGAATGAATTTATGGAAGAAGTAAAGAACGAAAATAAGCTGATGAAAGCTGTGTGTGCTGACTTGAAAGTGGATCAGTTCATAGCTGGTGTGTGTACCCTTGGTAGTGTAGTGGTCTGCACTGACCTTTCAGGCAAGTAACCACATAGACAGGTAGGCGTGGGTAGTGTGTTGATATCAGGGAGCCTAGGTGGTGTAATGGTTAGCACACTGGCCCGGAATGCAAAGAGATGTGGGTTCGAGTCTCGCTCTAGGCGCAATAATTCCCAGTTTCATCACCCCCATGACACTGGTTGCCGTGATCAGGATCCTGTACAAGCTTTGCGCTGTATGGTTGTTGAACCTACCCTGTGTATGTATGTGTTAGTGCAGTGCCTGTATGTATGTAATTGTAAGCATTAAAAGACTTACAATTCCAGGGGGACGAGTGTAGTGGTCTGCACTGACCTCTCAGGCAAGTAACCACATAGACAGGTAGATGTGGGTAGTGTGTTGATATCAGGGAGCCTAGGTGGTGTAATGGTTAGCACACTGGCCCGGAATGCAAAGAGATGTGGGTTTGAGTCCCGCTCTAGGCGCAATAATTCCCATTTTCATCACCCCCACGACAGTATCATAGACAAGGTAGTTACCACACCACTATGGAAGATTGTAGAGAGGAAGGAACATGTGACTGGAATGACTAAGAGGTATGAAGAAATCACTGAATGTTTTGAGAGATGGGCAAATAATGCAAGCCCATTGTTGGAAGGTAAATAAAAACCTTTTGTAGATGTTGAAGTCAACAAAGATGAAGTATACAAGAAATTGATCGGACAAAATGAGCTGGATGAGATGACAAAACAGGTGTTGGAAATGCTTTGTGCATGTATTGAGAGACAGATTAAAAGAGTTGTGTGTGATGGGAGACAGAAGAGCCTTAAGCTGATGGAAGAAGCACAGAGTGTCCTTAGGTCAAATGTTGACTGTGGGCGAGATTTTGGAATGCTTGACCGAATGATGCGAGATCGACCAAATGGGTACACAATCGCACTAGAAGGACTTATTCAAAGTTGTAAAAATGGAGTAATTAAATGGAAACACAGTAAGGATGAATCAAAATTATCTTTTTTTCCTTTCAGTTATTATTAAAATATGGCAATAATTTGAAACCATCGGACTATGCAACTTTTATAATCATAGAATATCAAGTCTTAGTCCCTATGATGAGATTTTCCGCCATCACCATCAATTGACGGAATGGGTAACCTATCTGAGGGATATTAGATAATAAATTCATAGCAGGAAAAGAGAAATATGTGTGATGAATGTCCTAAAATTATTCGATTCCAATGAAATAAAATTATGTTTGGTTAAAATCATGCAAATGAAGGTGGCCATGTTTGACCTGCCCTAAATACATCAAAATAATTTTATATCAAGCCAAAATTGCTATATTATTGTTGCTATAGATCCATAGATTAAGCGCCAATCATTAGAAACAAAATTTTAATTAAATCATTTTTTACATATTTCAACCTTTTTTCAGTTTTGTGCTCACTTGGACTGCTCTGAAAATGACTATGTCCAACAAGCCAAATTAAGGATTTTCCCATTTTCCAAATGCTCTAATTAATTTCAAACTTGATTTTTGAGTCTTATATTCATATATATGCTAATTGGCATATCAGGCAATGGCTTAAGTAGTTAAATTAGATACTAAATCATGTATTTAGATGGCACAACCCATCAAATATGCCAATTCAGACAGCCCATGAGGTTGGCTTGCCTGGCAAATTGGCTGGTCAAATAAATCCCCAGTTTTGGCTCACATAAATTGGCATAGTGCGATAAATATGTACCGCAGAGCAACAAAAGTATATATATTCTTAATCCTCACAATGAGCTCTATCGATTTAACATGGTTACAATGCAATCAGAAAAACTTTGAAAAATGACCGACGTCCCTAACAAGTTGGCACTAACACCGCTGTAAACCTGCTACTGGGTGGGGGTAGAATCTCCGACTTTAAACTCGCGGTGTTAGGCCTAACACTGCTCCATGCATAGCGACTTTTCGGCGATAAACCAGAAATCCCGCCCTAACCGCGGTTTGGTTCGCTAACACCGCCCCATGCATACGGGTTTAAGGCCCTGTCACATTATGGCGTATGGCGGGAGCGTATTGAAAACCTACATAAGTCCTGCGCGTCCTGGCCTATCATGACCATTGGTGACCTCTCGGGTGGTTTTGAGCATATGTGGAACCTATGAGGAGCGTACGAGGAGCGTATGGGAGCGTACTGTGACATTTTTTGACGGTTTTTGATTGGCATGTGGAGCGTATGAGGAGCGTATGAGGAGCATATGAGGAACGTATGCGAAGCCTATGCGAGACCTATGTTATCTCTCCTCAGTCTGCCACCTAGTGGCTCCTGGGTATATAGTGCGTCGCCTTTATATACCGAGACCATAGGTCGGGCATACGCCGCCATACGCTTTGGATACGCTACGAATACGCTCCCATACGCAACTCGTAGGTTCTGCATACGCTGCATACGCCCGAGATACGCCCGTGACCCAAGTTGAGCGTATGAGTAGCGTACGCCGGCGTACCCCTAGCATATGCCGGCGTACCCCCAGCATACGAGGAGCGTATGCCGGCGTATGAGAAGCGTATGAGTAGCGTATGAACCATACGCCCCCGTAGGTCGAGATTTTTTTAGCATGCACAAACAAATTTGGACGGACGGACGGGAGAAAGCGTATGGCGGCGTACAGCAGCATAGGCCGGCATAAGCCGGCACATGACGGCGTATGCGTAGCGTATGGCGGCGTATGTCGGCGTATATGACGTAACGCGCCTACGCCGCCGTACGCTCCCCCAAAAAACCCTAATGTGACAGCCCCTCTACATGAGGAACTATCCGCCACCATTTTCTGGATAGTTCACCAACTATACAACAAAGTCCGAAACAGAAAAGGTGCCGGAACTAGCTCGGTTAAAAACCTCACGTGATGCTCATCATGGGACAGAGTCAAAATGGTGTTGCACAGAACTGCAATGGAATTGCTGCTTCTCCAAGTATTCTTCGTTTTATTGTTCACAGGGGTGGCATCTCAGCCCCAGGCACAATTGTTTATTACATATGATGATGTTGCGATCAGATTTGGATTCCACCAACAGAAACCAAAAACAACACCGACTATTGCGTCTGGTGCTTTCCAGGATAAGACAAACCAAACCGGGTAAGTAGTAAAGTATATTCATAATATTGACTACCTAAAATTTAAGCTAAATCCTAATGATTAGGTAGTCAAATCAGGCTAATCATCTGCAGGGCTATTTACATCACATGAAAATTGTTGCACAGTACTAAAATCGGTAGACAGACAGCTCACAGAATAGATTAAAGGGTTTTTTAATTCGAGTAAATATGATTGGTCGTTCCAAACTGTCTTATCCACGATTTAGTTTTCCTAGAAATCAACATTCTAGGACTAGGTATGTGCCAACAAATTTCAAACCCCGTCAATAATAAAACAAAATGCACCACTGGAAAGAGCTTTAAACGCCATTTAACATGACATCAAGATTATCGGAATAGGTGGAGTATTAAGCCTTTTTAAGGAAGTTATGGCCTTTTCCAACTCTGAAATTGGTCATTATTTTCTTACATAAAATTAAGGTATATAATAATATAAGCACTAGATTTCTGTGACTTAAATTGGTGACTCATTCTCTGACCAATAAGCCACCACATACTTAGATTGTAGCTCCTCTATTGCATTCCGCCTCGTGCCAATTCTGAGTGCCTAGTCACAATTTCCCCGAACTCAACAGTATATTAGATTAATAATGGCTACACATTCCAGTTAACTTTTTTAAAATTCCAGATTGATATAAAAGGGTGAATTTGCAGGTTGAAATTGAGTGAAGCTTTTGAAGTTATTATTGGAATAGCAAAACTTCACCAAATTGAAATATTGTTAAACTAAGCTGTAAAGGGATTCCCATACTACATTAGATTAGATTAGATTAGAGTGTTTGAGCTATATGCTCAGGCCAAGTCGGAGACTCCACCATCAGGGCTCACAGCATGTCGTGAGGATGCTCTGTTCAGTTTTGTCATGCGCAGCAATGAGTTTGAATCTGTTTACGTTAGCTGGGTGTATCCTGGAATCTGTGGTTCGTCTGGTATTGTTTCTAACACCTTGTCAAGCTGCCTTTTGAATGATTGTACACTGCAGTTTGATTGATTTCTAATGTAAGCTGGTATTATATTAAAGAGCTGTACTCCTCGGACAGAAAGACTTCCTTCCCGCAGTGTTCTTGTTGACTGTGAGGCTTTTGTGTTTGTTGCTGGTACCTTACAAAGTCTACCATATCTTTTTGAATGATACGTTGTTATGCCATAGTTCGGTACTTTGCCTTCAATCATTTTCCAGGTGTAGATAATTCGATATCTCTCACATCGACGTTCAATGGAGTAGATTTTGAGGAATTTTAGTCTGTCCCAGTAATCCAGGCTCTTGGTGTCTTCAATATATGATGTGAAGCTGCGTTGCAGTGATTCTAATAGACAAGAATAACCAAGATTGTCCAATGCAAACCAATCATAGAGGCGTTTTTCTAGACCCCTCCAAAAAAAAGGTGCGATTGGCTGGATCAGTTTTGTTGTAAGAAAATATCCGCCGCTAGTCGCCGTTTGCGCACATACCTAAACATTCTGTCCTATTCTCGATGTCGGACATCCGGGCACTTTTTGCACTCGCAACACGCGAAGGGTAAAACAAATGCCACTGTCATAGAGACAACATTAAAACTACCCTAAATATGACAGTAATTTTTGGTTTTTGGTGTTTTGAAAGCAAATTTCTCTTGTTTCTATTAAATAGTTCAGATCTTTCTCTACAATTTCACGTTCAGCTTTTTTTTTATATGCCAATTGGAAGTTCTTGAATTTGTTTTGCGAAAATAGTTTTTGAGGCCATGATCTGGTAAGACTAAAGGCCCTGTCACATTACGGCGTATGGCGGGAGCGTATTGAAAACCTACGTAGGTCCTGCACGTGCCGGCCTATGATGACATTTGGTGACCTTTCGGGTGGTTTTGAGCGTATGTGGAACCTACGAGGAGCGTATGGGAGCGTGCTGTGACATTTTTTGACAGTATGGGCCATACGCCCTCATAGGTCGAGTTTTTTTGAGCATGCACAAAAAAAATTGGACGGACGGATTTATGAAAGCGTATGGCGGTGTATACCTCATACGCTTCACATACGCCGGCATCTGGCGGCGTATGAGTAGCGTATACGCCGTATGCCGACGTATATGACGTAACGCGCTTACGCCGCCATACGCCCCCGCAAAAAACCCTAATGTGACAGCCCCTTAACACTGGCACTGACACTCAGAATATCCCAACTTTCACTATTATCTCTGTTTTTAATACTTTCAGAGTAAATTGCTCTTAGGTTACATTAAATACTTCAGATCTTCCTCTTCAATCGCGCATTAAGATATTTTTAATCGATCCAATGAAAGCTTTAAAATTTATTTTGCAAAAATAAATGCTCCACATAGACATAGCATTGCTGTGGCACAAATCACTGCGGTATTTTACCCTTCGCGGGCTAGTTTCCGGGGTTGTGACATCATGCCGACATCGAGAATTGGTTATAGCTATTATTAAGTTGTGACCATTTGTGTGCCAGGATAGGTACATTTCTTTGTAGTTTCTTTATTAATGGTCCCATCCTGATCAAACTTCACACCAAGGTTCTTCTTCGTATGGCAAATCACCCCAGCTCATCAAAACTGATCCCAAAAAATTAGATCACAGGAAAATGTAGGTTTCCATGGCAACCATAATACTAGATACAAGATTCACCCCATACTTACAGTACACGGGTGAACGACAACGTAGTCTAAATACGGGCGAAAATAGCTTTAGTATGGAACAGGAAATAGAATGCCTGGCTCCAGTATCAAATGGGTACTTATATTGGCATAGATTTGGTGAAATGGGAGAGAATGCAAAAGGACAAGATGGCGGCCATAGAACGCCATCGATTTCATCTTTAAATTCTATTAAACTATATGTTTTATTATATTTTTCAACTCAAAGGTAGCGGGGAAATATGAAAACATAAAGAATAAATGTTGCTTCTTAGTAGGTACTCCAAAGTGATTTTTTTCCCCAACAGGTCAGTATTACAAGTTATATATCTGTACAGATCTTTTAAATCGGATCTCAATGATATAAAAATCATTTAGATCGATTGAATAGCTGCAAAGTAATGAGTGCTTAAAGATTGATTTTTTTACCCCGATTTGTGCACATTTCCAAATTAGCCAAATCTTGGTTTTTAGGGTGATATCATTTTCAGCACGATCCTAATCAATTTTCAAGGAGGATTGATGTCTTAATGTTTTCACTCCTTCAGTTCAATCAAATTTCCCACTTAAAAACAGCCATGCTTGATATGCTAATGAAGCCTAGTTTCTTCTCTGTCTTTCACTGGTCTTTCTTAGATTGCGAATTTAGGCTCGCATTGCATTTCCCCCGCTTTTTCGACAGCTTTTATATAGCGTTGGTATTCACCCGTACTGCAAGCACATGGTAAATGCTTTATCTACCATAATACAATCACTCCCACCTACAATATGAGTCCGTAGCTGTTTTTTAAAGAAGGGTCAGATCCTGATGAAATTTCATATCAAGGTTCTTCTTGGTATGGCAAATCACCCCAGCTTAGCAAAACTGAAAAAAAATTAGACCAGAAAAATTTAGGTTTCCATGGCAACCGTAATAAAATCATGCCCACCTACAATATGACAACTGCAGTTTCTTTATTAATGGTTTGATCCTGATCAAACTTGATACACAAATTTAAAAGCACTGTAGTGTCTAACCAAATGGACACATATATATATACATAATATAGGTATCAAATGAAAGATAAATAACTAAATATTGAGGATTGTCAGACTACTAGAATGATTTTCGAATTTTACTTATCTGTTCTGCATTTTTGTCCACGCTGAAAATGGCGGGAATTTAGCACAAGCAGTCCCCATTGCAGAATTAACTTAAACTTCCGAAAGCTGCAGTTCTGTCAATTCTTTATGGATTTTGATCTCACAAAAACTGAAACCTGTGCAATTTAGTACAGTTCAAAATAGCAGTAGAGTCACCACAATTTGAACAGATCTAAACCCCTGAATCTGCATTTTTGTGCGAGGTGAAAATGGTGAGAAATCAGATTGAGCAGCTACCACCGCACCGATACGCCGATGCGGACACAAATTTAAAAGCACTATAGTTCTGTCAATTCTTTAGTGATTTTGATCAAATAAAAAACTGAAACTTGTGCAATTTAGTGCCCTTCAAAATAGCAGCAGATTCACAACAATTTGAGCAGAACTACACCACCAAATCTGCATTTTAGTGCATGATGAAAACGTCGCGAATTTAGCATGAGCAGCTACCACAGCGGTGATGCCGCCGATGCACACACAAATTTAAAAGCACTGTAGTGTCTTACCAAATGGACAGATATACACAATATAGGTATTAAATGAAAGATAAATAACTAAATATTGAGGATTGTCAGATTACTAGAATGATTTTCGAATGTTACTTATCTGTTCTATGACTTTTTCAACAGAGGTTGACTTCAACAGCTTGTAAAACCATGAGAGGTATCCCCTAATGGACTAGAAACTGTCCCAGATGTAAACAAGGTTGTGACTGTTCAATTCTGATGTCATCCTGTATGGGAAGTCATTTGCATAGGATTTGTGAATGGGTTTTAGAGAGAACCTCTGAATATCATCATCATCATCATGCTGTCGGTCGCGATGCGACAAAGACTGCTTTCATTACTTGACTGCCGCTCTCCATTTAGCTCTCTGCTGTGTGAGTTGCGTCCATGAGTCAGTCTTAATGTCTCTCAGCTTCAGGTTTCTCTTGATGGTATCCTTGAACCGGAGACGAGGGCGCCCTCTCTTTCTGTAACCAGAAGACAGTTGAGAATAGAGGATCTGCTTTGGTAGCCTGTCTGATGACATCCTCATGAGGTGTCCAGTCCACTGGAGATTCTTTTTGATCAGATCTTCCATAGAGGGCAGCCCCGTCCGTTCGAGTATTTCCTTATTTGTCACTTTGTCCTTCCAGGTTAGCCTCATGATTGAATGCAGATGTCGCATCATGAAGGCATGCATCTTTTTCACCTGTCGTCTGTACACTGTCCAGGCCTTGGCTCCGTATAGTAGGGTGGATAGTATGATTGCACGGTAGATCTTGTCTTTGACCCGGATGGACACATGGTGGTTGTTCCAGAGTCTCTGGCGTAGTCGGCCGAAAGATGTGCTAGCCATGGCCATCCTCCTCTGTATTTCAGCATCAATGCGTCCATCACCTGATATAGTGCTTCTGAGGTAGGTGAATTCCGGAACAGAGTTTAGCTTGTTTCCGTCAACCATGATCTCCTCCTCTCGGGTTCTTGTAGAGTTGGGTTGGTACAGCACCTCCGTCTTCTTGATGTTAATCTTCAGGCCAAACTTCTTTGATGCATCGGAGAAAGCGTCCACTATTTTCTGGATCTCTTCAGCAGAGTGGGCAACCAGTGCACTGTCATCTGCGAATAGCAGCTCTCTCACCAGTACATTTCATGAAAGCTGCCTGCAAAAGTGTTGAAGTGCTGCTGGCTTTTGCAAGTTACCAGCGGCACTCTCTCGGGGAGCAAATAGAGGTTTCACACTGGCAAGAACATGTCAAGACAGGCGCAAAACTATTTGTCCCTGCAGTGGCTGGTCGGGAGATGTTGGGAGTTCCATACATCAACGCCCTTAATGCTGCCACAGTGACATGGTTTTCTGTTTAGGGTTTGCTCCCTTAGCCTTCGATTCTGTCAAGAACCTGTACCATAAGGCAGTGGTTTACAACTCTGCAGGGCAGGGGTGTTAAACTCCCTGAGGTATTGCTATACCTGCAATACCTGCATACCAATCTGAATATAGGCATATATAGAAACCAGGCCACAGAGTTCAGCTGCAGTAGTGGAGACAGATATACCGCAGCGCCCCAATCTGGATTTGATGTACCTAGCAGGGCCCATATAATTATGACGCGGTGTTAGCGCTCCAAAACTGGTTTTGGCGGAAATCCCCCCCCTCCCCCACACATAGACAGCACACACAGACACACACACCCGACATACACAGACACACACACACCCGACCTGACTTTGCAGAGAAAGACACACACAGACTCAGACAGAGACACACACAGAGACAGACACACACACAAAGACTGACACATACACAGACACACACACAAAGACTGACACATACACACACAGACAGACACACACAGACACATGGACAGACACACACAAACACATGGACAGACACACACAGACACAGACACACACACAGACAGACAGACACACAGAGACAGACAGAAACACCACACACATACATATAACAGACACACACGGCTGCTCCCCAGTGCATAGCACACTGTCCATTGTGTGTGGGGGGGGGGGCATGTGGTCGGGTGCCGGAGGACTGACCTGTGTATCCCCCCCCCTCCCTCCCTCCAACAGCGGGAATTTGGAATGCTAGCGCGCTCCCCCCTCCCCAAACTTTACCATGACAGAAATGTTTCTTTGTCCAAAAGACAGTGCAGAGGTCAGTGTTCGGGACCCGGGCGACTGGGATGAGGATCTCCCTTTCCGCGAACTGGATAGTCTTGGGGCGTCTGACTTTCAAGATCATTCCCCACACAAAGAATTTGAAATTGGATCTCCTTAGGACAGACTCGGACTCTATCAATTGGCATTTTCGTAGGAGAGCCCTGAACCTGGTTAGCAGGGCCGCCTAGGCGCAAACGTGCCCCTCTCCTTGAGACATAAAAGAGAACATTTTAGTGAGCTCCCCCTGAAGCAAAGGCACGTCCCTCTTCACGGAGCAGCTAGAATGTGCTTCGCCCCTCCCAGGACCGTTCTTATCCGGTGGTCAGAGAAGTCAATCGGAGGACAGCCCTCAGCTTTTAGGAAAAAGTTGAAGGCACTAATATAGTTCGTAATGGAGGAGAATTTTAGAGTATGTGCAAGCCAAAGGACATAAATAGCCGTCTGAAGAAGGGGATGGGAGAAAGCAAACCTCTGAGTATGCACTGTCACAAGTCGGTACCCGTCCTGATATGACATTAGATGTTGCTAGGACATAAAACAACAACAAACAAACAATCTGAATTCCTCGATGAATGTCAGGTACTTCCTTACCTGCGCTGACCTCGTTGACCGCAAATTAGTCGAGTGATAGTGGTCTGACATCGATTTAACCTGGGCCTCAAGTTTCTCTAGACCGGCAACGAGACAATATATTCAAATCAACCGAACACATGAGCGCAACATAGGTGACCCGCTTGGTCGACATTACTAACCCGGGCTCGTCCAGTCACCTACTTAGAGCATCACAGATCACGTTCTCCTTACTTCATATGTATACAGATGTAACATCAAAATTATGATTCACCGAGGCTCAAAATAGCTCCTTAACCCACTTCATAATTCAGACACACCGGACCGTGGTATTGTCTGTGACAAACATGACGCACCTGTCCTGCCAGGAATGGCCCCAGCACCTGGTGGCAGCGACCACCGCCCACATCTCTTTTAGATTAATATGGGCGTGACTCCCGATTTCGCTAGCAGCCGCGATGTGGTGGTCGACAACCGAAGACAAACCTGCATTAGCATTACCGAACTCGCCCACCAGCCAGTCATCTGAGTGGGTCGCTCCGAAGCATCACTGTACACAGATACAGCAGTGGAGGGCGAACCCAACAGCTTCGCGAACCCATTAAAGGTATCCACAAACTCGAGCCACCAGTGGAGCTCCGACCTGAACTCGTCATTCAGACAAAATTTGAAATATGTTTTTTAAGTTGCCGTATCGCGTCGTACACCTGGGTGGAGAAGGAGCAGCCCCCTCGGACAACTGTAGCGCGAGGCGCTCAAGCTCCGTGCGTGATGCCTTACGCTTTGCCTAGGAATAGCAAAAGTTCATATTTTAGTTTACAAATCTTGTCCTCGGGGAGGTGCAATTGAAGATTGACACTGTTGACCTCGATTCCAAGGGATCAGACAGGATGGCCGAATAAGTTAGAGCGTCCGTCTCCCGTGCTGGTAGATCGTGGGGTCGTTGGTTCGAACCCTGGTCGAGTCAAACCAATGACTTAAAAATTGATACATGTCGCTTCCTAGCCAGGCGCTCGGCATCATTAGAACAGGGCAAGGACTGGTGTGCTCAGTGTCAGGATAATGTGACTGAGTGGGATACCAGGTCATTGGGCCGGCGGCCTGGTTTCCCAGTGGGACAGCACTATAAAGTTGCCATGAGTGTGCACTGTCACAAGCTAGTACCCATCTTTATATGACCTTAGATGTTGCTAGGATGTAAAACAACAAACAAACAAACGATTCCAAGGAAGCGAGTATATTGAAAAGGGGCAAGTAATTTAGGGTAGCTTAAGGGGACACACGGGTGATCGGAACATGAATTTTGGTCAAACTGGTGATTTCTGGTTTTTGGTGTATTCATATAGAAAAACTTGTATGTTTTTTGGACAGATAATTACTTGACTGGATATTTGTGTATATAATATGGGATTCTAGATGATGATACTGGTACCATTTGAAAGAGACACTTTGTGAACTTTGAAGCTCGTTTTCTCAGAACTGCTTTTTCCGGGGTTTTGCCAATTTGCCCCCTCTAAAACTGTAAGTTATAATTGTAGCAGAAAGTTCAAACTTGGCAGTCTTATGTAAAAGTTGCTGCTGAGTGCAATAAGATGATTAACAACACTGTATCTTTCATAGTTCAAGAGCTAGGGATGGAGACACAAAAATTGACCATTGAATTTTGTTTCCCTCTGGTTCATCATGTAGGGACATGTTGGTAATGACATATATAAATTCACAAACCACCTTCTTGCACTCAACTGGACCAGTTCTTCATATAATAACTTGATTCAGGCAAATCTAGGCAAATTTAGTTTACTTCCTGGAGGGGGTAAAATTTAGATTTGTCTTTTTGCAAGATCCTTCATCATATGACCCCCTACTCAAGATAGAGCTTTGAAACTCTGCATATATGCTTTTCTTGATACAAAGAATGTGTGCTCCAATTTTCAAAGATCTATCTGTAATAGTTTTTGAGATAAGGAAATCACCCGGAAATCACCCGTGTGTCCCCTTAAATAGAAACCCAACCGTTTTAAAATAGCTGCGATTTTACCTTGATTTAGGAGACATTCATAAAAAGAAGAGCCAATAACTGTGAAGTTATCAAGATAATTAACTGATCTAAGAACTCCCTCCCTCTCACAGCAGTGGACTACAACATCTGAGATGCGGTTAAAAGTGTAAGGGCTTGAGGACAAGCCCACACACAGGTGATTATCAAAGAATATTTCGTGACCATGTCCGGAACCAAACTCCAAACTGATTGCCTGACTGGGGCGGTCGCTAGGATGAATACTGATCGCCCGGTAGACGTCTTTTATATCGATCGTGGCGATGAAATCGTTGCGCACGAGATGGCCGACTAGGTCATCAACACCTCGGTAAGAAAAAGTTGAACAGACCTCATCTACATAGTTACTGACTGAGTGGCCGCCTGGCTTACTGCAGTCAATTATAGTTCTTAAACCCTCGCCACTCGATTTGGGGACAGCAAAAACGTTATGCACATATTAGGGCGCCGAGTCAGCATGGGTTAATTAACCACAGCTTAATTCATTGGCTAATTTATTGTTAATAAAATTCTTGTCAACAGGATCTTTAATCTTTTTAGAACGTGCAGAGTAGCTGGCAGCACAACTTGGGTTTATTACTTTCAAGCCAAATATGGCACCGTGTAAAACAAACTCCCAGTTGGGGTCTACGCCTCCCCCTGAAAAAACATTCGCATAGAACACGCATAGTTTAAACTGAGCACGAGAGGGTCCGATAAAATGCTTATAAGTACAAATAGCTTTCAGACACCGGTGTGAAACAGTAAATGCAACTGGGCCTGCCATGGGGCTAAACCTGTCATGTGCCGTCACATGCAAATCACGACCGTTATTAATTACAATTAACCAATCACTCAATATGGGGTCTAAATGCGGGACAACGTTGTCAGCGTCGTTAAGCGAATCAGGTGTTAGGCTAGACTTGCGCTGGTGATCACACCTTCCGGGGCCAGGGAAAGGTCACGGTCATTACCACAGCCGTGAAGGGGTGTGCTGCCTGTCACATTACAGTTAGCTTAATCCGCCCGAACGTGGCCTGCCTTCGGGCTGGCATTCACCGGCAATTTTGAGGTGTCAGTCGAGATTGCCAAGGGTGTACGGGTAACACAATTTACCAAAATTTTACGGCCGGAACTAATACAAACACTAGCGACCCCCAGACACAATTCAGGGAAACGTCTACCCAGGCAGCCGGCAACCCCCTAGTCTTTACTGCACTTGCTGCGGACATATGTCTTGCTACTGCAGCGGGAGCACCAATGCCCAAAGCTACAAGTTCATTCATCTCTCGAAAGCCCCTCTTCCTTATTGAAGGCAAAGCACAGTTTCTTGCCATCTTTAACATACACCTGTCTAGGCCTACTTGGGCTCGACCTACCACCGGTAGTGGTGTTAGAACTGCTCCTGGTTTCCGCATCAATTCAAAAGCATAATACTTTAGCGCGACTTCTGGGTTTCCTGACGAGAAAGCACCAAAACCCTCATACACAGCAAGTTTCCTAATCGCCCTATAATAATTCACGTGGGACTTCTCGACAAAAGTGCCAGACTTTGCCTTGCCTGCTATATAACCAATATGTTTGAGAAGATTTAGTAACTTTACACGGGCTGACTCCCTTGATGCCACTACCCAGTTCACAGAGCCTTCTATAAGTTTGAATGGCGATAGTTTTATTGACCTCCTTTCCGTCTTGTATATGTCTGCGAAGGGACAACTTACTTCTGGCTTTTCTCTCCTTGCTTGACGAACGTTTGTCTGAGGAGGACGAACGTTCGTCCGAGGAGGACGAACTGGATGATCGCTGGTGGTAGCGGCGCCTCCTCCTGTCATGTGACGGGCCCCGGCGCTTGCTGCTGCTCTCCCCTCATACGCTCGCTACCTCTCCGCCCATGCTCCAGGTCATCCATCCGGTCCGCCTCACGGTCCCTCGTCTGGTCCCTCCTCCAGCCCAGAGTCAGGTTGGCGACACCTTCGCGCAGGTCTCACTCCACGCTCTCCAGTTCGGCCAACTTCTTCTGCCTCTCAAGATGTCGGATTGTCTCATTAATCTCCCTTTCTTTCTCCAACCGGTCGATGTCGATAACATTATTAGGCTGTTTGTCAATGACATGGGTCGTTTTCTGCCTTCCGCCATTGCACTCACTGACTCTCTCGTGTTCGCTCTGGTCGAACGCTTATTTGAACGTATTTGAACATTATACATACAGAACCAGATGTCGTTCACTGGTTCTGTATGTATAATGCTACAGAAAGCGCAATAAGCCTTTGGCATGCCGGTACCAGAGTGCCGGTGTGGCAGGAAATCGCAAACCCCTGGAAATTGCACAGGCCTGGGTTTGCGATTTACTAGGAAATCATAAACCCCCCTGGAAATCACTAACCCCCCATGCTTTGTAGCATTTATCACCCGAAGCATGGCAGCTATGTTTGATTCTGTAATTCTACCAGATCTGGGGGGATAAAATGGATTCAAGGAGGATCAAGATGGATTAATCCGAATGAAAACATCTTTGCGATAGTCCAGTTTGTAATTCTGACAGCACATGTTCTGAAAATTGTAATGGTACACATAGTTGTACTGGCTTTTCTTAATGATATAGTCTAGTATCTTTGACACAAATTGCCCTGTTCCCCTATCCTTCTTGTGAGTGATCGTAGTGAATATGGCCCTTGCTGTGACAGGCATGAAATTAAAAATAATCAATTAATCCATCTTGTGAGGGATCCCCCTTATATAAAAATAAATGTGGCTTAATCATGCTTACATAAATACAATATTTACATTAGACCAGTTCGTAATTCCAGCGTCACGGTTTATTGTGGGAATTTTAAAAGCAAAACAAACCTGCACAAAGCACATGTGCTTGCTTTAAGACTGCCAAACATGGGGGGGTTTGCGATGTCCAGGGGGATATGCGATTTCTTAGGAAATCACAAGTGGGGGTTTGCGATTTATTGGGTTTGCCATTTCCTGCTACACCAGTACTGCGATGCCGTTTGAGCAGGCAAGCAACGATAAACGTTTTAAAGTGTCTATAGAGTAGCAGTGTTGCAAATGGACTGACACGGCCGCGGTGCACTCGTAAGGTATACCCATCGTCGCGCGCCATCCGGTGGTACATCCGCGAACCAATGACAAGTTCCCCCACTGGCCACCGGGGCAGCACATTTCGCGTTCTTACACTCGCATATATATGTTGGCGTGTATACGTGCCTATACGATACATACAAGGTATACATACATGTATACATACATGTATACATACATGTATACATACATGTATACAGAGGTTAGGGTTTTGAGCTTGAAATCTGAAGTTGTTTGGTCTTGTGGGTTCAAACCCCATACACTCCACTACTTTTTTTTACATTCAACAAAAAAACTACATTTCTCTTCTATATCTGTTTCTGGTTGAATTATGCAATGTAATTGTTCTAACATATATTTTACATTAAAGCAAATATATTTCCTGTTTGAACTACTCTAAAGAAAATTGAAAATACCTCAATTTTACTCTCCCTTCTCTCCACTCACCCAGCCATTTTCAAAATAACAGCTGTCACCTGACCAATCTAGGTCACTACACCACCAAGTGGCAAAGATCAGAACTAAGCATGCACCACCCTCTGGCACAAATTAGAACTATTCCGAGTTTGTTTGTTTTCCCAAAGAAGTATACCGGATCTCCCTGTTATTGGAGCATAGAACTACCAATCCTAGTCCATATCTGGTGCCTTTTGCAGTTGGGCAACATTGGAAGTCTGGACGAATGGTTCCTTCCCAGACAAGCTGCAGGCTTATGCGGCTGGTCTGGTAGAAGGCACACTGACCCAGGATCTTGTCAACCTGGCCTGGCACAATACGATGAGTAAGTACTGCAAGCCGGTCACCAAGTACTGCAAGCGGCTCAGGACCTTCCTCAAGAAGAATGCCGAGTGGATGCAATCGCAGATCGATCAGCATGCGCACACAGACCCCTACTGGCACCAGGTAGGTTCACAGCTGTGTGTTTGAGGTGGGTGAGGCTGGACAGGATGGCCCCAGCAGTAAGACCGTTGGTTGGCTTCCCCTATGAGAGGTTGTGGGACCGAGTCAAACCAATGACTTACAAAATTGATACTTGTTGCTACCCAGCCTGGCGCTCTCGATTAATAGGGTAAAGAAATGATTGGTTTGCTCAGTATCCGGATAATATGACTGATTGGGATATCGGGTTATGATGCCAGTGGCACGATAAAGTAGCCATGAGTGCGCACTGTCACAAGTCAGTACCCGCCCTGATATGACATTAGATGTTGCTAGGACGTAATGTCCCCGCCAACGAAAAAAACAAAAAGATGGGTGCAATGGTGCTTTATGTATTTAGTTGGGATGGTTTTCTCTCTCTTTTTTAAAAGGAAGGCCTAGCTAGCAGTGACCATCCTGTATTTTGCTTTTCAGTAGTTATTTTCCAAAGTACAACAAAACATGTTCGCATTTTTTCGCCTCCAACATTGATGGAGGGGAGTTTATTTTTTTGGTTCAAGTGTTTTTATTCCTCTGAATAACATGTTGTCATTGCAAATATATCCGAAAACAATGCACACTGGTTTGTTTGGTTCTACAGCAACAGTTTTGGCAGATTTGGAACAAAAATATAATCTTTTATGTATCAAGTGAGCTTTTAGCATAATACAAAATAAACTGTGACCTTTCTCTCCATAGGTAGACCTGTTCTACACTCAGCTGAATGGGTTGAGGAATGGCTTCCAGGAAAGGGTCAAGTCTCCAAAACAACCACTTCTCGTCAACCCGCTGGATATGTTTGTGTAAGACATGTATACCCTATATATTATATCGTACGACTGCGCCCTAAATGTGTACCCCAATTTTGTATGTGCTAGTGGAATTGGCAATGGTAGAAAATTATCTAAAATCTCCGGATTTTTGACTCATTTCACGTATTGTAATTATATATTTCTTAGCTGCTAATGAGAGAGAGGGTCCTGAATAGCTTATTGTCGGAGGTATATTTGAAAACAACACAATGAGCAAAAGAGTATCTGATCACACTGAACTAAGACTAAAAGTAATGGTACTAGTATCTACCTGAATTGGAAATCCTAAACCAACAACTAAAACCTTTGATGTAAATGTAAAACGATTTAATATACCTCATACTCATTACTTAATGCATTGTGTACACTTTAATTTCAGAATCTACTTCACATTTCAAGACACTATATAAACCATGTTTAGAAAAAAAAGTTTAAATACCAAGATACCTGTAACACTTACGGCTGGAAGACCTGTGCTATTGCACTGACAAAAGATTTATATGAATAAAATTCATTCCACCCCCCCCCCCCCCCCAAAAAAAGAAGAAATATAGTCTTTCCAAGTTAAAAGTATATGGTTTGATGAAAGCATCAACTTTCTGAAACCATTCACTTAAAATATTTAATATTACCACTAGCTTCGATACTGGGGCATTCAATAAACATTTATGCTACTCTATAAACAAAGTCTACATCCAGTATGTTGATGTGCACATGTTTTCACTTAGAATATCTCTCATAGAAAAACGAGTGTTACTTCAAGCTAAAGTAAAGTAGATTTTTTAGCCATCAGCCTAATATATTAATGTAGAAAAAAGATATCGTAGAAACTCAAGACCCTCAGGTTGTGTAATTTTAGCTAATAATTTGATATAAAACTAAAAGCAACGGTGCGATTAAATGTGGTTTCATTTTATTTCTGCATTAACAAAAATAAAATAAAGATGGGGGAGGGGGTGCGGGAAACCAGGAATCCCCCCAAATACGCCTCTGTTGGAATTGCAGTTGAACAATTATTAAATGAAGTACATCCGCATGGAGTCACACGAACACTAACTCCTGCCCCTATTGCTATGGTGAGATAAACCCACCAGATATCTAGCGGCTTGTAAATAAGGATGGTCCTGTATTGATGCCGATATTTAGTGAGAGTTCCTTTCGTTCCGAAGACTGCTGCAGCTGGGTGGCGACCTGGAGGACCTGGAGTCGGTGCTCAATGCCTCCCAACCATCGCGCGTGCGCGGCGGTGGATCCTGCTCTGCGCTAATTAAGCTGTTGCCAGGCAACGCCGACCTTCTGACATCACAGGACACATGGGCCTCGTACAGTTCCATGCTGCGGATACTCAAGAGATACGACTTCAACTATCAGCTTACAGCAGGAGGGAAAGGTAGGTTTCAAAACGTGTTTGTTTCCTGTTTTATGGTTGATTATTGGTTAATGCAGTTAATATTTCTGGATTTGAATATTTTGTTTATGTTGCAATCCCCGATGCTTTTGAATTTTTGACAATCCTTTAATTTTGTTATTATTATTGAAAGAACATTAGTTTGATTATTATAATCTACTTTACTTTAATCAATGTAACCTATTTTGGATAGCTAGATTTGAAGATATTTAAAGCGAAAATATGTCAAATTAATTTTGCCAAGCACGTCAAAACTCTGATACCATATGCTTCAGCAGTATCAGGTTCTATTAAATTAGCTTAGTATCCTCGTTATGCAACCAAACATGGTTAATAGGTGCAGCAGTATCTACATTGGATATGTAGAATCAAATTAAGATGTTTAAGGTATTTGTGTTCAGAAAATTTGATACTTTTATTGGACTACGCAGCTTTAACATGAGTTTCCAAATCACCAGGAAAAGAATCCTGTCCTCGAAAAAACCCTTTTACTTTGAAATATTTGTTAGTATTGAAGTCTTAAAACTATAGACGAGATCATCGTTCCGACTGCGCATGCGCTGAAAACTGCGTTGGCAGCAAAGCAAATGCATCTGGCCATTGAGTTTGCCGATACACGATATAGACGAGATCATCGTTCCGACTGCGCATGCGCTGAAAACTGCGTTGGCAGCAAAGCAAATGCATCTGGCCATTGAGTTTGCCGATACACGTAGGGCAAAACTTCGAATAGATTCAAAATGAATAGAAAGTCATAACGATTTGGCATAAAGATGTATGCACATATCCAATATAATGATGTGATGAATATAGCTAAGACAAAACTAGCCATAGTCAAACATTTTGAGCTAAGAAACATACAATTCCACACAAAACAATCAGTCACTTTAAGGCTGATATCCACATCACCATTATTAATTCTTGTTCTAAATATTAAAATGTCAAATGTGTCAACATACACTTGTTTCAGAGAAATATATAACCAATATCTGATTAACCCTACTCATTTTCTAGTTCTACACATGTCATTAACCATAGGATATAAATATAAACATTAATAAAATAAGTAAAACTGACTCTGGCTATGGCTCTAACACTAGTCTTAGTGCCCAGATTTGTCTAAACTAGACTAAATCTAAATGCACATGGCATAAGATGTGCTGATTATATTAATGTAAATGCAATGCTGGATAAAAGATTAATATCTTAATTTATTATATTTTTCTTTTAGTTGGTATTCTATGTTTCAAACAAGAGCTGAGATGAGCTGAAACTAGCACATTTCATAGCTGACCCAGTGTATTAGCATGTGATGCTGCTTATTGTTTATTGGCGGGTTGTTCCAAACCTAGGTGCTGTAGTCTCGTTTTTTTTTTAATGTTGGGATTATATTGAGGTATATTTTGACCTCTTTCAGCGAAAGAGCATATCCCTGGTCATTCGATGACCTTCTCCTCATATCCTGGTAGTCTGACATCGGGTGATGACTTCTACGTTATCTCGTCTGGACTGGTAAGTGACATCGTGCAAACACTTTTTCTGCATTTCACTGTGTTTTGTATTATGTTATAGTTTGTGCATATAGTTTGTTTGACTGCGTGTTGAATGGGAAATATATGGAGCTAGAATTGATTCTGTGTGTTAGCATGTGAGCTACAAGACTAGCGATGGCTTCACTGTGTCTTCTATAATTAGGGCACTGGGTGAACAGCAACATTAGTATCTCGGAAGTGACGTGTTCATACAGCTCGATGGAGTATACTGTGACGGTGATGGATCATAATGCCCTTTTAATAGGTGACCATCGAGACTACGATAGGGAACAACAATGACTCCCTCTGGCGGTTTGTGAAGCCGTCCTACTCTGTATTGGAGTACGTGCGGAGTATGGTGACGAACCGCCTAGCCCGGTCGGGCAAGGAATGGACCAAGATGTTCTCCAAATACAACAGCGGCACGTGAGTCAATCTGGCAGGGAGTCCCTTTACAAGTAGAGGACGGGCTGCACACTCTCACAGAGGTTAGCCTCACTAATGGCGTATCAGAAATAGCCAGGGGTGTCGGTCCTCTATCAGCTGTGTGTATCTGTATATATATTTAGTCATATATGTATGTTTGGCATCTGATTACAAAAATAAAGAGATAGTTAATACAGTTGTGGAAGCATGTAATCGTTAATACAGTTGTGGTCGGAAAATGATGCCTAACCCCCACCCTACAAAAAAGAAAATTCTTGTGTGTTATTTAGTGAAAGGCGACATCTCATGTTCTGGAAGTTTCGCTCATTCGAAAATTCTTGAATTCTCACCGTGATTGATACCTTCACTCATTTGATTGGTGAAGATAATTTGGCCAGTCTGCGCTCCTCTACCTACACCTGTATATGTACATATCTGAGCATTATCACTGTTCATATAAACAATCGGTATATTCATAGGATATATACATATGGTTTGTTTACCCATTTTTGGACATAGCTGCATAGTACAGGAGGACCAACCTGCAATACGTGGTTAGCGAGTGCGCCAGTATTATATGTAGGATCAAATCTAGGTATAGTCAGAGAGCGTGTATATAAACAGATGAGAGGGACAACTCCCATACTAGACCGTGTAACAGCTGCCGACTGTGGCGCTCCAAGTGGTGGTTGTTGAACAGTATATGACACAGCTGTCAAAGGCCGTGAGCAATCTTCGTACAGAAAAAGTGAAATATCTCTAAAACTACACCACATAGAAACAAACTGTTTGGAACACATATAGAAAACATATTTAACGATGAGACTATATTAAATTCATATGGCTAGGGTTCTGTATTTCTATTAATTTTGAATAAAATACACGTTTTGCACTACACGTACGGCAAACTCAAGGCATTGTCAATGGCCGTGAGCAATCTTCATACAGAAAAAGTGAAATATCTCTAAAACCACATGACCTAGACACAAACCGCTTGGAACACATATAGAAAACATGTTTACCAAAAGGATTATATTAAATTGATAAGGTTAGGCTTCTGCATTTCTATTAATTTTGAATAAAAACAAATGTTTTGCACTGCACGTACCGTCAAACTCAAAGCTTGTTCAACACTAACCGCCAGGAACGCCACTGTAGCCTGTGTTACCGATTTTCGCGGGAGTTGTCCCTCTCATCTGTTTATGGTATAGTTTGGGACCAGACGGGATGGCCGAATGAGTTAGAGCCTCCGTCTCCCATGCTGGTAGATCGTGGGTTCGAACCCTGGTCGAGTCACACCAATGACTTAAAAATTGATACTTGTTGCTTCCTAGCCTAGCGCTCAGCATTATTAGGATAGGGCAAGGACTGGTTGGCTCAGTGTCAGGATAATGTGACAGTGGGATAACAGGTCATGGTGCTGGTGGCCTGGTCTTCCAGTGGGGCAGCACTATAAAATCGCCATGAATGTGCACTGTCACAAGTCGGTAATGGTCCTGATATGACCTTAGATGTTGCTAGGACGTAAAACAAAACAAAAAAAGAGAAAAAAGTGGGATATCGGGTGATGGTGCCGGCAGCCTGGTTTCCCAGTGGGGCAGCACAATAAAGTCGCCATGAGTGTGCACTGTCACAAGTCGGTACGTCACAAGTCGGTACCCGTCCTGATATGACCTTAGATGTTGCTAGGACGTAAAACAACAAACAAACAAAAACAAAGAGATAGTTTTGGTTTTCAAATTTTGGGACAATCATTAGATTGTGCAGCTTAAAGGCCTTCTCGGGCATATGTACATTGTTTGGGTGTTTGGGTTCTAGGCAGTACTGCATATACATAGCACATGGTTTTGTTTGGCATGACTGCAAGTACAACAGACTGCTGGTTACCCACAGGTACAACAACCAGTGGATGGTGGTGGACTACAAGAAGTTTACCCCTAGAGGCTACAAGCTGCATCCCGAACTGCTCTACGTCCTCGAACAGATCCCGTAAGTGAGGCTTAGTGGCTTGCAATAAAGAGGTACTTAGGGTTTGCGCTTTACTTTTAACTAAACATTAATGTATCCTTACAGCACAATGCCACATACATTCCCACAGCAGAACAGCAACTAATGCATCCCCTCAGCAGGAAGCCACCTGTCTTAATGCACTGCTGCAGCATGATGCAACATGCAATAACCACTCAGTCACATTATCCTGAAACTGAGCAAGCCAGTCCTTGCCCCATCTTAGTAATGCGGAGGGCCAGGTTAGATAGCGGCAAGTATACATTTTCTAAGTCATTGGTCTTGCTTGGTTAGGTTTCGAACCCACCGTCTCCCACACGGGAAGTCAGCAAGCATTCTTATTGATCCGGCGACTCCTTCCATTACAGTAATACCTAGACCCCGTGAGGGACACCAATACAATGACTTGTGGTGCATGAGCAGACACAGATTTCTGTCAATATATATATGATGTAATTTATTTACATTTCTCTGTCTTAGTCATTCGTCAAATTGATTATGTAAATATTTCCTCAGTAAAGGTGATTATATGTATGTTTTTGTTGTTGCTTTCTTTATGTTTAAATTAAACAAGTGCTGATGAAGGTATATAATATGGATTTCCGATTTCTGCAGTCTATTTTTATTTTCTAAATGTGAATGTTGGCAAGTGTGGTGGTTCGGCCTTAGGTGAATAGGTAAAGAGCCTTGCTGTAGTGGATTGAGGTGAATCGCTTTCTTAATAAAGGAGTCGCCTTGTTGTTGTACAGAGGCCACATCATGTCCGGGAGTGTGACCAACGTGCTTCAACATCAGTCCTACTGGCCCAGCTACAATGTCCCGTAAGTAGTATACACTGAAACCTTCTCAGGGATCCAGTAAGCTGACTTCTAGCATATATTCAAATAGAGCAAGTAGTCGTTACGGTGAAACAAATTGAGAAAATATCCAGGATTGTGGGAATGTTACCCAAAGAAATACAGCGTTAGAAATAAGGTTGCCTCACATGGTGTATATCTTCCTGTAAAATGAGTGTAGGTTTATAATGTGCATAGCTAAATTGGCCAACGCATTTTTGCAATGCATTGTGTTGTGTATTTTAATATGCCAATATCATAACCAATGGAGCAGTGGTGTCTGGTGTAGTTCTCACTAACCGGAACTAGCGCCACAATCATTTCCACCTGCTCTTGTTGGGCAGGGGCGCCCCACCGACTGCGGCGGAAACTGCCGGTACTATCTACCACATCTAACACACCATACACATCACCATTGTGTCATCGCTGGTGAACTATGCAATATTTATAGTTAGAGGCTATTAGGTTTGTATTTTTGTTTTTTTAATATGGATATCATATTCTGAAATAATTAATTTGTCTTCCTCATTTCATGGCCATTTGCCATATCCTTGCAATGCGGCGTGCTAGGCTAGGTAGCGACAAGTATCAATGATTATGTTACTGGTTTGACTCGGCTACTGAGTTTAGAATCATGCAACATGCCACATGGAAACTCGGCTCTCAATTCATTTAGTCATCATACCTAAGCAGGAATGCTTTTTTTTAGACAGTTCTTGTTCAGGGGTGAAAGATCTCTGCGGTTTCACGGATTTCCGCGATTTTTTATATTTACCGAAATGTGATGTATATATAACAGTTGGGTAGTTCGAATTCCGTTTTTATATGACTTTAGATGTTGCTAGAACATAAACCCAAACAGGAACGAGTTAAGTATGGGCGATACTAGTCACAACCAGGCTAATTGGAACCTAACTTCCGGTATTTTTCTGCGATTCCCTGAGAGTGCTAACTCTATGGGAGAAGATCCGCCTTATCGCGGAATTCACTGTTTCCGCGTTTTTTACTGGACACCACTTTCATCCCTGTCTTGTTATGAGTACACGTCGCAGATATTACCCTGAGATTCATGTTTTTGTATCACTTTCTGTTATGAGTACTCATAACTGGCCCATGTTGCAGATACTACCCTGAGATATTCCGTCTGAGCGGGACCGAGGCTATGGTTAAGAAGTATGGGCCGTGGTTCTCTTACAATGAAACTGCACGAGCCAACATCTTCAGACGAGATCACAGCAAGGTCACAAACATGCAATCGATGATCAAACTCATGAGGTTAGTTCGACTACACCAAAGAATAGTCGTTGTTTTCGCAGTTGTCTGTTAATCCTGGAGGAAGGACTGGAGCTGGGACCCGGCGTGTTTACACACCGGGAGTGGCGTGTTAGCCCCTCCCAGCCGTATTCTTCATAATAGAGCCTAGATTTTAAAAGTGGCGTACTCTGATCGCTTTGAGTTTCACCCATATCTTTTAGTTAAATATATTAGGTTGGTCGTCATAATATACCTTTCTTTTATTTGAAGTAACTTATTTTAAAGGGTTTACTTTGGAGCTATTTGAAGTGAAAACATACGAATTAATGGTGGCTTGCATGTCGACGTGCTAGACATCAAAGGCTTCAGAAATGACAGATTCTATTACGTTGACTTAATATTCCGTCTCTGCAGCAATAAATATTTAATGAGTGCACCAGTATTTAAGTGCATATGTCGAATCTACCTAAGTATTTTGGTTAGAACCATGTGATGCTTTTATCTGACATTGCAGCTTTAAAGTCTACTTTGAATCCTATTCACCAGACTCAATACAGTTCTTACCATGCAATTGTCAGTTATCTCGGGAGAGTCACCTTATCCTGACAGTGAACCAAGCAGTCCTTGGCCTGTCCTAGTCACGCTGAATGTCAGTTATGGTAGCAATAAGTACACCCATGAATAAATATGAAATTTATAAAACAAATTTAATTAACAAACCAAAAAATTGTCCCAAATCGATATGTTGATTCTGTGTTTAATGGTACTAGGTTTCTAGCACACAAACAATGACCATTTTCTTTGGATACAATGACTTTACTGCTTTCTGTAGGTACAATGACTTCACTCACGACCCGCTGTCTAAGTGCAACTGCACGCCACCCTACAGTGCTGAGAACGCCATTTCCGCCCGATCAGACCTGAACCCGCGCAATGGCACCTACCCGTTTGGCGCGCTCGGACACCGCAACCACGGCACGTTGGATATGAAGGTGGGGCTTCCTTTTGTTATGGTTTTTGTAGACATGGCTGAGACCTGCAGAATCTTCTTATATTTCTTATTACCCGATTAGGTTTGGTGTAAGGTATATATATATATTTCACCTCATCCCCTAGAGATCCAGCACTTCCAGACAACCAATTTGTGTTTCCACTGCGAGCAGACGTAGCAAAGGTGAGTAGCGACAACCTTCGTTTAAAACCCATGTTTTCTAGCCACGAATGGCTTTTAATTTTGGCCTAACTTGACCCTTTTCGGTAGCAGGGTCTACCAGAGATAGTTATTGTATTAATAACTAATCAACTTAGCCAAAATTGTACATTGAAAGATTAACTAGTGGTGCGGTAACCAACGGCATGTTGTCAGTCTATGGGCGTGGACATGCCTGCCCTTGGGCAGACTCACGACAACGACCATGCGCTTAGCTGGCGCCAGTCCCCTGAGGGGTGGTCTTTTTTGACAAAGCCGTACAAGTTTAATTAAATTTAATAGTTTTTTGAGAAATTGTTCTCATTTCGGTAACGGCTGGAGTTGGGGGGGAAATCAAAGTGGCGAAAGCTACAAGGGCACTTAGTTGCACACGCGAGGGATAGGCTCCTCAATATAGTTATGCGGAGACGCTGCGTACACTGGTGCAACACACATATATATATAAAGTGCAAAATTTTACAATGCTCACGTGTTCGCGCACGTAGCTTTCATGCATAGGGCACATGACTCTGCATGTTCTATTAACGTTAGAGTTAATTAAATAATTACTTTTATTCTAAAAAAAACTTTTATAATTAACTTAACTTTGTGTTTTTACTAAGCATTTTAGTTCGCTGGTTCTGGGTGGTAAAATAAATTGCTGACGGATACATGTTCTAGTGTACTAATCTGGCCTGGTCTATTTGCAGGTGGCACAGCGCAGAGCGGTTACGCAACTACCAGCGACCACCAGTCAGGCAATGAGCCTGACTACAATGCAAGTCAGACGGACACGCAGCCAGAAACTAGGTCACCTAGCCATGGGCTGAATATAGCTGACCCAGAAACAGGTGCCACTGCAGCCTCAAGGAAATTAGGCCTTGCCCCAGCTCTAGAAGATTATCTGCATGAGCTACTAGAGCGGAAATTGCAACAACAACTACAGCCAGGTACTGATAACTGGACTCATGAGGTGTCAGACAACGACAATGAGTCAGACGACACCCTGTCAGTGACCAGTTACCAGATCGAAGCACATGAAAGACAAGAAGGGCAAAGAATTTACCCTCTTCATGGCCCCTAAACCGTATTCATGAGCTCGGGGTAACGCTACCCTGGGGCTCTAACCGGGGGGGTACGCTACCCCCCCGGCTAACGGTGGAAAATCTGTATTCATGAGCTTGGGGTAGCACTACCCTGGGGCTCTAACCGGGGGGTACCCTACCCCAATTTCGAAGCAGGGGTAAGCCACTACCCCGAGGGGTAGTGAGCGTGTGTGGCTCTGAATCTATTCAATGCGATCATATTTGATAGATTTACATACACAATAAGTGAAATTTTGTCAAATTAACCCTAAATGCGAAGCAAAATTAACGCTGCTGCCGCAAAGGCGGCGATATTAATATTGTCGAATCGACGAATGTAAAGTACACAAATCGCCGCCGCCGCAGCGACGTCGATATCCATACTGTCGACGTCAAGTAAAAATGGCCGCCGCCGAATCGGCGGGAATTTCTTACGCCCAAATCTATTAAATGCAGTCATATTTAACAGAATTACATATGCAATAAGTGAAATCTTATCAATTTAACCCTAAATCCGAAGCGAAATTCACGCTGCTGGCGCAAAGGCGGTGATATTAATATTTTCAAATCGACGAATCTAAAGTACACAAATCGCCGTCGCCGCAGCGACTGGAGGGAATTCCCAAATCTATAAATAATCGAACGGGTAGCTATCCGCGGCGGCTTGGGCATTGGTGAATACGACTTGACCCATTTCTCCAACCTGCGGATAGCTACCCAACGACTAAGCCTACCCTCCGGCTAAGCGTACCCCGAGCTCATGAATACGGGCCCAGGAGAGTAATACTAACACCGGGGGCAGGTGGTTAATGATGATCACATCAACGTCTTAGAACTAAAAGCCATCTTACTGGGCTTACGCCGTCCTGATATGACCTTAGATGTTGCTAGGACGTAAAACAACAACAAACAAACATACTGGGCTTACGCAGCCTAGTTAAACTAGGCAAGTCACACATTAAATTACTGACTGACAATAACACAGCTTTAGCTTATGTAAGAAGGATGGGAGGCACTAAATCTCCCAGGTGCAATGAGATAGCTAAACAAATTTGGCAATGGGCGGAAGAGGAATATCTGGCTGACTCTCAATTACATCCCGAGTAAAGAAAACGTAGTGTCAGATAGGCGCAGTAGACGGTTCCATGACCACTTAGAGTGGTGCCTTGCACAACACATATTTGAACAAATACGTGTGGGGTGGGGGACTCCAGACATTGATCTGTTTGCTTTGAGGACTAATAAAAAAACTCCCGAAATATGTTTCTTGGCATTCGGAGCCAGATTCCTGGAAAGTAGATGCCTTCAGTTTCAAGTGGCATAAACATTTCTTTTATGCTTTTCCTCCATTCAGCATGATGGGGCGAGTGGCCCGGAAGCTGGGCCAGGACGAATCATGGGCGATCCTTGTGGGTCCGTTGTGGGTCACGCAACCCTGGATGGCGGCAGCGACGAGCTGGGCGAGACAGCCTCACATTCAACAGGGCCCCGAACAACCTGTCGTTCAGCGGTTCCTCCCCCCCTTGGTGGCATTCCTCTTCTAAAAAAACACCTGGAACCCTACGGTATCGATAAAATTACTCTGAACAGACTGGTCTCAGGTGCCTGGAGACAAGGAACAGTTAAATTGTTCGCACATTACGTTAAAAAGTGGCAATTATTATTTTTTATAGAAAAATATTGACTTTAAAACCCTCTCTGGCTCAGATACTCCACGTCCTTCGAGGTTTAGAGAATGAATGGTTAGGCCATTAAAACAGCGTGTTGCGCTCTTTCAGTTGTTTTACCACGTATTGACAGCCAAACCATTTGCAAACATTATTTAGTTCATTGGTTCATTAAATCGGTTTATGAAAGAAATGCACCCAAACCGAAATATTCATGGTTTTGGGACGTTTCTTTGGTCTTTAAGCTTTTCAAGAGCTGGCCGCACAACAAACACTTAACATTAAGGGATCGGGGGTATAAGGTAGCGACGCTTATCCTTCTGATAACTGGTCATAGAGGGCAGACGATACTTGCCCTAAGCTTAGATAAGATAGAGATCTCAAAAGAAGAGATCACGTTCGAATTAAGTAAAATTTTGAAATCACAGTTTAGGAGACCCTCATCTTCAGTTACGCTTACCGCGTTTAATGATAACAAGAAACTGGGTGTCGTAAGAGCTATTACAGCTTACATTGAATGTACCAAAGATTTACGAAAACACAATCAATTATTGTTAAGCTATATTAGGCCACATGGGCCTATTGCAAGAGACACTTTGACATGAGAGGAGCGGTTGTTTCTAATGCGAGAACTCTAGGAATCTCGGTTAAAACCATCCGAGATAAAGGACGTTGGAAGACTTCGCTGGCGTTTGCCAAACATTACAACAAAAAAGTAGAAAGACAAGACATGGCGTCTAGCCTCCTCAGGAAATGAACATTTCCCTTTGTACCTGTCTATTGATAAATTAAGATAAATTAAAATTGAAAACATTAACAGTATAAACCGAAATTATGATTATGTAAACATCTCCTTGTACTATAAATACCAGACGGGATGGCCGAATGAGTTAGAGCATCCGTCTCCTGTGCTGGTAGATCGTGGGGTCGTGGGTTCGAATCCCGGTCGAGTCAAACCAATGACTTAAAAATTGATACTTGTCGCTTCCTAGCCAGGCGCTCGGCATTATTAGGATAGGGCAAGGACTGGTGTGCTCAGTGTCAGGATAATGTGACTGAGTGGGATACCATGTCATGGTGCCGGTGGCCTGGTTTCCCAGTGGGACGGCACTATCAAGTCGCCATGAGTGCGCACTGTCACAAGTCGGTACCCGTCCTGATATGACCTTAGATGTTGCTAGGACATAAAACAACAACAACAAACAAACAAACAATGTACTATAAATAGCCAGGAGGTTAGAGGACGAGGTGAAATAGAATAATTATGTGGGACTTACCTGGGTACAGTTAACACATAATTGTTGTTTTACTAAGTCTGATAGCCTCGGCATGTTATAGTACAGCCCAGCCCCGCTGCTGGGTTAGGGTAGGACTAACTATAACAAGAAACAACAAACAAACAAAAAATTTAAGTGACATAATTTCGGTAGATTGGGTAAAGATTGGTTGTCCAGAGGTGCTTACTGTACCCAGTTAAGTCTCACATAATTACTCTATTTCACCTCGTCCACTAGCCTCCTGGCTATTTATAGTACAGGGAGATGCTTACGTAATCATATATGTATATATATATATTTTACCTCAGTACTAAGCCTCTGGCTACTCGTGGTCGAGGGAGAAGGAAGCAACATCCGGGTCCAGCAATTAGCATATTCCACTCATAACGGGAGGACGTTGCGAGCAGGTTCAGCAGTTTTTTCCAAGCAATACCAACAATTCCAAAGTAGGTATCGGACGAAAACTTACAAGGATTGATAACAATGCATATAGCACAGATTGATGTACTTTTTGCAATACTTAGTAACATGTTAACACAGTTATTCATGTAAAAGTATTCAATATCCAGTGCGTTAAACTTTTTTGGAGCACCACCATTTTTTGTGCCGCCCGTTGCCGAACGGAGAGCTGTTTGGCAGGAGCCAATTCATCGCTTAGATTATCTTAGGGAAGCATAATAGAATTCCCAAGGGTTTAGGCTTACCTCCGAGTTTCATAGCATTTTCTTCAACTTGTTGGCGGAGTAGCCACAGGAGGGAGAAGTGTATGTTACAGATTGGTTTCGGTTTGGTTCGTCCGACCGTTGCACTTTCCACATACCATTTAGCTTATCACACCTGGATTAAACCGGTGTAAATACGGATTTAATACCCATTTAGTGCCTCAAGCACGTTTCTGCACTGTTCCATGTGCTCAGTTGTTCCTTGAGCTCGTTTTAATAAACCTTTGGTTTTCAGACGACTCGAGATGGCGGCGAAGCGGAGTAAGGTCGATGTACCACACACGCTTAGTGAGGGGGACGCTACCCCTGGGCTCGAGTCTGCTCAGTCACGTGACCACTCGCCCGAACCGGGGCCATCTGATCTAGACGACCGGGTGGTACGCCTCATCAGGGAGCAACTACAACAGCTGCTCCCAGAGAAGGCGGCCAGACAGCATAAAGAACAAGATGTCACGTCTGAGGAGTCGGACTGGGAGGACATGTCGGACCCCTAACAAACGACAGACTCAGAGATTGGGTTTCCCTCAAGGAAGACGAAACACAAGAAGGACTCATCTGATGGAGATGAGTACTTCAAGGCCCGCAACAAGACTGGCATCAAAAAGACCAAAAAGAAGTCCAAGTTGAAGAAAAAGAAGAAGAGTAAGTCCTCTTCATCAGACTCTTCTTCCGACTCGACCACCACAGATTCCGAATCCGATACGGAACGGACTGGCAAATATGTGAAAATCGGTGGAAAGGTGGTCAAGAAAATCTTGACGCAGAAAAAGAAGATCATCAACACCTGCACCCTGATGAGGAAGACTATTAAGGGACACTTCCACACCTTTAAGCCGGCCGAAATTGTCACGAAGTTGGCCGAGCAGTTCACAGGGATCAAAGGGATCCCGGAAGCTACCATCAAAGAGATGGATTCAGATGTCACGATGAGTGACGAACGAAAGAAGTTTGAAACTTGTCTCCATACGGTCCACAAAGGAGTGCTGGCGGCTCTAGCGGCGGTGATGCCTATTGCTAACCACATGATGGACAATAAGTTCTCCACTCTTTGCGCTGACATGGATTCAGGGATAGCTCTCCTCACAACGACGAGTAATTTCATCTCGTATAGACATTTCAAGAACGTCTTCAAGTTGGTATGCACCGACGCTGGCAAAGAGGTCGCACCGTCTAAGAAAATCGTGGACAATGACAGCAAGGAATGTACTTTATTCCTTGCCCCCAAGCCTATCAAGGGCAAGCCCTTGGCTAAGACCAAGATGTTCGGGGAACAGCTGCAGTATCTATTCAAACAGGTCGAAACTGCAGCGAAATCATCCAAGCATTTGGATGCTAAGAAGGGATCGGACAACACAAACCGATTCAAGAAGATCCGTCAGGATTTTCGAACCCGACAACGAGGAAACAGGTTCGGCAGCAGCAACTTTGGCTATCAGACCAGAGGACGGGGACAGCGGAACCAGTACGGCGGGAACGACAACAACCGCCCCTTCAAGATGGAATCGAACCCCCCGAAGCCATTCCCCAGACCAGGGAACAAGTAGAAGTTGTGACACAAACTCCTGTAAGCAAATTTCAAGCAGGAAATATTGCTAACCATTTAGATGATTGGGAACAAATTATAAATAACCACAGTGCTTAATATTGTACGAGGAGTTACAATTCCTTTTATAGAACAGCCTATTCAAACCCATACTCCATTCTATATCGTTTTGATGAGCTAGAAAAACAAAAGCATTACATAATGAAGTGATACAATTTTGTAATAAAGGGATTATTGAACCAGTCCAACATGTTCCAGACCGAAGCCAAATGACGATATTAGGATGATTTTGGACTTAACAACACTTAACAAGATAGTCCAGTACAAACATTTAAAAATGTTTTCTTTAGAAACAGCCAGGGATTTAGTTACACACAATTCATGGCTGGCAAGCGTAGACTTACGAGATGCATACTATGCAGTTCCTAAGATTTATCTGGGAGGACCAACCTTATGAGTTTACATGTCTCCCAAATGGTCTAGCGTGTGCCCCACGCCTATTTAAAAAATTGTTAAAACCAATTTTCTCAGAGATGGCACAGAAAGGTCATGTTATGTTCCCGTACATTGATGATTCGTTTATTGTTGCTCAAACACAACACGATTGTCAAAATGCTATAAACAATTTATGCCAAGTATTTCATAAGTCAGGATTTACATACATAATACTAAATCTGTGCTTACGCCAACCAAAACATTAAAATGTCTGGGATTCTTTATCGACACAATAAAAATGATGAATTCATTGACACCTGATAAACTAGATAAATTTAAGAATACAGCATATGGTATATTACAGTTAAAAAGACCAAAGATACGGCAAGTAGCAGTTCTTATTGGCATTATGATAGCTTATGCACCGGCCATTTTATATGGTAATGCACACATTAAGTCCCTGGAAATAGACAAAAAAAAATTGCACTAGCCAGGTCAAAAGGCAATTTTGAAGGCCGTATGAAAATTTCGCAAGAAGGCTACGATGACATTCATTGATGGCTAACGCACATTGATTCTGCACCAAATCCTATAAGGATGGGTGAACCCAATACAATAGTCACTACAGATGCATGTTTAGAAGGTTGGGGTGCACACAGAGATGACCGTGCAACAGGAGGTCGCTGGTTACAGGATGAAATTTCCGAGCACATTAATGTATTAGAATTACGCGCTATCTATCTGGGATTGTGTAGTTTAGTGTGTGCGCCTAAGTTTCACGTACGAGTGTTAACAGATAATACCACCACAATGGCCTATATTCGCAACATGGGAGGGACAAAGTCCAAACCATGTAACAAACTCACAAAACAAATTTGGAATTGGGCACAAACACAACAAATATGGCTGACAGTAGCACATATACCAGGTAGTCAGAACACACTAGCAGACACAAAGAGTCGTCATTTCCATGATCACTTGGAATGGTCTCTAAATGATAACATTTTTGACATTATTTGCCAAAAATGGGGGAGTCCCAGAAGTCGACTTGTTTGCATCACGAAACAACAAAAAGATTTCTAAATATGTGTCTTGGCATCCTGAACCAGACGGCTGGAAGGTGGATGCTTTTTCTCTGATCTGGAATGATAAATTTGATTATATATTCCCCCCATTCAGCATTATCAGCAGAGTGGCCAGGAAGATCAGGCTGGATCAAGCACATGCGGTGCTGGTAGTGCCAGAATGGAAAACTCAACCCTGGCTAGCAGCAGTGTCATGGGGAGCAAAAAACTCACTAAAATTCCCCAGGGGACCGGGAAATCTACAACACCAAGGACGGTTGACAAAGGAAGGAGACGTGTCGACGACGCCCCTATTGGCATTCCTTTTCTAAGCAGATACTTAGAAAAATTTGGTTTAGATAAAATTACACGAGATAGACTCATGTCACATGCATGGAGAAAAGGAATGGTAAAATTATATTCAAGCTATTTGAAGAAATGGGGTATATATTGTTTACTCAAGAAAGTCAAGCCAATGGAACCGTATCTTGCTTAGGTTGTCCGTTTCTTACGAATGATGGAAGACGAAGGACTTGGTTGTGGAGACATCAATGCAGCTAGATGTGCACTTTCAGTTATTTTACCGAGAATAGATGGAGAGACAATCGGTAAAGACGAGGTCATTCACTGGTTTATGAGATCGGTTTATGAAAGGAATCTTCCAAAACCCAGATACAGTAGATTTTGGGATGTGTCGGTAGTGTTTAAATTATTTAAAACATGGCCGAGTAATAAGCACTTATCAGTTAAACAATTAAGTTTTAAGGTAGCAGTTCTTTTACCGTTAGTAACAGGCCACAGAGGACAGACAATTGTAGCCCTCTCTTCTCGACAAGAAGGAGGCTACTTTTGATTTAGACAAATTGTTAAAGTCAAACCACACAGGTGACCCGCTATCCACGGTTCATGTAAACAGCTTTCCAGATGACAAGAATTTGTGTAGTTTCAGCCATTACAGCTTATTTATCCAAGACAAAGGGAATACGAAATTCAAGACAGCTTTATGTGGCTTAATGAAGCTGACACACTCGCCAGATGGACGATTACGGTACTCAAGGCGGCAGGCGTCAACACAGGACGCTACGCTTCCCACTCTACGAGAGGGGCTATGGTCTCAAAAGCAAGACAGTTAGGGATCTCAGTGAAGAGAATCCTAGCACGTTCCGGCTGGAAGACGGCAAGGTCATTTGCTAAACATTACAACAAACGCCTAGACCAGTGGGGTAGCAACCCGCTTACTCACCAACTAACAACAACCCGGTGAGACAAACTCTGTTTATGTTGATGATTAAAAAGGATAAAAATGAGATTATGTAAAGGTCTCCCTCGACCAGAGTAGCCAGAGGCTTAGTACCGAGGTAAAATAGTATAGTTATACGAATCTTACCTTGGTACACGCCTCGGATAGTCGTGGGCCAGGGCCCGCCCACCACACCCTGCCTCGACTATTACGTTTGCTTGTGCCAAAACGAAAACATGAGTATCCATACAATTAAGCTAATTTTTATCCTGAATAATTAGGTGAAGATTGCTGGACCCGGATGTTGCTTCCTTCTCCCTAGCCCACGACTATCCGAGGCTTGTACCGAGGCTTGTACCGAGGGAAAACAAGAGTTATCCATCATCTGTACCAAGGTAAGATTCGTATAACTATACTCTAAACAAAAAATTCCTAAAGAAAACAATTACTTACTAACACAACAAAACCGCACCTGCCCCTGAGCGCCGTGAATGCTTGCTGTGTACTGGCACAGAAAGCAAAAGACAGGCCAGGAAAAGTGGTAGGCACTAAACAGAAAAAATAGGGAAATTAGCTCTCCTAAGTATTAAGGAAATCAGGAAAGCTATCACCACATGGCGCAGTCCACCTGGGTATGTGTAATGGCACAAACCAACACAGAAGTGGACAGGCCACGGTCCTGCAACTGATCCACCCTGAAATACAAAATGACTAGGGAAGCAACACAGCCATCACACCTGGCTGCAGTCCTAAAGGGTCCGAGTGTGTTCTAGCACACAAGTGCACTATCTAAGGACAGGGTTTAGGTGAAAGGATGCTGTAACAAATAACAAAAATCTGAATGTAACGGGATCCTCTCCCACAAGCCTGCATGTCACCCAAGTAGATGTACATAGTAGGCTAAGGTATCATTACTCAGACTAGACAAAAAAAACTGGAAAATTAAAAAAAAAACTAACATAGGCTATTACTAACGACCAAAATTGCAGAAGGCTGACCCGAGCAGACACAGGTAAACACTCCTGGGCAAAGGAACAGATCAAGACAGTACCACAGCTGTCCAGCGTTGAAAACAAGCACCCTGACAGGAGCTTATACGTTATGGGCAGAATAAATACCTCGTCAATATAAAAAAAAAAAAAAAAAAAAAATGTGTATATATATATAATGTATGTATGTATGTATGTATGTATGTATGTATGTATGTATGTATGTGTATATATATATATATATATGTATATATATATATATATATATATATATATACATACATATACCTGACTCACTTTGTCCAACCGTTTGTGACCGACACCACCACATATATTGGGCTAGAATATCCTGCCTTGGTGGTATTATTATGATTATTATTATTCTGTGTGCATCACCTACAATATTTTTGGGGCTTTGTTCTTGTTGCGGTTTAAACAATTTTGTTGGTGACTCAAAAGGCTTCATTTGTTGTGCTACGTGTGACTGAGTTTGAGATTCTTAAAGCAATCTGTTCTCCCAGTGGGACTGCACTATAAAGTCTCCACCAGTGCACAATGCCACAAGTTGGTTCCTATCCTGATATGACCATAGATGTTCCCAGACGTAAAGCTCAAACAAACATCAAAGGTATATTATAACGATGGATAGAAAATGACGGATACTCCAAACGATCGGACTATGCAGCTTATGTGGTTGGTTCACTTTTCTCTCCGCAGTTGACGAGTTCCGTGATGGCACAAAGCCTCGACTTCATCGCTCTGGCCGGACCCACGTACGATAATGTTCCCGCTTTCCAGTGGTCGAAGGCGGACTTCGCTAAAACAGACGCACACCTGGGACAACCGGATCTCTGGAAGTTCTTACCCATCGAAACAATGTGGAGGTTCATGCCCTGACGCCATTGTGTATATTACAACAAAATACACGATTTGCACGACGCATGCGCAGAGCATAATCTAGACTGGACTTGTGGGTCACCGCATCTGTAGAGAGGCAATTGAGGCTTTGTTAACGCTGGCTTCATATTGAGCAACTGACAGTCTTTTCGGCACAAATGTGGATTTATAGAGAAAACATACTTACCATTTTCTTTATCATTTTTGATAATTATATCCTATTGATTGATTGAAAAGCTTGATCGTCAGTGGAAAACAACACAGTGACATACTGTTGACCCACAACATGAGTGCCGTTGCCTATCACCGGGTGCGGTACTAGTTGCAGAAATCGTGTATAGTTTGTGCTAAAACAATTGTTGTTAGGGACAGTTCACCGATGCTCTGCCCTTCCGGACATTGATGCAGAATACCACTTTGTGATAAATAGGGAAGAGTTTACATATCAAGGATTTAATAGATGTAGTTGCATTTAGGATAAACATGGTCCATAAAGTTGCGGCTAAGATCTGTTGTGGAGGCAAGAAAAACACCGATGATCGGCATAGCCCCCTCGGGGCGAATCTGGGTACTAAACGTTATTTGGCGCCACTTGTGGCAGCGTTGACAGCTACCGAAAACTCGGGTCAAGAATGCATTTAAAACAATTTGGATGCCTGATTGGGCATAATTTGAAAGGGGCATGTTATTTAATCAGTTGAGCGTCGTAATATGTGGTTTGATGTCCTGGAATGCGTAGTGACCGCACCATCAACTCTGCGAGTACTGATTGCAGATGCCCTAGGGCCTTAAGCACGATATAGGGCAATAACTGCTCACGGTGGAGCCACTACCTGTGATATAGGCGAGGGCATATTTACATTTTTTAAACTTGGAATTTGTGGTCCTATTAATTTAGAATCATTCGGCATTACTCTAAACAAATGTTTTATAATTACGTTGCCGTCGTGTTTTATGCTGCATGTAGCTTCCCCCCCCCCCCCCATAATCGGGTTTTCTTGCCTCATAATTAAGAAAATGTCAACGGAAAACTTATTTTAAAGCACAGTGTATAGCAATGCAATTAATATCTATTTTAAAGTGACTTGGTACCATGTGTCATTTATATTTTTGTATGTTGACTGGGCGGATGAAACTAAATAGTAAAATTAATTATATATAGTTTTAATCAAGGTTTTTTTTTTAAATAACAAAACTAGTCAGAATATTCAAGTCCGGAAACCAGGTCATGGCCCTCTTCTGGGAGAACGTTCTTTTAAGATGTCATTAAAATATATACATTACCACCTGTTCTCCATTCACAAACAAAATTATCAAGAATAAGCTTTTGAACACACTATACATATTGATTTTTAAGCCAAACATTAACCTTAGGTACCAGTTCTTGTCCTGTACTATGTCTGTAATAATTGGAAAACAATTGTGAATTTATATGATTTATTTCATACAAGGCGTGGTTCATTATCTATATACAATAATGTTATCATGTATAATTTGCTAATAACATTCTTTACTAATACAATTAAAAACAAGATTGTCAGTGTTTGGAGTTCATTTTAAAATAACTTACATAATCTGATGAAACCGTACAAATTTTGAAACCAATGCTTGATTGTGGAACCAAGGGCGTTATCTTATGGTTTGTCATACTTGTAGCCCATGATGTCCACAATGTCCGTATGTATACCAAATTTATTTTTGCATCTTTTTACTTAGCCATTTAAAATCAAAATTACTCTACATTAAAATTAGAATGATCAATCTAGTACATACATTTCTTAAATACAGGAGAAACTCCAAACCATCGGATCATGGTATTTAAATTTAGAATCCCCCCCCCCCCAATGTAGTGGAATGTGACCCTCACGCCTCTCCCCCCCCCCCCCCCCCCCCCCCTCACTCACTCACCATGAGTGTGCACTGTCACAAGTCGGTACCTGTACAGGGGCCGTATGCATGAATCGGGGAGAGGCTTAGCCGGAGTTAGGGCGCTAGCTCCGGTTAGCTACTTAGGGTAGCGGCGGGTTGGAGAAATAGGTCAAGTGGTATGCACCGATGTCTTAGCCAGGGCGGATAGCTAACCGTGTACTTATTTATAGATTTGGGAACTCCCTCGAGTCAACAATATGAATAATGTTAATATCGATTCAAATTTAGGGTTAAATTGATAAGATTTCACTTATTGCGTATGTAAATTCTGTTAAATATGACAGCATTGAATAGATTTGGGCCTAATATATTGCCGCCGATTCGGCGGCGGCCATGTTTAGTTGACGTTTGACAGTATGGATATCGACGTCGCTGTGGCGGCGGCGATTTGTTTACTTTACATTCGTCGATTCGAAAATATTAATATTGCCAGCGTTAATATGGCTTCGCATTTAGGGTTAAATTGATAAAATTTCACTTATAGCGTACGTAATTCTGTTAAATATGACAGCATTGAATAGATTGAGAGCCACACACGCACACTAACCAGCGCGGCTAGCAGTTAAACCTGACTTGTAATCAGGGTAACTTAGCCTAGGCTACAGTCGGCGGCTAGCGCTGGCACCAGCTCATGCATGCGGATTTTCCAACTTTAGCCGGGTGGAGCTACCCTAGCCAAGGTTAGAGCCCTAACTCCGATTCATGCATACGGCCCCTGATATGACCATAGATGTTGGCAGAACGTAAAACTTTACGCTCACCAACCACACACCCATAGTTAAAGCCAGAATTTGAAATGGTTAAACAGCGGCGAAAGGAGGAGAGCCAACCATCTCTTATATGGCCACTGGGTCGACTTAACAAGCCTTACATTCAGCATACATTCTCATTCTTTACTGCTATAGTGTGATTTAAACATAGATATAAGTATAGTACATTTTCAAACACTTTAATCTATACCATACATAAATACAATTTGTGATTAAATGTGCATCAGTGGCGATGTGTAAACAACGGCCAGGGTAAGTCAGTCTAATAGCCCTGTCACACTACGATGCATCACGCAAGCGTGCACCGACGTAGGTGATTTTGCGGCAATACATCATGTACATCGGTATGCGTACGTTGGTATACGTCGATGTTCGTCATTATAAGACGTCACTCGTAAAGGGGTCATGAAAGTTTTGTGTATGCACAAAACTTTTGCCGTTCGACAACGTGTGGCTTTTACGTTGGGCGTATGTTATGTATACGTTAGACATGTGTCGATGTACGTTAGACAAACATTCATACGTAGTAGTGCTAAGTATGAACATTTGTTTACCGCACTACTACGTATGTCTAACGTCAGTAGGACGGAGAGCCAGTGGAAACGTACAGTCCGTGCATTGAGAATGTACTTTTTGCATTTCTTCACTGTGTCTTGATGTATGTAACATATAAGGCACACTTCTGGTGATCGAATTAGTATATAACGTTCACCGGCGTTCTGCGAACGTATCATAAGCATATTGCAGGTGTTTTTTTTGCCGGGAGGCACATTAGCCATATGCTCTGCTACATTTTATGATAGGCTCTCATACACCGACACACGCTAGTAATAGGTTGGACCACGTTCTCCATACGTTCAGCACGTGTAGTATACGCTACACATACGATGGCCATAAGCTAGCAATAGGTCGGACATACGTTCTGCATAGATTCAATACGTTGGTTATACGGTATGTATACGTCCAACTTTGCCCTCCGGTGCCGTAAAGTTAGACGCATCTCGACGTTTGAAAGTCATTTTAGCCGTTAGCCACGCACTTGCGGGATACACCATGTGACAGGGCCATAACAAGCGTGAACTGTTGGGTCTTCCTCGCTGCTGCGCTTTTTATGCGCATGCAGCATTTGTAGGTTTTCAAGCACACAACTACCTGAGTTCACACGGAAAGGTGTACTTTCACCATCCCTCACAATGTGGCACCCTATAATAAATAAGTGTGTGTAGTGTGTGTGTATAGAGGCCTTATCATATTTAAATATAAGCATGAAGTCAGTAATGTTCACCGATCTTTCACTCAAACCACATGTTCCGCGTTCTATCTATATCCTACATCATATTTATTTCTTCTCTACATTTTCCTCTAAGAAAAACAACACCTTACATTTATACCTATATATACATAATTATATAAACATCACATTATAACAGCCAACACCTGTGACGTCACTGTTTTTTATGTGACGTCAGAATCTGGACGCGTTTCATCACGTTTTTTTAATTGATTCAGTCGTTACGTCATTTCTGACTCATCTTGTCACGTCATGTCTCGGTTGGTATGAAGATGAGGTTCTCCGAGATCTTCCCATAATGCGCCGCGAACATCTCCGGTGACGTCGGGAGGATGACGTCATTGGAGCAGACGGCATCTACCCGCGATCGCATATCAACTCGACCACCTGTGGAAATCACGTTTACAATTTATCTAAAACCGGTGTCTCTAAAAACAAATCTTTTAAAATCTACACGAAGCATTCCATCCATGAAACCAACACCAAGCTGGGCCAAACGCGGGAATCTATGATTGAGAGTTAAACCACGTGACCCAAGTTTACGCCGCCATTTTCGACGGTACATTTTAACCAACATAGGCAGGAAAAGTAGTCCTTTTTGGAAAGTTACTCTCTACTTTCAACATTTACATTCAATTTAGTAATTCTTAAATATTTGTTTCTGCCATTTGAACCTTTTTTCAGCTATGTGGTTGTATCACAATATTTTCCCTGAGTATCAACTTTCACTAAATCACGTTGATAGTATAAGTAAAACCTTTATAGCCGGCGTCCATAAAGAGATGTCTCGGTAGCCATTACTCCATACCATTACTAACATGCGCCCATAGAAGCACACAAAAAAACAACCAAAGAAACATGTGATCTGTGACGTGACGTGCAACTCCATGAAGTTGCGGTCTGATAAAAGCATCAAATTCTCAAAACCGCCTAGACGTGATCCTACATATGAAGTGACATCAATACTGATGCACAGCATTTAGTAATGCATTGAAACAACTACTAAATAGTAATACTAATAGAACCTATTACTGCTGAAATATAATTATGGTGTCAGAATTGCAATGTGTATGCGAACATTATTTTACTATTATGTCACTTAAAATATCTCCAAAGCTAGCCATTTAAAATAAAAGTTACTTCAAATTAAAGCAATGTAGTTTATAATGATCAACGTAATGCAGTTATCTTTAAAGAAAAAAGGGCAGAAACTCAAAACCATCGACTGTGTGGGATGTTGTTGAGTCTTTGGTTTTGACCTGTGTGATGGGTAGATAAAGGATTCACCCTGTACTCGCAGTACATGGGTGAATACCAACCCTACATAAAAGCTGTCGAAAAACCAGGGAAATGAAATGAGAGCCTAAATCCACAATCTAAAAAGCAATACTCATTCTTTATATATGTCTTAATATTTCACTGCTACCTTTGAGTTGACAAATATAATAAAACATATAGTTTAATAGAATTTAAAGGTGAAATCAATGGCGTTCCATGGCCGCCATCTTGTCTTTTTGCATTCTCTCCCATTTCACCAACTCTGTGCCAATATAAGTACCTATTTGATACTGGAGGCAGGCATTCTGCTTCCTGTTCCATACTAAAGCTATTTTCGCCCGTATTTATACTACATGGTCGTTCACCAGTGTACTGTGAGTAAAGGGTGAATCTGTTATCTAGGTCTCCAGGGGCACGTCTTGTCTAGGCAGTGGATACCTTTCTCGTATCTGATTGGCTGATTATATATTTCTAAAACAGATACATTGCCATAAAATAACATTGAAATACTGCATCAGTTTCACTTAAAAGGACGCGCAAATAATCTGTACTACTGGAAATATACTTATATTTTACCTAGAATTAAATTTGTGTAAATGTCATGGTGACTTTATAGTGCTGTTCCACTGAAAGAATGGGTCACCAGCACTAGGATCTGATATCCGACTGTGATATTACCCTGCAATCTAGCCTATGCCCTCTCCTACGAATGTCGAGCGTCAGGTTAGGTAACGACAAATTTAAGTAATTGGTTTGACTCGGTCAAGGTTAAACCCACGACTTCCAGCATTGAAAGTCATCCAACGCCTTTACCAATTCAGTCATACCATCCGGTACTTTATCTAGCAGTGATTGGCTTGTTAATTAAACCTATTTCACAAAGGCATCAAGTAGAATTATGTAGAATTATGTATGTATGTGGTAGAATACGAAGTAGCTCCGCAAGTGCTATGCATATCGGTATACGGCTGTAAGGTGGTTACACAAGTGCTTTTCATATGGCATCACCACTGTTCCAGTTGCACTTCCCTGTTAATTAAAATGGCTCAATCCGGTAGAATGTAAATATATTAAAAATGAAAAAAAAATAACTGGAAGTGACTTGATTCGGACCATTAGTCATTCTGAGTGCTCAAACCCAGGGATGAGAGTCGCCTCTAGCCAAACAAAAAAGAAAGGGGAAATCTAACTTTCGATAAAGTTTGGACAGCGCTAAGCATATGATGGAAAATGACCCATCCAATCAAGAAAAAATCCCAAATCCGCCACAAACTGGAAATTTCTCATCCCTACTTAAGATAAATGCCATCATTGTGTCATCTCATGATATCTAGCTGACATTGTCAACTACGAGATGCACTTCAGTCATGACCCACATTCAAACCGGAACCGTTTTTGATGCGCACACCAAAATCTGACAGCGGTGTATATTTTCAAATGCCTCCAAAACCTAATCGCTACACATAGAAAATACTTTTAACAATGCTATGCCCGATTGTTGCTTAGTGAAGAGAAATATAAATGGAACACATTTTGAAAGGATTGAGTAATTTTAAACACGTTTGCGGACAACATCTACTAATTGAAGATTCACATGCGAGTAAGCACCACCATCCCCATGATGCAAACACACACACATATACCACCAGGCCTTCCAGTAGGGAGAGGGCCCTGGTTCGCAGGCAGGACAGTCTCTTTAATAGGACACAACACTCACCGGCAAAGCCATCTGCTCTTACAAGACAAACAATATACCTTTTCCCCGGAGCATGCACAGTCAGTTGCTCCCCACAACTGTAGTTTTTCCCATTGCCACCAGAGGGTGGGTTGGCGGTGGAATCACTATAGGACCGTTGCTACAAAGCATGCTGCACACTGAGCTGCTAACCACAACATTAGCTCTTCCACTGCTGCCTGTCAGAGGGAGATTGATGGAGGGAATTGTCTATTACTAGTATGAGATGCAAATAGGGATCGTAGCCCTTACTTCCTTTTGAATGCTTAAAAAAAATACATGCTTGACCCATATGTGGTACACAGATAGAATATAATGATATTGGAATAAAACGCTATAAAACGTCTTATATTTTAATACAAATATATATATTTGTAATCTCAGGTGGTACATAGCTACATACCTGTGTATATGGAAGCTAGGCCCGTGGTAGAGAACATTACCGGCTGTGACCAAAGCCTATATAGTAACCAACTTTCCTATTGAACATGTTGATGCTGTCTAAATTTATATTCGTCCTGCTGATTTCCTTTAGGCACAGCCCTTAGTAACTCGATCCCGCACTGTTTCTAATATAGCCACACCAGCACGTGCTTCTTTTCATATAACGGAAAGGTCCACCCCGACGACACAAGTCGGAGATTGTATTGACACGAGACTTGAATGTGGACATCAGACTCTTTGGAACCTGGCGATAAAAAATTTAACTGTGGTCCACCTAAGAACATCATTACCAGAACAATCAACTCTTACCTCAAACTCTGCACACTGAGAACAAAGCGACAACCTTTATTCAAGTGAAATATTCGAGAAGAAATACCGGAACTTGTAAACACTAATAATCCCATGGAATGCACCTTCTACTCACCCCGCTTCTTCAGGTTAGCAACTCACCCACAAGGATTATTTGCATCAGCAGTAAGGCTGGCAGAAGAACTAGTATTGAGGTGCTGACAAATAAAAAAAAGACATGTATACCCATAAATATATACTTTAAAGAAAAAGAGAAAAGGAAGGAAAGGAGTACAGGACGAAAGATAGAAAGGAAGAAAGAACGATAGGAAGAAAAATAGAAAGGAAGAAAGAACGATAAGAAGAAAAATAGAAAGGAAGAAAGAACGATAGGAAGAAAGACATTTCCAGACTGTGTCGTTCAGGTGGCATCGCCCATTCACGCAATACTTGAACCTGAATGACAATTGCCCTCCGGCGAATCTCAGAAGTGACATCAATTGGTAAAGCCAAAGTCCACCAAGAACTCACTACCCAGCACTTCCAGATTGACAACCCATGATGAGTATATAGAACTTCGAACGAGCCGGCGCAGTGGGAACATGATTTGTATTTTGAACCTCTGAAGAAACTGATCAGAATGATTATGAAGTCATCAACTGTTGTGCAGTACCACAACCCCTAAACCTGCTGCCGAACTGTATGTACAATGAAGCAGAGTAGCACAAGAACTCCAGTAGGTTGAACAAATTCCACCCCAAAACCACATACAAAACTCATCCCAAAACTCAACTTTTAACAAAGCAGATCGACTTACAGAAATATTTGTTTGGGCTCGCCATCTTCACTGGCCTAGTTTCCGGACATCAGGATATGCAGAATATCCAGTTTTCACATAGAATTTGTTTTTAATTAACTTAAATGGAAATAGATGGATAGTTGGTTTCCAATTTGTATATCTTTCAGCGGTCCGTGCGTTGCAACTTACAAGAACAGACAGATGTCGCCTGATGCTTAATACACCGAGCAGAGAGGAATTCAACCAGCCCTCAGTGCAACAGGTGTGAAGAAGAACAATTAAACGAAGCTCACAAGCAGCTGGTAAAGCAATGAGCTCATCAACACAGTAACGGTGCCGCAGCTGAAATGAACAAAACATGTGGGTGGTAGGGAGCCACTTGCACAGTACTCAAACCTAGACGACCGGACTGGGTGGCTGAATCGCTAAGAGCGCTTTCTGTGTGGGAAATCTTTGTTTCAAGTAAAAACAAATAACTTTAAAAATTGATACACGTCATTACTTAGCCTGGTCTTTGGTAATAGGATAGTGCAAGGACTGGTTTGCTCAGTCTCAGGATAATGTTACTGAGTGAGAGATGGGGTCATGGTGTCAGCGGCCTGGTCTCTCATTGGGGAAGCATTATCACATCACCATGAGTGCACACTGTGACAAGTCGGTACTCGTCCTTGTATGACCTTAGATATTGCTAGGACATGCCACCAACGAACAAACAGAATGGCTTCTGTTTCCAAAATGGCCTTTGGTGCCAAGATGACCTTGTTGCCAAGATGGTGATAATGTAGCCACTCTCAGTCCGTATTTCGTCTTCCTGGATTGAACTGAAACCTGCAGTTGTCACAAGATTAACATTTTTATTATTATTATCAAAGTTGTCTAGTTGCAGATACAGTTGTACGCCGCATAAAATAGACATTCAAACCTGTCTTCAGTGACCTCTGACCTCTGATCTGCAAACACTTTTTTCAATGTACAAACTGTTTTTGTCTCATTTGACTATCCCTCCAATGACATGACACCTACCACGTCAGGACATCGTCAGGACAACATTGGCTGGGATGTAGAGTTGTCCTTTGAAGACAGATATTACTGTAGCTACGAAAGGCAATGCATAAATTGGGAGAGAGGGGTAATGGAATGGTCTGGTTCTTTGGAGACCAGGTTGTACAGGATTCCTGAAAGCGAGACTTAAGTAGCGAGGTAGTAATGTTGCGAGGAGGGGGTCAGGTTAAATTGTATCAACATGGATGCACAGTAGTACTTGTCTTCAAAGGACAACTCTGCAACCAGACCGAAATTGTCCTGACATGGTATGTGTCCTGTCACCAAAGGAACAATCAAATACCACAAACATAGTTTGTGCATTGCCAAATTGTCCACTCATGGCAGGGATCGCTGAAGACAGGGACTGCTTACCAGTTTATCAGTTTTAAGTTGGGCTTACAGCGGAAAGATGCTAGTCTGACTTGGGGTAGGCTTACTGTCTAAGGAGGGTCAGATGGTAAAGATATTACAAAGTGGGTTTGTTACATTTGTTGATCAAGCTGGGGAATTTTCAATTGCGGAAAATTGGTCTTCCTCATTTCATTGCTCCCTGTGCTATTCTAGTAATGCCAAGCGCCAGATTAGGTAGTGACAAGTATCAATTTGTGAGTCATTCGTTTGATCTGACCAGGGTTAGAATGCTCAACTTGCAGCATAGGAGCTAAGTTCATTCGGCCAACCCATCTGGTTTTGTGTTATAGTTGGAAGTTGATGTTAGAAAATTCTTTACTCATACGGCTCACAGATTTCACTCACAAAGAGCCTTTACTCACATGGCTCACAGATTTCATCCACAAAGAGCCTTTACTCACACGGCTCACAGATTTCATCCACAACGAGCCTTTACTCACGCAGCTCACAGATTTCATCCACAAAGAGCTTTTACTCACGCAGCTCACAGATTTCATCCACAAAAAGCCTTTACTCATGCAGCTCACAGATTTCATCCACAAAGAGCCTTTACTCACGCAGCTCACAGATTTCATCCACAAAGAGCCTTTACTCACACAGCTCACAATTTCATCCACAACAAGCCTTTACTCACACAGCTCACAGATTTCATCCACAAAGAGCCTTTACTCACGCAGCTCACAGATTTCATCCACAAAGAGCCTTTACTCACGCAGCTCACAGATTTCATCCACAACAAGCCTTTACTCACACAGCTCACAGATTTCATCCACAAAGAGCCTTTACTCACGCAGCTCACAGATTTCTCCACAAAGAGCCTTTACTCACGCAGCTCACAATTTCATCCACAAAGAGCCTTTACTCACGCGGCTCACAGATTTCACACAAAACGAACCTGTACTCACACGGCTCACAGATTTCATCCACAAAGAGCCTTTACTCACATGGATCACAGATTTCATCCCCAAAGAGCCCTCACTCAAGCGGATCACAGATTTCATCCACATTGCGCCTTTGCCGTTGGGAGGGGAATCCTCTGACTTGGTGGCCAGTGTCACAATTGATAAATAAAATTACACTACCAAAAAAAAGGTGCTACAAAAAGCATACTTACGCTTGCTTCCATGGTAACAGCATCGAGGCATCTGTGGACCGTGCTCCCAACAATCTCATCGAGCAAGAAGTGGACGAGGCTGTGGTAGACAAAGCACATAGTTACCTACAGGCGGATGTAATCATCTAATAACATAAGCATAAACACAATTAAATTCCATCAACCCGTCCCCTGCCTTGCATCACAGAGTAGCTGCACTTGATTTCCAACTCAGTAGGTAAAATGGGGATGGATCCTTCCACGAGCATTAGACTGGGACATGACTTAGGTATTCTTAGCAGGTCTGAGCTCAATAGGACTCAATTTATAATGTTACAAAAGTTGATGTAAGAAATACATGCTAAAATCATGTGACCGTATTATGAAAGAGCAAGATCAAACTTGCATTTGGAAACAGAGTGGCCATTTGGAGTGTGACGAAAGTTGCGATGAACCTTACTTTTCGTCAGAGACGAACCTCCACAGGTAGAGCTGGAGATAATGCGTATCGACTTGAATCTGCTGCAGTCCATAACGCCCGAAGGTACGCAGGCGCACACACTCCACGAACGTCTGAAGGACACAGTGTGAACGCTGCTTTACAGGGTTTGGCACAATCGCCTTCAGGTTGTTTGGTTGATATATTTATTCTGCTGACTATGCATATCTAAGTATTAATACAACATGGAGTTCCATGAGGTAGATGGCAATTGAGTCCTTAAACTTTTCAACTATAAGTCAAATACAGTGTAAACTTAGTACAGGATAAATTGATCAACTATAAGCACAGTACAGTGTAAATTGAACAATTATAAGTACAGTGTACACTTATTAACTAGAGGTTGTAGTTAAAGTTGCAGGCTGATGGTTTTGAGTTTGTGTCATATTGTTTAGATCTATATAATAGGTTGATTATTATCATCTATTTCACTTTAAGTTAAAGTAATTTTTCATTTTAAAGGGTTAACTTGGGAGATATTTGAAGCGAAATACTACTAAGCTAATTTTGGCATGACCGTCAAAATGCTGGACACCATAGGCTTTAACAGTGACAGATTCTATTCAGTTCACTTAGTGCTCCTTCTACGCAACAACAACTGTTTAATAATTGCACCACTATCTAAGTGGGATATGTACGATCAAATTTAGGTGAGCGTTTTGATTTGGTAAATTTGATACTTTCATCGAACTATGCAGTTTTAAACATTAATTTGTTCCTATTGCGGGTGAATCATATATCACATGGCATCGAAATAGTACTTTTGCAGAGTTCATACCCATTTTGACATATCAAATTCCAGGACTTTTCAGGACCTCTGAGTGCAAAGTTCCAGGACGTTTTAAAGATGCTTATTAATTTAAAGTACCCCGAAAACACTGCAACCTTCAGAGTCGATTCACTGTTTAACATGTGAAGTGTAAATAAGCATAACAAATAACAACGAACATATGTATAATTTAAAGATAAAAATCAAGAGGCTCGATAACAAACCCACACAAATCACTTTAAATATAAAAGACCACTGTTTGGGTATGTCTGCAAATATTAGCTTAAAAAATATAGGAATGATTTTCCATTTCCCACAACTTTCAAGGTTTTCAAGGACCCTTAAAAACCCAATTTTAAGTTAGAATTTTGAAATGTCAATGCTTTAAGCACCAAGCGGTCCTTTGACCGATAACCTGACCACCACGGAGGTCACGTGACCAACACCGAAGCACACCCACCTTTAGACTAATCTTGATGATACCGGTCAGTACGGAAACTTTGGAGAACTCAACTGCGCTGAATATTTCGATTCGTTCAGAGAACAACTTCTGTATGTTACTCATCAGGCTGTTGTCTATGGTGCTGAAAGCAAAACAACCATATCTGCATATTTCACTTTGATAGACAATATTTACACGAGATGGTTTGCAAGAGGATTCCATCAGGCTATTTCTAATGTTTTCACAGTAAGCTTAATCAGAATTTCATTATTACATGTTTTCCGTGATACAAAGCTGAGACCCAGTAGGCCACTAATCAGGCCCGAGGAAGATGGAAGCAGACTGCATCAATTCAGAAAACTGATCCGGTATACATGGCAGACACAAGGGGCATAGACAGTGCTAGCACACATATAGTGGTCAGTGTGTGTGTGTGTGCGTGGCTGGGTGTGGTAGACGGTGGAGCAGCAATGGGTCCTACTGTTTGCACACAAGGGTGGGTGGGTGTCACTATGGTCATTAATTAGGACAGGGCGTGGATGACCAGAGTCAACCCTCTGTATTTGGATTGTCAGACGGTGTGGTATATTACACGGCAGTAAGTTGGTTGGTTGTTAGAGTTTTACGTCCTGGCAACATCCAAGGTCATATCAGGAAAGGTACCAACTGGTGACGGTGTGCGCACATGGTTACTTTATAGTGCTGCCTCACCTGGAAATCAGGCTGCCATACCATGAACCGATATCCCACTCAGTGACATTATCCTGACACTGAGCTAACCAGTCCTTACCCTATTCTATTAATGCCGAGTGCCTATGCTAGGAAGCGACAAGGAACAATTTTGGAAGTCATTGGTTTGATTCGACTAGGAGGCATGCGCTCTACCGATTAGGCCACTGCACCCGGTGACTGTAATATGCTATAGTTAGATACCTGAGTCTGTGTTAGACTACTGGGCAGTAACGTGCTGTGGTTAGATACCTGAGTGTGTTAGAATACTGGGCAGTAACCGTCTGTGTATAGATACCTGAGTGTGTGTTACTACTGAGCAGTAACGTGCTGTGGTTAGATAGCTGAGTGTGTCTTGGGCAGTAGCCGGCTGTGGTTAGATACCTGAGTGTGTGTTAGACTACTGGGCAGTAACGTGCTGTGGTTAGATACCTGAGTGCTGAGTGTGTTAGAATACTGGGCAGTAACCTATTGTTGGTTAGATACCTGAGTGTGTGTTAGACTACTGGGCAGTAATGTGCTGTGGTTAGATACCTGAGTGTGTGTTGGACTTCTGGGCAGTAACATGCTGTGGCTAGATACCTGAGTGTGTGTTAGAAGTAATATTTACTGTTGGCAGGTGCTCAGTATTACTGGGTAAGCATTAGCTTTTCAGAAGAAGGAAGTACTGGGGTTATAATGAACCATTAATTGATTAACTATCTGTTTATCCTATTTTGTTTCATTCATTAATTTGACTAATTGTCATTGTCGTGTGCGTGTCGATTCAACAGTGGATGACCCGGTGACGAGGGATCCCGGTGTTGTTGGGATAACATGGAGCGAAGGATGGGTGAGAAGGGCGGGGAGTGGACCCAAAGCCAAGCCTGGGGGATTCAATCATGCTATGGCTAGAATTTCCATGTGTTAGTAACGTGTTCTACCTGGGTGTATAGGACCACTGTGAGCGAGTCTGCGTCCGGGCGGTGCTGTAACTGAGACTGCGCTTGTTTGAGTCAGAGCTTCGCTCTTTCCGCACGCCTTCTTCATACAACTGTCCCACCTGGCCGTCTATAGCGGTGATGTCCTCCACAACTCGCTTCATCACAGCGCGCACGTTCCGGGGCTCTATGGTGTTCAGCCAGTCACGCGTCTCCACACTCTTCCGCAACATCTGGAGATAGAAGCATCACCATAAACAACACGTGACTGGGCCATCCATCTTACCATGTGTTAGGTTTCATCTATTCACATGTCAATTACATGGGATCGATGTCTTTTATTTATCTAGGTGTCACATTGTTGAGGCTGGGTTTACCTGTTTAACTACTATGCCCTGTTTAGCAACACATACTTACGTGCAGATGTGTGGCTTGTTATATCTCTGTATCTCCGTCTATTGTTGAACATTATCAGATGGCAGTGTGTATCTACTGCTGTATACACATTGGAAGATTGAATGAAGATAAACATAGGCGCTTGACAATCTCTTCTCGTGGGAGGTAAAAATAAACTGATTTAAGGACATTCTTTTTTTGTGTGTGTTGCAAGCCGTTTTTTTGCGAAAGATTTAAGCTAAGATTCCATATATTCGGAATTGAACGCGATTCACCATCGCTATTGTGAAAGAATGTACCATAATGCCATCCTCAAATAAGAACCGACACTCCTTTAAATAGCCGTGTTTACTAAAGACTTTGAATGGGTTTTCTGTTTACTTAACCAAATATGCGCTTGGAGAGTGTTAAAGGGCGATGTTACTCCACGTCAGTTCTAGTTGTGACTTGTCGAATTAAGCACATTGGTACATAAAATGTCACCATTCCATCCTGTGCACAACACCAAGAAAGATGAGCCCCTGGCTGTACCTGTGCCCTGAATATCCCCAGTCTCTGCTGGGATATCCAGTTCCTAGATATGCTCAGTCCCAGGGCCGCGTTCAGGGTACGCCTCTGAGACGTCTCAGGGAAATCCCTGATGTCACGCTAGTCTGAATGGCAAAAGCAGTTGGTTGCCTCGAAAATGGCCGCCACCATATGCGGCAGCCATTTGCATTGAAAAAGAAGCGCTCTGATTGGCTGAAACCACTGAATACGGCAGCCATTTTCGAGGCACTTTTTGTCTCCTGTCTGAAAAGGGAGATGTTTCGGAGACGCACTCTGAACGGAAATAAGCAAAAAAGCATCACGGAGACGTCTCGGAGTCGCACCCTGAACGCGGCCCTGGATATGCTCAGTGCCTACATGTGCCCAGTTCCTAGATAGGCTCAATGCCTAGATATGCTTAGTGTCTAGATGTGCTCAGTTCCTAAATATACCTAGTGTCTAAATATGCTGAGTGCTTAGATATGCTTAGTCCCTGGATAAGCCCAGTCCCTGGATATGGCCGAACCCTGGATATGCCCGACCCCTGAGCTGCTAAGCCTCAGGATTGCATGTTGACTGTGCCTCAGCCAACACACATGTGAGAGTTACTGGAGCCGAGAGTGCCATGTTGGTCAATAACCACATGATGGAATGCTTGTTACCTGTGAAATGGTGAGGCCTTGCACTTGCACGTAGTAATTTAGCAGTCGCTGTGCAGTGTCCTTAGACTGGGAACAGAGCTCCGACACTGGTGTCGCTTGCGTTGTGGTGTCCAGCATGAACTGTTCATCCGTCAGTGTTAACTGATAGGGGAAGAACAACAAGATTCAACAGTCTTGTAGCAGTGAATATACATCATTATGAACTCCATCAGAACAGTGTGCTACACTAACTGTCGCTAGGTCACCAATGTAGCTTAGTGAATAATTAGATTTAACAGTCTTGTTGCAGTGAACATCCAGCATTATGCACCCCATCAGAATAGTGTGTTACACTAACTGTTGCTATGTAACCTGTATAGCTTAGTGAAAAACGAAATTCAACATAAGCAATATGCACCCAAGCAGACATTACATTGTGACATTAAGTGACAATGAAGAGAGCTTACAACATCTCTGGGTGCAAACTGGGTGTGAACTTACCAAGTATGTGATAGTCGACTCCTGCAGGTCATTCGTCAGTCTGGACAAGACGAGAAGGAGGGCGGCCGGGGCGGATCCTTTGTCGGCCACCCCTTCGCAGAACTCCTGAAACAGCCGGATGTCACATGGGAATGAACAGCTTTAGAGCCTCTACAAGATGACCCGACATTCAACTTTTACTTCAAATGCCTACAATTTGCAGGACAGTCAACATGTGTTTGTTTCTTTGCTTGTGTGAGTTTTACGTTCTGGCAACATCTAAGGTCATATCAGGACGGGTACTGACTTGTGATAGTGACCACTCATGGCGACTTTATAGTCCTGCTCTACTGGGAGATAAGGCCGCTGGCACAATGACCCAATACAAAATATTGTCCTTATATTACAGAGAATACGTACATTACAAAGAATATGTTACTTAGACTATGAACAGTGAAAATATCACTTAGATTACAAACACAGAATGTATCACTTACAGAAACGGCAAATAGTGAATATGTCACTTAAATTATAAATTCAGAATGTGTTACTAGAAGGTCACTTAAATTACAGAGGATGACACTTACATTACAAACAGAGAATATGTGCTTCAGGAAAGCGACCACAAGGCCCTCACGAACATCTTCGCAGCAGAAGGGACCGCGAAACTGCTGCTTCATGGCGAACGTAATGTCTGAGGCGATGAAGGCCTGCGGAACAACAACCTGCCACATGTATGCGCACCACCGACACAGACAATGCGTCTTAATCCACACTGCACCACTCTCTGCACCCAATGTCAACCACAGTCGTCAACATTTTCAAACTCGTACAAAGCGTATGACAGGGGGCAGGTACAACTTTTATCATTTAATAAAATGTTGATACCAGCTTCAAAAACACTAGCAAAATGGTAAAACGTTGATGTGTATTACATTGGGGGTGAGGGGTGATGGGTGGGGTAAGGGGTGTCTGGAAAAGTAGTAGTCTCAATACGACTGTGAAAATGTTGACAACATTATACATCCCCTTAACGACATTGCCAGATAGTCAATTTTGAAGGATAAAAGACATTGGCATAAATCTGTTCCATGGATGTTTGGCTCAGATAGATTCTCAATAGGGATTCCTGAACCTCCCTTTTAACTTTCGCTTCATAAAAAATAGCAAATCGAGCAGTGCCTCCAGAACGCATTAAGATTATTTCCCCAACACCCACACAAAGGCCTCGCCCATGTGCAGGTCACACGCTCTGTCAACTCGTGGGTTCAGTCAGAATAAATGATGTCTGAAACATGGGACAAGTTAGGACATCAACACATGTGGTTCGACTAACCACTTACCAAAAGTGGATGGGAGTGGGAAAAATCATATGACGCACATGTGTGGTTGTATATCTATTTACACATATTTATACTTATACATTGTGTAACATAGAAGTGAATATATAGAGACTGCTTCCTAACAGGTAGTTTGCCTTTTATAGTGGTTACAGCACATGTTTGGACCATCCTACTCGTCCCATCTCTTCATTAGGACTGGCCTAACCAGCAACTATATAAGGAGCGTAGTCACACACTCTCGGCACTCTACTCCCAGACATCGAGGCGTCAACATCTCCAAGTCAGTTAGGCCTGAAACCTGATCTGGCTAGTTACAGCTTATGGGATGGATTCAACTTGCTGAGCTTCTACAATATGGACCAATGGACGTGAGGAGGATTGGTGACTGTGGTGTCTGCCTTTTCCCACATCACTGCTGCTTAGATTGACATGTACATCCATCATCAACTGAGACTCTATACCTGTATGGTTGGCGACGGCTCACAGACAATGGATCATCTATATCTATCAACTCCTCAAGGCAACTGAGACATAGAATAAGCACCAAGAGGACTGAGTGTATATATCATCCATTTGGACTACACAGACAGTGGTGAGTGTAATATCATACCATTGAGAATTTATATGTAACTGTACACTTTGTAATTGAGAATATATGTTATAAGTACATATATGTGTATCGTTATTTGTCTTCTTTATTGAGAATAGAAGATATTCCAAATTCTTTTTTCTCCTCACTATATTAGCTAGTCTATAAGATTAGGCATTAGTTATTATATGTGACAATAGATTTATTTGCTCAATTATATGGAATTAAAATAAATAAATAAAACACCAGTTAAGCGCATCTTTTGACAAATATTGCATTGTACTTACTTGATAATATTACCATATTAATTGTTAATAAATTGATGACACAAATTCAGAGATCACGTCCCGTCAAGACATTAAATTTATCAACAAAATCTGACAAATATTTAGCTATCAACCTTTCAGCTTCAGCTTTCAGAATGACACACAATGACTGGTTATACTTGGTGTGACGCTTTACCTGCAGGTTCGCTAGGACGGACTTGACCTGGTCTGTGAGGGAGCAGTGCATACTGCTGAGCATCTCTTGTAAGTTGGGCTGGCCGCCATCTTGTTTCCCGACAAGCCTTGGCGCAGCCAAGTGTTGCCTGATGTCGGTGAGGCAATCTATGGAAAGAGGAACCAGAATTAGTCTATATGGCTTGCCTGCACGCACGTGTGTGCGCGAGTGCGTGTGAACAAATCTTTTTTTCCTGCGCCGAGGCACTGCCATGGGTCTTTCGGATGTAGGTATATACACAAATATAGTTTAGTTACATAGTGGTAGCATATTCATATATCTATAGACGCAGCTTCTATCACTACACAGGAATTCAGCAGTGCGTAATATTAATACTAATAACAACAGTGTAATGGTTTAATTATGGCATTGTGTGTCAGTTACAATATTATCCTATAATCATTGGTTTGGGAGATTGAAGTGATTATGCGGCTATGTTGGTTTGGTTAAAAGTGAAGGGGTAGTAGGGGTGTTGCAGGAGGGCATAGTGGTATCATCATTAATGGTTAGGTGCAGTTGGTTGTGGTTGTGGCGGGGATGGAGGTAATCCTCATGGTGTAAACAGGTAGGGGAAGGACTGGTGGCAGATTCGGAGACAAAGCCACGGAAACAAAGCCACAGGAGCCCTAGGAGAGATTGGCAGGAGTTAGGACAGTTACCTGAGAAATGCTGCTTGAGGGAGTCCAGGTAGTGCGCGACGCGGTCCCGGGCCGCATGTGCAACAATCTCAGTGCCAGCCCTGCAGGCAACCAGCAAACACAGCATGACATTCAGCACTCGTAGATTAGAATTGTGGCTAGAATTCCTGATCCCAGACCGAAGCTTGACAGTGACCTGCACTGCACCGGCAGTGGTTTTTGGTTCTGCCTCTGCAGCTTACAAAAATATGCTTTAACAAAAAAGAAAAAGAAAAAAAATAGGAGTTAAACCCCATATTACATAAACCTCCCAGTGAATTTCAAATACATGTTACCTATATTTCTGTATGTGACTGTAGGCTTACTGGTATCATCTCCAGAAAACAGCCAGATCGGGGGCGGGGGGACCAGACTTTTTTGACAGAACAATCAAGCTAGCAAAACTGGAAAACTCACTGAATCTCAACTCACTGTGATTTGTCAATATATGTGCTTCTCTAGAGTTTCTAAAACTTGTGAATAAAAAATACTAACACCCCGAATTACAATCAGTAACATTTATTTGTTTTTAAATACAGAGATCAAATACTCTGGGGATAAAATGTAAACAAACGGTTGTACTAATGCTAACGGTTTCATTTCTGTTTTTTTCCTTTGCGGCTGCAAAAATGTCAAAAGTCAATTTCTTGTTAAATAAACATACATGTGCTTTTCAATTATTATGTCTGCTATATTTATGATTTTACTATTTGCAATGTGAGTAATATGTTTTTAAAATTAACATAGAAATTAAATACTCTTGAAAAAGGAGAAGCGGCAGAAAGCATTTGGGCTGCCGCGGGTTAAAGTTTAAGTGGTGCCAGTCTTGTTCTCGATTCTACGTTGATAATACTGAGGGTCCCTGTATGACAGCTTGTTTGTTTGTTGGGGATTTACATCCTGGTAACATCTAGTGTTATATCAGGATGGGTACCGAATTGTGACAGTACAGTCAAATTGTCACACTGGGAGACCAGGCTGCCAGCACCATGCTCCAATTTCCCACTCAGATACATTATCCTGATACTGACCTAACTAGTCCTTGCCCTATCCTAGTAATGCCGAGCGCCAGACTAGGTAGCAACAAGTATAAATTTGATAAGTCATAGGCTTGACTCAGCCAGGTTTTGAGATCCTGACTTTCCGCACCGAAAGCTTGCGCTCTACTAATTCGGCCACTGTGTCCGATTCTGTATGGCAGCTAAACACTGACAGAGGTACATTCAAGACTTCTACATGTGCACTGGGACAGCTTTTCACACAGAGTGGTTGTTACAAAGGTAGATACAGGCCTTCGATGTATGCATTGTGACAGCTTTTCACACACAGTGGTTGTTACAAACATAGATATAGGACTTTGACGTATGCAGTGGGACAGCTTTTCACACACAGCGGTTGTTACAGAGGTAGATACAGGACTTCTACCCGTGCATTGTGACAGCTTTTCACACACAGTGGTTGTTACAGAGGTAGATACAGGACTTCTACCCATGCATTGGGACAGCTTTTCACACACGCTGGTTGTTACAGAGGTAGATACAGGACTTCTACCCATTCATTGGGACAGCTTTTCACACACGGTGGTTGTTACAGAGGTAGATACAGGACTTCTACCCGTGCATTGGGACAGCTTTTCACACACAGTGGTTGTTACAGAGGTGGCTACAGGACTTCTACCCGTGCATGGGACAGCTTTTCACAATACAGTGCTTGCTAACAACATCAACTGAGCCAATACCATTAGGCATTAATTCACAACAAGAACAGGTACCATCATTACCTAGCAGTTTAAATCAACCATACTCACTGCGAAAAGTCAGTATCGGGCAGTAATTTGTTCATGGCCTGCAGCCGACGATGAAAGCGATCCAGTGCGCGCACGAGGATCGTGTTGTCACCTGTCTCCTTCTCCAGCTGCACACGTCTCTGCACATAGCTGAAGTACTGCTCCATCAGCGAGTTCACAAAGGTCACCAGCTTCTTCAGCGCAATGGCATCCAGCTGTTCGCTATGGGACAATTTGTAATCATCTCAGTTAATATTCTAATAGCATACAAAAAAAAAACCAGTTAGTTTCATGGAATTATAATTTTCTTATTCCAGTTGCAGCTTTCTCAATTTTTACTTTTACCTATTTTGTTTGTATCACAGAAAAATATGTACAGAGGTTTTTTAATTACTATTTTGATGGTTTTGATACGAATTTAAGAGCCTCATTACCAATATCTGAATACAGAGGCTGCCCTACAGCAGCGGGCTCTTTGGATGGTGGTGAACACCCCACCTGAGGGCTTCCAGATCGCTGAATATATGCACGAGATGTGGGCTCTGGCATTAGTGGCATTGCTAAAGCCGCATAGTCCTGTGAAAATATAATTTTCTAAACCAAAAATTACTTATATTTGATCCTACAGATTTAACATAGATACAGATGCACTTATTAAACATTTATAGCCGCATAGAAAGAATATTACATTAATTTAATAGAACCTGTCACTGTTGAATCCTATGGTGTCCATTATTTTGATATGCATGCCAAAATTAACTCAGGACCATCGGACTATGCACCTTTAAGTATTTACCTTTTGTAAGAATAAGATCGTCACAGATATAGCCAGGTTAGTCTACGTTAAAGGGTATCAACATATTTGTTGTTTAAAGTGGTGTTGCGAGTAAGGTAAGTGGTTCATTCATATGTATAGACAAAGGGATACATATACAGAACGAGATAGGGAAAAGGAGAAGAGATAGAGACATAGATAGAGACACAGACACAGACTCTGTGTGTGTGTTTGTGTGTATGTATGTATGTATGTATGTATGTATGTATGTATGTATGTATGTATGTATGTATGTATGTTTGTGTGTATGTATGTGTGTATGTATGTATGTATGTATGTTTGTGTGTATGTATGTTTGTATGTATGTATGTATGTATGTATGTATGTATGTATGTATGTATGTATGTATGTATGTATGTATGTACGTACGTACGTACGTACGTATGTATGTATGTATGTATGTATGAACAGCGATCCCAGTACTTAGTTGTAGGACATTGTGTATGGATGGATAAAATGAACATTTTGTTCAGTTAGAAGCCCCCCCCCCCCCAAAAAAAAGACCCAACACGGTATATTTGATGAGGAGCCATGAAGGACTACTGGTAATGCAGTAGTATTCATCCAGGGTCTGCACACTGTAAGGTGCTGTCACCTGGTGGATTAAAGCAGCACTAGTTAATAGTGCTCAGATATTTCTCACTAGTGCTGCTACCCGGTGAATTAAAGTAGCATGTGTCAATGGATCTAAGCTATAATTACTAGTGCTGTCATCTAGTGGTTAAAGTTTAGTTGACCTATTTTAATGATGTGAAGGTCACTCCTTCATTTGTGGCTGCCCTCCTGTAATATTACAGATGGTACCAGTGTACCACATTTTAACTACCAAGGCCAGCCACACCGCAACTCCCACCATCAAACCCAAAGCCAGCGAAGGAGTGTGCATTCTCAAGAAGAACTTAGCTATATTTTAAAAAAACCTTATGTCCAAAGCCAACACAATAAATGAACAAAATCAAAAACACCAACAAAACCTCAAAAGATACATCCTTTACAAAAAATCGTCACCTAGTATAATTTAAAAACTGAAACTTGAAAGAGAGCATGGAATTGAGAACTGGATTTTGTTTTGTTTCACCTAAAATACTTGATGCCATAAAAAATATCTGGATTTGATCTGTATTGATGGGAAAGGTAAGGAAAATATTGTTAAGTCACATTTGAAAGAAAATATGTCACATATCCCATAGTCACAAAAGAGAGCTATCATTTCTTTCCTTCTTTAAAGACCCATTTTAAGTCTTTGTAAAACTTTCTTTTTAAATGTAATATAGTTATTTGAGCTTTTTCGCCAGCGATAACTTTTTTCTTTAAATAATTGCCATTTTTGACAAACCAATGTGAATTACAGTAGCACCTTTGCAGTAACTGAAAGGGCCTACAGTATTACCAGGCATATACAATGGACCAGGCGGTTAACACACATCAACACGTGAGGTGTATAAAAAATGATGAATCGCTCCCAAACTACACTTCCACTCCGTCACTTCTGAGTTGGCCATGTCACTGCTGGTTCCCGGGTGGCAGGCACTGGTTTCCGGGACCTAGCCACTGGGTCATAGGGACACTGCTAGACATTTAAATAGGTATTTCATTGTGAAATATGGTTTCGTTCACCACAAGACCTTTGTGCAAAGACCTAATGCTTCAGTAATTGGGATGGCTACAACACAATTGCTGAAAAGCTGATTACTGTCATATTTTCTTTAAAACCCTCCAAAAAACTACAAATAGAGCACACCGACTATTGTAGCTTTATTTCGTCAATCTAGCTCCCCGGGAGGGGCCCGCCCCATGGGGACCTGCTGGGGAAGTCTGGCGAGGAACCCGGAAGTGACGTAGTCAAAATAACGCTTGTTTCTTTACAGGGGCTTTTCTTAATCGAATCATTTATGAGACGGCCGCTATTTTGTGATACTATGGTAGTTAGCTTAGTAGCAATTGTTTCACTTTAAATGTTATATTGTGAAATCTTACTAAAATTAAAATAAAAGCATATATGTGCTCACATTGCTTAGCGGTACTTCAGTGGTCACTGAGATTACAATACCCCCCAACATTTTAGATACATTTAGTAATATGAAGGGAGCATGCATAAAGTATAACACGATTATTTTGGTCATTTTCAACACCCCCCCCCCCCTGTTATCATGCATAGTACGATGCCCCCCCCCCCCCCCCCCCCCTCCCCCAATTCCTGTTTAACTCTGCTCTTTCGGAGAAACCCACTCCCACTTCTTTCCCACAAACATCTTCACCAATCCCCACGTGGCCTTGGCTTCCAACATCGGGACCCATTTGACCTAGGCTTTAGTGGATGATTGGGGTTTTACTTCCTAGCAATATACACGGTCTTATTAGGAAGGGTACTCCTTAGTGCGTGATACGTTAGAATTGCAGCTGATTCGCGAGGAGAGTAGACGCACAACTTGGAACAGCTTCCAATCAGTGCTCTCCTGTGAGGCGCCCCCTACATTCACCTATGGGAACCGCCCACTCGACGGCCACTGACCCAGCACTTTCCTCCGGCACCCGAGCGGGCACCCCCGGCGGGCACCCCCGGCGGGCACCCCCGGCGGGCACCACTGACTTGGTGTACACATCAAAAGGCTAACCCGGACACCCACCCACCTAGTTACTCCCGCAGTCCTCTTTCATGGACAGGGCTGGTAAACAGCTCCATGGAAAAAGTGCCAGACGGCTGGGTTATAGACATGAATTCTCAATCTAATATGCTAAATATATTGTTCAAATGCTTATCTATCATAGCCTCCTACTTTTAAAGCACAATATTTATGAAAACACGAAGATTAATAGATTTGAAAGGTGAATGGAGAGAATCCAATGATCACCATCTTGGTAGGGCGGGATTACCCCCCAGTTAATCAACTCTACGCCAATATGGATAATCACTGCTCGTTGGAACCATACCTCCGTAGCTTCAACCTATAGGATTTCACGGCAACGATTGCTTCCGGTAATATGTCGTTACCGTGCAAGAAAATAATCAAACCGAAATTCCGGTTCCCATAAGTCTTTGGTTCCCATCACCTGTTCACGAAACCAAAGAATCGTTACCTGGGTACAGAACCCAAAATGGGTTTCCCATCAAATTTGAAATCCTATGGATTGAGGTTGTTTACAGTGCACCCTCAGCAAAGCAGCTTTTCCTCAGATTTAAACGTGGTCGTCATTCACCCTTAGTGGGGGTGAATAGTTTATCTACCAGTACCACCCATTCCCCTCACCGTAACGTAATTTATGCATGCCCTCTAAACCTCCACTTAGGAATTGAACAAGCTAGGTCACCACAGGCAATTACAGATACCTTAACTACAGGTTTCAACAGGGAAACTCAGTTAAATTTAAAAACATTTACTTCAACAGAGCTGTACACAATGCATCAACTTTTGTTATCACTGAACTTTTCTAGTACTGTAAATTTACTAAAGCAACACTAACTCCGAATTGTGAAATTATAATAAAAGGTGTGGCGTGTCACTATACAAAACAATTTAACTTCCGCTTAGGGGAGAACAATTAATCTACGAAAATAGCCTAACAAGGTCAAAGTATCTAATATTTTCACAATTAATTATTCTTTTCTCTCTTCTAAAAACCATTCACCTATTTGCTTTCGTCATTGCCCCCTGTAGAGGTGCTTATGATCTGTTGAAGCCTATGGTGTTCAGCATTTCGGCGTGAACACCAAAAGTGAATTTGCATGATGTGTCTTCAAATATCTTTAAAGTTAGCCATTTATAATCAAAGTTACATCAAACTAAAGTATGCTAGATTTTAATGACCGATCCAATATTCTTAATTAAAAAACAAAACCATCAGATTATGCAATATCTGGAGAAAATACAACAATCTCGAACACAGGAACAAAATCACCAACGAATAGATTTAGAGACCTCCCCCGCTCTCCTTTACCACATCATTTATTATAAATAATGAAATAAACCTATCAAGACAACAGGTATATATTTAATTAATCCCTCTGTTGACTTCTAATCAGTGCAAACATATGGTTGGGTGACTTTGAGCGCGGTTATTAATGCCAGTTCTTTTTTAAAAGGAGGAACTTTCACAATAATAATGGGGGGTGGGGGTGGGGGTGGGGGGAGAACCTCCCCCCCCCCCCAAAAAAGCGAGTATGTTTGAAGAGGAACTTACTGATCCTGCGTCCTGTTGAGGAACATGTCGTTGTAGGAGGCAATCACGAGGCAAACATTACTCAGGAACCCGTTGCAACCAGAGTCGATATACTCAAGGATGTCCTGAAATGCAAAGAATGAGTTGAGTTTCGAGTTTTATTTAAAGTTGGTTACTCCGATGGTTTTGAATTTCTGTATTTTTTCTGAGATAAATATATTAGATCGATGACTAGTATCTACTATACATTAGTTCAAAGTTACTTTTATTTTAGAAGGTAAACTTTTGAGATATTTTTAGTGCAAACATGGAAAATTAGTTTTGACAAGCTTGCCAAAACTCTGACACCATAGACTTCTGCAGTAATAGGTTCTCTTAAATTGACTGAGTATTGCCTTCTACGCAGAAACAAATGCTTAATAAGTGCATCAGTATCTAAGTTCGATATGTAAAATCAAATCTAGATAATTGATTTGGTTTTGAAAATTTGATATTTCATCGGACTATGCAGCTTTAACCACAAACAAATAGTAAGGTAACTAACTGTATGGCTTCCCGGGGTGATCGTCCAGCCAAGAAACCCATGTTACATTAAATTAAGTTCATAATTATGCAAAATACATTACAAGAAATCAGCAATTGAAATGTTGACCTAGAATCAGATGTCCTTGCATGCATACATATATGGAAGCATTTCAAATGCATATATATATATACATATGGCCACAGAATAAGTGATGTCAAAGTTACGTAATAGTCAATGAGAAACTTTTCCCAATTTGTTCCTATTTTAGGAGACACTTGTCACTAAAATTTTCAGGTGTGTTACAAGATACACAGTCAAAACAAATCAGCGATTGATATTTTTACATAGAATCAGATATGCCCCTGTATGTAATTCATTATTTTAATGCGATGAAAGCAGAATATTTTCAAAACCGAAACAAATTACCTGTATTTGATTCTACACATTTAACTTAGATACTGGTGCATTCATTGATCATTTCTTTGGGGTTTTATCCGATAGGAAGGAAGGTGAAAACTCGCTGGCTTCAACAAAGAGGGACATAACTGAGTTAATGCTCCAAATTGCGTCTTGCATTCGCGTTCGGCTGGTATGCACACACACTCACATTATTTTGTCTGCGTTCATTACCTAAGTACCATCTGGTTCCCCAGATGTTATCGTACTGTATCATCTAAGGTTCTTTAATTTAATATAATGTGTGTAAATAACATAGACATGCAATGCAAAACGGTAGGAAGAACAGTGGTTGGTTGTTGGAGTTTTACGTCCTGGCAACATCTAAGGTCATATCAGGATGGGTACCGACTTGTGACAGTGCACAAACATGGTGACTATAGTGCTTCCCCACTGTGAAATCAGCTGCCAGCATCATGACCACTGTCACATAATCCTGACACTGTCCTAACCAGCCCTTGCCCTTTCCTATCAATGCTGAGTGCCAAGCTAGTAAGCAACAAGTATCAATTCTGTAAGTCATTAGTTTGACTCGACTGGGAATTGAACTCCCAATCTCCCACATGGGAGGCCAGCGCTCTACCGATTTGGGGCTCACGCCCGGTAGGAAGAACAGTGCCCTGGCGCTGAGAAGAGACTTATCCAAATGAATAAATTACTTACTAAAAGATAAGAAAGTTATGTTGAGGTGTAAGGATGCACTCCCCGAAATGACAAATTGTAGAATGAGGGACCAGGGCAAAATATCATTGTAGAAACTACCCACTCGTCGTGTTCACCAGTTTGTAGAATCTAATGCTCAGAAATGACAAAAGAACCACCATCTACTGGGGCCGCACCTACAGGAATTGTAACTTCAATGATCTAGCAGCCACTTTGAGGGAAAACAATACAGCAGAACTACTAACAGAGGAAGATCCAATGCTGGGACATGCTACAAGAAATGATTGTCAATGATGCAAACAAACACTGTCACCTGGTTAGACTCGACATAAGAAACAAAACAGCTGGTTATTTGAACAATGAACTGCTAGAATTACAACAGGACAGAGATTATTTCATTCGGAAATCAGATATAACAAGAGACCCTGGAGATCAATTTATAGCTGACTGTATGGTCAGGAAGGCCAGAAACGAGGTGTGAAAAGCCAAGTCTAGGCACTGTTTAGACCAGATAAATAAGTATAAACAAAATCTAAAGACACTCTAGCATGAACTGCAACAAATTAACCCGGAAGCAAAATCCATTATCAGTAACCTCAGTAATGAAGACAATGAGAAGAGAATACTAGATAGCCTCCTGGCAGAAGAGATTAACAACTACTTCATTGATGTAGGGGAGAATCTTGCCAGAAAGTTTGACCAGGCTGTAGATAGTCAGAACACCTACACGGTCACCACTAATGATCAGACATATGATTTGACTGAGATAACACAGGAGCAAATCCTCAGAAAGGTCAATGCTGCATCAGCATATAAGTCATCTGGCATTAAAGACACCAGCTCAGTCCTAATGAAGGTTTCAATTACTGCACTTATAGACAGGATAATTTATTATCATTATATAAAAAGGCGGAGCGGCTTCACCATTATTGTTATTCGGATTATTACTGTGCAGTAATACTCCTGCTTTTTAAATGCAATTAATATGTATATCGACCTATCACTGCCCGACTTGATCGATCCTGTGCTGCGCTACTGCAGCACCGCCGCGTGTTGGTGGTTGCGAGCCTCCACTCGGCCAGTCCGCATCGGGCTTTCAAATTTGTAACCGGCTAGGCATTATGCGAGCCAAGATCTCGCATTAAATTGATCAACCCATACTCTTGTTGTGTCTTGTTTAATCTGAGAGTAGCCTAACTTTATATATGAATTCACCCACCTGTATAACCTAGTGGTCAACACTGGTATTTTTCCGGAAAGCTACAAACTAGCTACAGTTTCACACATCCCAAAGGCCAATAACCCAAGACACTGTAGTGAGCTGCATCCAATATCTATTCTCCCTCTTCCTAGCAAAATCATAGAACAAATAATACATGATGAGATAAAACAATTTTAGAGTCTTCCAATTACCTACACCCAACAAAATGGATTTAGAAAAGACATATCAACAAATAGGGCATTGGGCTCTCTTATGGATGAGTTATTGACCAAAATGGACAAAGGTGAACTTACAATTGCAGTATACCTTAACTTCAAAAAAGCTTTCGATACAATTGACCATAGAATACTATTGCAGAAAATTCAGAAAGCAGGACTGGGGAAGAAAACCTGTACATTCATGACCAACTACTTAACTAATAGGAAACAATGCACAACAGTTAATGACACTGAGTCAACCATCAGGACTATTAAAACTGGAGTTCCGCAGGGTTCAAACCTGGGCCCCCTTCTGTTTTTAATCTTTATAAATGATCTATCCCAAGTATCAGAGGATGCAACATTCACATTATTTGCAGACAATGCAGCACTCACAGTACACAATAAAGATTTCCAAATAGCAACGGATCAGGTTCGGACAGTGCTGACCAAGGTTAACCTGTGGTGTAGTGAAAACAAACTATCGCTTATGGCACCAAAGCAAGGTAGGCAAGAGTACAACCCATTACACTGCATATTGGCGGAAACCAAATTAAGGAGGCAAGTGCATACAAGTACTTAGGAACAGTGATTGATTCTACCTTAAATGGGAATCAACAGCTGGCTAGACTAATCCACTCATTGGCACTAAAAATGACTACAATCAGGAAGATGTGGAGCTTCGTAAGTGAAAACACTGCCTTACTTCTATATAAATCAAAAGTTCTACCAATAATAGACTATAATGATATAATTTATGGATTGCTCACGAAGCAGCAATGGACTATGCTACAAAGGATCCAAAACTGGGCGTTAAGAACAATTTATTGGGGCAAAACACTAATTGTAAAGGAAATGCATGACAAAGCAAACCTAGATTACCTAATGGTTAGAAGAGATTCACATCTCCTATCACTTATGTACAGAAGATCCAGAGAGACCCAATATATAGACAACACAAAAAGGAATACTAGATGGGCTGATTCCACTCTACTCAAAGTCCCCAAGCCTTCCACAAAACTAATTAAAGCACACAACCTACCAGCCAGAACCAGGGCAGTGTCCTCTTACCTAGAATTTAAAAACTCACTAAGAGTACATTGGATTGGGCAGGCCCTTATGCAGTTACAGTCAAGTATGTTCCATGGCGTCACCATACCGTAAGTGGCAGACCACCGAACCCTCAGCCTCAGTTCGCCTCCCCCCGCCACCTTTTTTATTTGTTGCTGTTCCTCTATTATTTCCAGTCAACAATATACAATTGTAAAATTTTCCGATATTTGAGACCTTGGAGGATGATGTGAACTAGTCTATAGTAAATTGAACTAGTCTATATAATGGTAAATGGTATGTAAAACCAAAGGCATATAAGGTATATGTGGTGTTGGTGATCCATTACTGATTTAAGATAGAAATTGTATTAATATAGATAGTAAGAGGGTCGCTTCTTGACATGAGAGAGGGTCACTTCTTGACATGTGAGAGAGTCTTTGGAACTCTCCTCACATACCCCCTCCCCCCAAGTGTTATTTACGGATCACTGCACACCAGACACAACAGGGCACTGGAGCCAGACATAACCATGCCTTGGTTACAAGGATATTGAATGTTCATTGGTTGAATAAGAATGCCTGTTGGTGATTGGAGGGATTGATCAGGTGTGTACAGCCATCTTGGATTCTAAAACCTATATATATAATAAACTAAGCAAGCTCCTTCTGGTTCCTTCTGCACTCTATATCTTGCCTTCCTTCTCTATACTTGCTTGTAGTGATTTCCTATTTAGCCTGCCTACACAACCACAGCTGCCGGCCGTCGACTTTACACGATGACAGAGACAGTCCAAATAGAAATGTAAAATTTAAGACCTAAATGCATGGGATTGGTCCCACTGCTTCACTGGTCACAGCTGGTCCAGTGTATTATTAACAACCCCACCCCAAAAACATAATTCATAAACTCACATAACTAACTACACTAGAGTTACACTAGAATATTTCGAACAAACTGACATTTATATACCGCTTGCCTAACTGCAACTGAACATTAAAACTTACTACAACTTTACCAACTGAATACAGAAGATAACTCCTGCTTACATTCTAAATATTATGTAAATACTCACATTGATTTGACTAATATTGATCTAGTTATGACACCACTGTTGCCATATTGCTATGGAACTTTTGGGTTACAGAATTTCATTGTGTTACATGCTGCAAATTGTGTATTCAACAGTTATTGTATACCTTATTCTATATACCTTTTGTGTAAATAACCTTGAATTGAAAAATGGCTGGAAGACCAGTGCTTCGGCACTGACAAAAGACTTATTCAGCAGAATAAACATATTTACCACAAAAAGAAACAACAACAAAAATGCTCAGATCTGTGGCTGTGTATATAGGCTATGAGGAAAACAATACAGACAAAGAGAAAGGAAGAGAGTAAAGTGTAAGAGAGAGAGACCAGCCCTCTGGTTTATTGTTATATAGTTACATGGGTTCATGGTAGAGTATCATACCACCTCCTTTCACCAATGGGAATCAAGCATTCCTGGTCATACCAATAGGAATCGAGCATTCCTGGTCTCTATGGATACCAGTGGTCTGCACACCACCAGTAGCTGCATGACCCCTTGGCCACCACCAACCTTGACCTTTTTAGTGTGGTGACCCCTACCCCATGAGAAGGGCTAGACCCTGAGTGCAATCACACCCAGACCTACCAGCACCACTATGTCTATTTATATCCCACTCAGGCACCACCAACCCATATATATATATATATATATATATATATATATATATATATAAATATATATATATATATATATATGAGTCAGCCTCACGAAAACGGGCCAATCGGTGGTCAAGTGAAGATGTCGGCATCGCAATTCTTAAAAGTGTAGTGCATTTCTTTGTTTCATATTCAATTATCCTAGAAAGAAATCAGGTTGTTTTATTTTCTTGACCTTTACATTCAGGATAAATTTAAAGACTTTCTAACACCTCTGTCAATGCTAAATCATAATTATCCTGATCGACGCCGACATCAAATGATCGATGCTGACAACTTTAATAGATGTCGGCATCGCAATTCTTAAAGTCTCATACATTTCTTTGTTTTATATTATATTATCCTAGAAACAAATCAGGTTGTTGTAGTTTCTCGACCTTTACATTCAGGATAAATTTAAAGGCTTTCCAACACCTATGTCAATGCTAAATTATAATTATACCGATCGACGCAGACATCCAAGCTCGACGCCGACAAATTCCACCAATTGGCCTCTTTTCGTGATCCTGACCCATATATAGATTAGTTAGACGAATCTTACCTTGGTATAGATGATGGATAACTGTTGTTTTACCGAGGTATAAGCCTCGGCTAGACGTGGGTGAGGGAGAGGTAAGCACATCCGGGTACAGCAATCTTTACCTACTAATTCAGGATAAAATGATCTCTAAAATTCTAAATACTAATGTTTCCTTGGTACAAGCAAGGTACTAGACGTGGCAGGGTGTGGAGGGTGGGCCCTCACCCACGTCTAGCCGAGGCTTATACCTCGGTAAAACAACAGTTATCCATCATCTATACCAAGGTAAGATTCGTCTAACTAATCTATTTTACCTCGGTATATAGCCTCAGGCTAGCCGCAGGCTAGGGAGACTTTACCTAATATCATTTTATCCTGATATTTTATTTTATTTATGTTTTGTGGTATGGAACGTTGGGTAACCTTATATGTTTGTGACAATGGTATGTTCTCACCTTTTTTTACTTTAATGTTGTAGCAGTCGCCGTGCGACGCCACTTGGCTTTTCCAATCGCTTGTTATAATGTCTAGCAAACGATCGTTCGGTCTTCCATCCTGCATGCGCCAGTATGCGCTTGACCGAAATGCCTAAGAGGCGTGCCTTTGACACCATGGCTCCTCTTGTTGAGTGTGACGCATATTTGTCCGTATCCACTCCTGCCATCTTTAGGACATTAATTGTCCATCTGGCGAGCGTATCTCTTGATATGCCCCTGTGTGGCTTAATAAAGCTTATCAACAATTGTCTTGAGTTTCTAACTCCTTGTGTCTTGGATATATATGTTCTGATCGCGGAAACTACACACAGTTTCGGATTGTCTTTGAATTGTGTTACATCAATTGACGACAAAGGGTCACCTAAACGATTAGATTTTAACAATGTTGTCAAATCGAAGGTCGCTTGCCTTCTATCTATTTCCAGTCCATCGAGTGAAAGTGCCACTATAGTCTGGCCTCGATGACCTGTGACTAACAGTAATAACAGTGCTAACTTAAACCCTAATTGTTTTATATCTAGAAAACTATTATGTGGCCAATTGTTAAACATTTTAAATACCAGTGACACATCCCAAAATCGGTCATATTTTGGTTTAGGTGGGTTTCGTTCATAAATTCCCTTTAGTACCCATGATATAACATGGTGTTTACCCATTGTATCTCCCCTTGTTCTGGGAAGGATAATCGAGGAGCCATTAATTGTGCCGTAACCTAGCCCTTCTTGTTCTAACATTCTAAAGAATCTGCACACTTGGGCAATAGTTGGGTTCATGGGTTTAACCTTGTGAATAAGACAATAAACGCCCCATTTTTTCAAATATGTGGTATACATTTTAACTGTTCCTTTTCTCCACGCATGTGACACTAGCCGTTCTTGTGTAATTTTGTCTAAACCAAATTGTTCTAGGTATTTATTTAGAAAAGGAATGCAAGCAACGGTGTTGTTGCTACGTTGCCGTGATGTTCCAGAGGGCCTTGGTGAGTTAGATTTCCTCGGGATTTTGGGAATCTGAGGCAATCTCGGGCTGTCGAGGCTAGTCCTGCTAGCCACGGCTGTGTGTCCCATTCGGGGACGATCAGGATGGCGTGAGACCGGTCCATCTTTATCTTTCGTGCCACTCTGGTAATGATGTTGAAAGGGGGAAAAATATAATAAAATTCATTTTCCCAAATCAGTGAGAAAGCATCTATGTGCCAAGCAAATGGTTCTGGGTGCCATGAAACATATCTGTTAACTTTAAAGTTATTCCTTGATGCGAATAAGTCAACCGTAGGTGAACCCCATTGGCGACAAATTTTGTTGAAAATTTTTATATTCAAATTCCATTCTAAATGGTCGTGAAAAACTCTACTCTTTTTGTCGGCCAGGATGTTTTGCGATCCTGGGATATGTGAAATGGTTAACCATATTTGATGTTTTTGCGCCCAGTTCCAAATACTTTGTGCCAAGTTATTGCACTCTTTTGACTTTGTACCTCCCATATTCCTGACATATGCCATGGCCGTAGTGTTATCTGTAAGCAGTTGAACAGTATTTTTGGGTATTTTAATTAGGCTTAAGAGGCCTAAGTAAATCGCTCTTAATTCAAGAACATTAATATGGTCTGATTTTTCGTTTTCTAACCATCTCCCTCCTGTTGCTATATCATTTCGATGAGCTCCCCAACCTTGTAATGACGCATCGGTAGTAACTACCGTGTTGGGTTGATCCATTCTAATGGGATTGGAAGAGTTATTGATATTCTCGATCCACCAAGATATGTCTGTGTAACCATCCTGGGAAATGTACATTATTCTTTCAAAGTTACCTTTTGTACGTGCTAACGCTCTATTCTTGTCTATTTCTAGAGACTTGAAGTGCGCCGCCCCATAAAGAACAGCCGGCGCATATGAAACCATTATACCGATAAGGACAGCGACCTGTCTAATCTTTGGCCTAGATATGTCAAGCAGCTGGGAGGCCGTCTCATGAAACTTCTGTAGTTTCTGTTCCGTTAATGAAACGGTCATTGCTTCGGTGTTGATTAAAAACCCTAGGCATTTCAATTCCTTATTCGGGACAAAAACAGACTTTTTGTCGTGTATGTAAAAACCTAATTCTGTTAATAACGTACACAAATCATTCACTGCCAAATGGCATTTGTTAAAGGATTCTGCCATAATAAAGGAATCATCTATGTATGGAAACATTGTATGTCCTAATCTTCCCATAACAGCAAAAACAGGTTTTAATAACTTTGTAAACAGTCGAGGTGCGCAGGCTAAACCATTGGGCATGCAAGTAAATTGGAAAAGGGAACCGTTCCAAATAAATCGCAAACATTTTCTGTGTTCTTTGCAAATAGGAACTGTATAATACGCGTCTCTTAAGTCGACACTGGCAAGCCAGGCATGCGGCGTAATTAAGTCTCTCGCCGTTTCTAGTGAGAACATTTTAAAATGTTTGTATGTTACCAATTTATTTAACTTAGTCAAATCCAAAATCATGCGAATTTCGCCATTTGGTTTGGGCCTAGAAAAGACATTAGAAATAAACTGTCCTTTTGTTTTTTGTACTCTTTCAATAATACCTTTAGTTTCAAACAGTGAAACCTGAAAATCTATTTGGCGTTTTTCTGCTATGTTAAATTTGTATGGGAACGGAACTCTTTCCTGTGTTGGTATGTCTGTGAAAGGTATTTGAACTCCTTTTACTATATCCAAAATTTCCCTATCAGATGTAATGTTAACCCATTTGTGCAAACAGTTAAGGATGTTGCCTGCATTAAACTTGCTTACATAAGTTTGTGTCTCTTCAGACACCGTGTTGAGTGTAGGAGTCTGTGTCTCTACTTGGCTCCTGGCCGCGGGAATTGGGGTTTGGGTGTAAACTCCCTTTTGTATCCGCGGTTGTCGTTCCAACCCGTGTTCTGGCGTTCTCCTCTGCCTCGTCCTCTGGGATTGAAGCCGAATGAGGGACCTCCTCGTCCCGGCCTTCCTCCTCTCCGGAAGCGAAAATCCGAGCGGGAGCGTCGGAATTTGTTGGTGGTGTCAAACTTTTTGGTACCATCCGTGTTTTTAGCGCTTTTAGTGTCTACCTCGACAGCTTTGAAGAGGTGCGCTAGCTGACCGCCAAACATTTTGGTTTTGTCCAATGGCTTGCCTAGCACCAGCTTTGGCGGTAGGTAAAGAGTGTACTCCTTACCATCATTGTCAGTTACTTTCTTTGATCTGGCGACTTCTTTGCCAGCATCCGTTGTAACCGCCTTGAAGACGTTTTCAAAACGCCGAAACGTCATGAAGTTCGACGCTGCTGTAAGCAGCGCAATCCCTCTGTCCATCACTCGTGCAAGCGACGAGAATGAATTCTCAGCTTGCATCCGATTCGCTACCGGAGTTATCGATGTAAGCGCTCCGAGCACCGCTTTGTGAATCGTGCACAACGCGTTCTCATAACGCCTTCTCTCATCTGAGAGATGGATGCCTGCATCCATTTCTTTACTGATGGACTGGGGGACTCCTTTAATTCCCGAAATTTGTTCGGTCAGCTTGTTGATCACCTCCACAGGTTTGAAAGTGTGGAAATGTCCTTTTAGCGTTTCCCTCATCATGGTTGTAGTCCGCAACCTCTTTGCTTTCGCCAACGGGCATTTCTTCTTAATCTTTGCCCCTATCCTGGCATAAATGCCCACTCTCTCCGTCTCTGAATCGGAGTCAGTTGTGGACGAATCATTTGATTTATCCGATGATGAGTCCTTCTTCTTTTTCTTTTTGTTTTTCTTTGTCTTCTTCACGCGTTTCTTATTGACCTTGGTGAATTCATCACCTGAGCTACTACCAAGTCTTTTCCGCTTCTTGGGTTTCGGTTGCGGAACCTCAAATGCCGATTCGGTGTCGTCATCTGAGAAATCTTCCCAGTCATCCTCGGGGATAGGAGGAGAAGGAGGCCGTGTGGCTTGTGTGTTGTATTTGCCCATAATCCTTAGGATTTTGTCTTCCAGCTCCTCATCCCCACTCTCCTTGTCCAAAGGATCAGCCCCCGGCTGTGGAGACGGCGGTGCCGTCTGCGGTGGTGAGGAATCGTATCCAGAAGGCACGCGGCCCTCTGCCGCTGCCGGCGGAACTTTGTTTCGCTTGGTGGCCATCGGTTTCTGTAACGACAAAGGTTACTTAGTACCGGTATCATCTCAACATGTTCACAAAGTGAGCTAGAGTGAGGTATTATTGCGTATGGTATATAGTAACGTGTTTAAACCGTTCTATATACAGGCGTTAAGCTAAGTTTTGCCGTAGGTTTTATAGGTAGTGAAACCAACCAAACGGGGGGGGCGGCCATTGGCACGCCCGCTCTCTCTGTTTCGTACACTTCTCCCACCCGCGGCATTCTGCGCCAGCAAGTTGAAGAAAATATTACGAAACTCGGAGGCTCGCCTCAAAAACCGGTCTGGGGAGTCTATAAAAGAAACCCAGGATCATACCCAACAAAACCCTCTTTTAGGGTTCGGAGGAATTTCCTTAGGAGATGCAACTCGGGTTAACATCTCTGCCTGTCTGAACACAGGTTTCGCTATGTCAAGCGGTATCGGTTTCGGTTATGCACATTCTTATCCTTGTGTTTTTTATAACACCTTTTATGTCCAAATTGGACCTGAGAAAGTTCTAAGCTTTCATAATGGGATGCTATAAACCATCCTTAAGACTTTAAATGCAGTTTCTCAATACTTACAGTTAGTTAAAGTGTTGTAGTAGTTAAATCCTGCTGGAGCAGCTCAGCGAACGTCCTCCCGCCGTGAGCTGCTTATGCTAATTGCTGTACCCGGATGTGCTTACCTCTCCCTAGCCTGCGGCTAGCCTGAGGCTATATACCGAGGTAAAATATATATATATATATATATGCACCTGGTCACGTACACCCATCAGTAATAGAACATTTGCATTCCCCCTACAGAATATCGGAATATTTTACACCATGATAAATGAGTTAGCCTCCCCCTTGGGCTCTGTTCACCCTCTAAAATAAAAATGGCGGTCACAAAGAGCTGGCTGGTTTATGTAGCGTTCTACAATGGAACTTACCATAGGGGCGCTCAGGAAGGAGTCGGCGGGACGGCCGTCAGAGTCTATTTCCGGTTGCTCCTCGCCTGCCTGCAGACGCAGCTGGTGCTCCAGTAGCAGCAGATCCTCATCGATCTTCTGTCGTGCGCTGTGTGGTGAGCCACAAGACAAGTCAGAACTACATTGGGAGCATTGTTTCCTTTGGTGATTTGAGAAACTGTCTGTCAAGCTGCACAGCAGGATTCTTCACGTCCACGTGAGTGAATAACTTTGGTGTCATTGGTTGGGGTATCACAGCAGATTTAGTTATAATTGTGTGCATATTATGATGGTGCACTTGATTGGCTTTGCTATTTAATATATATCTGAGCTGTGTTATGTAATCGCATTATTTACTGTGACAGCAATATGATATATGTATATAATCATGTGGTCAGCATGGGGTCGGGCTAAGAGACTGGAAAGCAAACGGGAGATAAAAACAACCACTTCAGGATGCCAACTGCATTATTTCAGCAGGACAGCACCTGTGTTAATGCATCACCACAGCACCTGTGTTAATGCATCACCACAGCAGGACAGCACCTGCATAAGTGCATCCCCACTGCAGGACACCACCTGTGTTAATGCATCCCCACCACCTGTATTAATCAACCACAGCAGAACAGCATTTGTGTTCATGCATCCTCACAGCAGGACACCACCTGGATTAATGCATCACCACAGCAGGACAACACCTGGGTTAATGCATCATCACAGCAGGACACCATCTGCATTAGTACATCTCCACAGCTGGAGACCACCTCCGTTAATGTATCACTATCTAAATGCATCACCGCTGGACAACCCCTGTGCTAATGCATCCCCACACCAGGACACCCCCTGTGTTGATGCATCACCACAGCAGCACACCACCTATATTTATGGAGGCAACTGCTTGATCTTAACGAGAATATTCTTTACATTAATAATTGTTTAAAGTTAGGAACTAATAATATCCTAAGTAATCATGGAAAAGAAATGAGGCGTCATAATATGTGGAATTACGTGGTGGCACTAATACCGCGATGAACTAATGGGTGGCGTTGTGAATGGATTAAAAACAATTAAACCAGTCAATTACAGCGCCTACTAACCCAAATGACTAGTTTCAAAGTAGTAATAAATGGTTTTTTCGGGTCTTAATAGCACGTTCGAATCTGTCTGGCCTCCGGAATGAGTATCACCATTAACTACACCTCGGGCAATACTCAACATGGGGACCTCAGGTCTCAAACCCCATATCAGGCAATAGCTGCTTATTGTACAGTTAGAGCAGCAAGGAACACTGATTAACTGATAAGTAATGTGTTCTCATCTACTACCCGACGAATTGTTCATGTACCTGATGCCATAACATTATTAACAGTACTTCTCTAACGAGTAACAGCAACACCACCTCCAATGATTGGTTCGGCTATTGCTTGCACCATCACTACCAGCAGCTACGTAAGACTGGCCATCACCAACCTAACAGGTCTCTTCCTCTCCATAGCAATATAGGCAAGAGTTACAGCTTAGAATTAAAACTGTAGCAGCCTATTCACCGAAGTCTGCCTGTACTTCTATATACATCACTTAATAATTGTTCAATTGTCATTCTAAAAACTCTTGTATATTTAACTTAATTCTTCAATTGTCATTCCAAAAACTCTTGCATATTTCACTTAATTGTTCAATTGGCATTCCAGTCTTGCGATAGTTTTCTTAATTGTTCAATCCTCATTTCAATGCACCCTATTATGTACAAAGAGTGTAAATAACTGATTACGGATGGACAGAACATCAGTACCTAGGCGCTGACAAGATTATTCAAAGGAATAGATATTTACGAACAGAAATATCCCCAGAGAAAACTAAAACAACTACAAGTATATTGCCAATTTCTAAGCTTAAACCACTACAGGAGCCACTAGATGTGTATGCGCGTGCACCGGAAACATGACTGCACGCACACATTGCCTCGACAGACCTTCCGGCTTCCTCCACTTCGGTCATGTGGTCTTCTGGAAGCCTCTCCCAGATGCTGTAACCATGGTTTCAAGGATCAGTAAGACTTACAAAGGCCATGCCTGTATACACAGAGCAGTATCAAGAAACATCTTACCAGCAATAGTTGTTAGTTAATGCGGAGGAGAACCAGAAGTTGTAGAATTTAAGGACACAGATATGAATTATGCCTTATTTCTCATTGAGCTGACTTATTTCTTCGGGGTCAAATTACTTGAGATATTTAAAAAATAATATTCGGTACATTTCTTTTTTTTAAAGAGGCTGTTTTCTTTATTATAAAAAAAGAATTTTGTAGAACAGGAACATGGTCAATTCTATGATAAATGTGCCGGGAAATATTTCCTCCGGCTTAAAAGATAGCAAAGATACAACAATTTTAATTATTCAGAATATGTTATTATGGTTGGGGTGGGGGATCTACAGGGTGTTACATTAACCATTGCTATGTCACTATAGCAACAAAATGTCCACTTTAGAAAAGTAAACCTACCGCAAATAAGGGGACTTACCATCGGATAATGAAAATGTATAATACTCTTTCAGCCACAGTATCTTCTTTGCAGCCACTTTCATGAACATGTTATGAGTTTTGTTCTTTTTCCAAAGAATTCTCAGCTTTTAATGCAAATTAACGATAACTACATAATTTTTCCATTTGTCCCATCATTTTAAGTCCGTGTCTCGCTTTAAAAAGAGCTATTTTAACTAAATCTTTGATAAAAAGATGGAATTGATATTTAAAAAATATATTTTAAAGTCTACATATTAAAACGATAATCCAATGATGTCAAACTAAACATAATTTTGACGAAGTGAGTATGAATTAATTTTGGCGGTGGTAGGATGGGGGTTGGGGTGGGGTGGGGATTGGAGGTTTTCAACGTAACTGGACCATACTGGATTTTAAATTGTCTTAAAGCTGAATAGTCCAATGGAACCATAGCATTTTCTAAACAAAAATGGTGATCTAAACTTGATCCTACATATCTAACTTAGATACTAATACACTCATTAAACATTTCTTTACCACAGAGAACGAGTACTAAGTCAATGTAATAGAAGCTGTCACGGCTGTTATCATATCCGGCAGTTAGAGATCAGATTCTCAACGACAGAACGAATCGCCTCTTTTTGTAGTCTGGGTCCGGCCTTTATAATAGTTATTTCAAACGAATGTAAAGAAATCTATAATTATTAACATAATATATTTATCTAAAGAAGGAAAAGAATGCCAGAAACAAAAAAGCATTGGACTGTGCAACTTTAAGAGACTGGTGAATGCACTGGGTGTGGCTATGTTTGTGGAGAGGTGGCGGGCGAACCTTTGAGGGACCTGCTCTCCAGCCTGGAGGTAGAGATGACCTTCCATCACAGCCAGGCGCCAGTCCAGGCCCCACGCAGAGCTGTGAGGAATCAGGGCGCGAAGCTCTCGTCAGCGCATACATCCTATCTAACCAACTTACCGGAGTGTCACAAAATTAAAGAGCCAGGGTATTTCGGGATAGAGAACTGGTGTATCGGTGTACAATATTCTAATTCTTGCCACCATTCCAGCAATAATGTAGTGGAATGAGCCTGCCAGGAGGCAACCAAACACGGAAATAAAGCCCCCCCACCCCACCCGCCGGAGGGAATAATATGTCAGTATCATGTTCCCCCAACCAGAATAAAGCAGCCCCTCCTTGTACTTTTACCAGACTGAAATTCTCTCAAGCACAATTTTGCTGGTTTTTCTCTTTATGTAACCAAATATGTGCATGGAGAGTGTTCCTCGATGGAAACATGTTGCTAAATCACCATCATAAATTACAAACAGAATACCCATAGTAACTTACAAACAACACATGTCATCCATGGCAGGGTCCAGGCCAGGATGTCATACCAGGAATTAACAGACAGAAATATTATACTGGAGAGACAACATTATACCGGAATAAAGTTATCTCCCCCCCCCCCCCCAACAAGCAGTTTTACTGCTGTGTAATGTTGCTGAGGGCAAAGCTATTCTGAAGATGACTTATTCCATGAAAAAGAAAACAATAGAAACCCGCAAAGAAAGTGCCAATGGAGAGATTGATGAATAATGAGACAGGGATGTGCAGTGAGTTGATACAACACGATGGAGGCAGTTTCACATCCCTGATTGGGAAGAGCGCAATCAACTCAATTACCCAGTTGATGGCACTAATATGCAGCATTGCGGTAATAGTATGAAGTGTGCGGTTAAGTTTTTAGTTGTTTCTTTGTATGAGAACATAAGTTGCATACTGTTTCTGTTAGCGGTGCATTTAGAGCAATTTAGTGTTTATGCATTAGCATTAAAGTTGCATAGTTCTAGTTTCTGCCTAGGTTGGTCATTATAATGCACTTTACTTTAGTTTGAAGTAACCTTTATTCTAAATGGCTAACATTGACGATATTTGAAGTGAAAACAGTCCAAATTATCTTTGGGAAGCACATTAAAATTTTGACACAATAGGCTTCAGCAATGACACCTAATAAATTGGTTTAGTATCCCCGTCTATGCATCAACAAATACTTAGTAAGTGCAACACTATCTAAGTTGGATACGTAGAATTAAATCTAGATAAGTGCTTTGGTTTCGAAAATTGAATGCTTTCATCGGACTATGTAACTTTAAGGCAATGCAAATCCAAAGTTTAAAGCCGCATAGGCCAATGAAAAAGCATCAAATGCCAAAACCAAATCATTTACTTAAGACTTGATTCTACATATCCACTGGCGTTAAACATGTATTACTGTTTTGTGCTCCTGTGCTATACTGCTACACTTGGAAAAGGATGAATAAAGCCAATGTCCAGCATTTTGCTATGCACACCAAAATGATTTGGTATGTTTCACATCACATATCTCCAAAGTTAACCATTGAAGATAAGTTACTTTAAACTAAGTAGATTATACAATTAAGAATGATATTCATCTAAAAAAATATTGCAGATACTCAAAACCATCCGATTATGCAACTTTAAATTATGCACAATACAAAATTAGTAATGGTCACTATACACAATTAACACAAACAATTTAACACCTTTATAATGCATCACCTCTACATTTCTAAATAGCATCTCCTCTCATGGAGGATTGATTGAATGATTGGGGTTTTACATCCTAACATCTGTGGTTGATATCAGTCCAGGTGCAGACTTGCGACAAAGAGCATGCATAGCGGTTTTATAGGTCTTCCTCAGTGAGAAAACAAAGCCCCATGATACAATATCCCAGTCGCATTATCAACGAGTCCTTGTTCTCTCCTGGTAAGACTAGAAGGGAAGGTCGAATGAGTTGAGTGCTTGTTTCTCAACCCTAGGTTCGAACCCTGGTCGAATCAAACCATTAACTAAAAATGTATTCTTGTTGATACCTAGCATGGCACTCGGCATTACTAGGATAGGGCAAGGAGCAGCGGAATGAGGAAGACCAATTGTCTGTGATCGGCGAACCCTTGCACTGTGCAGACAATGTTACTAATGTTCGAACTATAATTTGTTTTATTTGACTGTCCCTCTGATGACAGGGCACCTGCTATGTCAGGACAACACTTCTCAGGATGCAGAGTTGTCCTTTGAAGACAGGTACTGCTGTATACAACACTGCAAATAATCTACCGGTGCAGTCACATATTGCTAATCTTCTGGTTTATTACTTATTCATTGAAACGAATGGTTCCATAAGCTGGTTTCAATTACATTTAGGTAGTTACACGTGTTGTTGCACATAATTACCGTTCAAACATTATCAGGAATATGATTAAGAAAAAATAAGGGAAGCCTCGGAAAGGAAAAGCAAAAACTAGCATGTATATTGCACATTTTTAAAGAAGGAAAAGGACGGGATTAATTAATAAATTTTGAATTTGTTGTGTTCTTAAAAGGCAGACAGGTAGTGCATAGTCCTGAAAGGGTTTCAGATAGTACAAGCCTGCGATCAAGTTGGGAGGTGAGTGCAGCCCACTACAGTGCTTCACACATGGTCATGGTGGATTGGAAAGAAATACAGCTTGTGGGCTCACTGTGAAAGGAACTCCTCGCACAGCTCTTCGGCCGGCTCGTTCAGCTGCAGCAGCAGGTCCACGCACTCCGCTAGCTGCTTCGGGCTCGACTGGAACATAACACAGCCTTTTGTCATCACCAGCGACAAATAAAAATCACTTATTATAAAAGGCAGCCAAGTGTGATTCACCCCATAGGATTTCTTTGGGGTTGCAATTGCATTCTTGGAACAGATGAGTGCCGAAGGTGTGCGGCACTAGAAAGTTCTGGGCGTATGCCCCCCTTCCACCCCCACCCCCCAGGAAATTTTGAAATGAAATGACATTTCCAGCCATTTTTTGGGGGTGAGGTGGCAACCCCCCCCCCCCCCCCCCCCCCCCACACACCTCCTCTCCGCAACGCCATGGCCCTGATTGGAAACAGCAGTCTTTGTCTGATCACGGGAATTAAGCAAGACTGAATCTCATCAGTATTTGCGTTGGTGATCACTGGGAGAGCAGACATCCTGACACTGGGTTATAGCTGACCAGATCAGTATTGGATAAGAATAACGTATTAAACTTAAAGATACTATTTATATCTAAATGTTGACACATTATGAAAGTGTGCATAAAAATAGCATCATGATAATGTATAAAAGGCATTATTCAGGAATTGACAGTTTTACATAACAAATCAGATGATTTCCAACAAAATTAATACAGCCACAGTGGAATAATCCCGTACTTCTCTTTTTGTACTAGTATGATATAACTGGTTCCATTTTTAGAGATAGTTAATAAAACTTAAATTTAATTTAGGGTAGAAACGTTAATTAATTTTTGTCAATACAAATTCCAGATTACTAAAGAATCTTGGAAATCCTTAGTTTAAAATAACTTTAATTTTAATGAGTTCTTTAATTTTAAAAGGCTAACTATAGATATTTAAAGTGAGAACATGGTCAATTAATTTAGTAAACACATTGAAATTGTGTATATCATATGCTTCAACAGCAACATATTCTATTAAATTGACTTAATATTCCTTTCTATGCAATAAATGCTTAATAGGTGCACCATTATCTAAGTTGGCTATGTAGGATATAATCTTGATATGGGCTTTGACTTAAAATATTTGATACTTTCATTGGACTACGCAGCTTTAATCAATAATGTTAAATATATATATATATAAATATATACAAAAAGCATGTAGTTAAAAAAAAAAGAAAAGTTTATGCTTCCGTTAGCAGGTGGCGGTTTGTGGCACTCACGTCCTTGTTGCGGAACTGCTGCCTCAGCTTGCAGCTGAGCTGCTTGACGATGACATTGCAGTCCTTCTGGATGCCGTGGAAGGACGGCATGTGTTGGTACTGGTGGAGCACCTTCCGCGCCTTTGTGTAGTACCTGCAGAGCAAACCAACATAGGAACCTAAAGGCTGCACACAGACTATAATTGATTGATTGATGGTAATTTTACACCATGTCGGCAGCAAAGGCCGTATTCATGATGAGAAGTGCTTAAATTGTATTCTATTATTGTTATTTAACCATCACTTTTCCATAGAATGTAAAAGCTCAGAATTACTTGCAATGTTTTTGTCAAAGGATCCTTACCGAGAATGTGAAAAAACTAACAATCATTTGTAAAATTTGTTGCAAGGGATAGTAAAAATCTGTCATGGGGGTGATGAAAATGGGGAATATTGCGCCTAGAGCAGGACTCGAACCCACATCTCTTTGCATTCTGGGCCAGTGTGCTAACCATTACACCACCTAGGCTCCCTGATATCAACACACTACCCACGCCTACCTGTCTATGTGGTTACTTGCCTGAGAGGTCAGTGCAGACCACTACACTCGTCCCCCTGGAATTGTAAGTCTTTTAAGGCTTACAATTACATACATACAGGCAATGCACTGACGCATACATACACAGGGTAGGTTCAACAACCATACAGCGCGTAGCTTGTACAGGATCATGGTCACGGCAACCAGTGTCATGGGGGTGATGAAAATGGGGATTATTGTGCCTAGAGCGGGACTCGAACCCACATCTCTTTGCATTCCGGGCCAGTGTGCTAACCATTACACCACCTAGGCTTCCTGATATCAACACACTACCCACGCCTACCTGTCTATGTGGTTACTTGGTTGAGAGGTCAGTGCAGACTACTACAAATCCAAATTAATATATAATGCAATTTTGAAGTGGTGAAGTGTATGTCAAATGAGAGCTAAATTTAACTCACAAAAGATAGTTAAAATTACAGGAGGCAATACACCCCTGTTGTTCTGAGGAACTCTAAAATTTGTTCATGCTTTATGTTAGTAAAGAGATCTTACATGCTATTGATAATAAAAGATTGTTGGTGCAAGACCACCAACTCTACATGCTTAAGTAGAATAGTGGGCACTGACACCGAATGCAACCACATTTATACCCTGAAGTGCTATGAAACCCACTCGGACGTTCCCTCCTGACCGGGCAATTAAAAAACTTTATATTAGCGCTCCCGTTTTCTCACCAGATCAAGACTCACCTGACAGCTTGACTGTAAGCCTCCATCTCGATGCACTTGTTAAGGCGAGTCGGCAACTCGAACAGGAACTGCAGCTGTGGACAGAAAATAGGCATCGTGTAGGTTGTCATCAACACTGTGTGACCATACATGCAGCAGCCACCACTTCTACAGAATGTGACCAGAACATAAGCATCATGTCGGCTCACTTGTCAATGTTATATAGACGTACACACATACATCATTTTAACAGAACGTCGCCAGAATATAAGGCATGTTCTAGGCTCAGTTGTGAACATTGTGTAGCTGTACACACAGATACTATTACTACAGAATTAGGGCAGAACATAAGGCATCTTGTAGGCTTAGTTGTCAACATTATAAAGCCGTACAGACAAACACAACTTCTACATGTGCATGTGGGCAGAACATAAGGCATTGTGTTGGCTTAGTTGTCAACATGGTTTAGCCATACGCACAAACACCATTTCTACAGAATATGGCAAGAACATAAGGCATTGTGTAGGCTCAGTCAACATTGTGTAGCCATACACACAGATACTATTACTACAGAATTTCAGCAGAACATAAGGCATCTTGTAGGCTTAGTTGTCAACATTATATAAACACCACTTCTACATCTGAACAGAACATAAGGCATTGTTTAGGCTTAGTTGTCAACATTGTATAGCCATCGGCACAGGCACTATATCTAAAACCAGTTCAATTTTCAAGTGCTTTCCAGAGAACTTTTCTGAAGTCAGTACAAACTTTCCTTTTCACAGCCCTGGAAGTTTCATGTACAGTGGATAATGTATTTGGGAGTAGCTTAGATCAGTCCATTATCCCCAGTGTTTATTAAACAGCTTCAAGCTGTCTATTTCTTTTGGGTTAAAAACCCAAACCAAAGCGGCTTCACGCTCACCTTCTTGAGGAGAGTGTGGACACCTGACAGTTTGGTGATCTGCACCCTGCGGTCCTGGAGGGTGTCACTGATCCGACCAGAGAAGTCAGTGATGGTTTCCATATTGGTAGCCAACAAATCCATCTCGTCCTCCATCTTTCTGAAGTCATTTTTCATCTAGTGAGAGAGAATAATATTTACTGGTGAAAAGTGAATTATCTTTTTCAACTCTGACATATATGTACACGTAAACCTTTGTATGAACATGGATTCTGCTACTATTTGGAATGTGGAATGTTTTCCACTATTATTTGGAATGTTTTCAATTTTAGTTTACATGTCACACATGTGGTGTGGTACACAGCTTCATAGAACGACCCTATTCCAAACAGGTTAGCGAGAGTGGGAAACTGTGTAAATCTGACCCAGTTTAAATTTTTTTTTTTTATATCACCTGTATTATACTAATAAATGAACAACCCTACCATTGGCGACTCGGCTAGGCTGTCATCACAGCTGGCGAGTGCTTGTATTGAACCCATAGTGCCTGTTCAGTCAGTGATTCACATGTTCAATAGTTACTAAAAGTATCTTCCAATGGCATAAAATAAGATAATTTGAGCCTTGTTTTAAGACCAAATATGCTGAGATACATATAGTAGAAATGACGGAAAATTAAAATGGAAAAGTTGAAGACAAGATTTCAGTGACAAGAGACAAAAATCCAAGTTCATCGCCCATCAGAATGAAAAGCAATTCTTTTTCTATTTATTCAGCATAAAATATAGAAATTTCATTTATGGCATGCGAATCAACATGCCGAGGAAGTGAGGTTGCAAACACCAAATTAATGTTCAACTGTGTGCATTTTAAAGCGCATGCAAGTTAGAGATACAGTTCTGCTGATTCCAGTGATACCATATTTATCTCTGCATCTTAATTAGAAGCCGAGAGATAGTATTTATAAATTTCCATGAAAATGTCACTTTTAGTATTATGTACTTTTAACTTTAACACAGGGCCAAATTTGATATTTTCCCTGTTTTAAAGGTGGTATTTTTATGTTATGTTCTTGTTTCTCATCCTGGAAAAGAAATTGCAATCCATATACATCAAACAAGATTATGCGCTTAGGTATGGTTTCCCAGTATTTACACAGGTTCCATAGCATTGTGAATTTGCTAATTTGGTCAATTTCATCTTTAGATGGGGAAAGCCCTCCAAAATTATATCTTTAACAATTCATAACTTTTGAATAAATTATCATATCAGGATGAATAAATATTGCCCAATCAGGCGGTTGCAGACTTGCCTTACGGATGGTTTCCGTAGCGCTGATAAATTTGTTGTAGTTCTCATAGACCAGTGTCTGCATGTCAGAGTCCAACAACCTGATGTGCCTGACCATCTCTGTCTCCTTGTCCATGAGTTCGGTGAGGGACCGCTCATGCAGTAACTTCGTCAGGTAGATGTCCGGCTTGAACGTGGCGCCATTGATATCCAGGGGGTCGACTGGCGGGGGTTGCCCGCCCCTGTCGGGGGCGCCCCCGTTTTGCGCGCCGTAGTAAGAGGACAGCATATCCCGCTTACGCCGCTGGGTTGTGCCATCTGTACCAGCATCTGCCGGGGAATCACGCATAGAAAACTCAGAGCACTCATACCCAGACGCAGGGCTCTCTCAATGGGATATTCTATCTGGGGTTTCTTAATTGACGAAAAAGGAAAATGCAACTCTTGGAGTCCAAGAATGCAATATCAATATAAGTTATAACGAGACTTATATTTTAGTACAAATCTATCTCCCTCAATAGCCTAGGCTATGTTTACTTTTTATGCTTGGGCGTCGTTAAACAAACAAACAAATCTGTCTACATTTTTAGCTATGTTTAAGATTGGTTTTCCCTAAAAATACTAAATTAACCTTAAAAAATAGTGGACACGTGAACTGACCGGTTAGGAGATTCACCAACAATGGGGTACCGAGGGAACTAAAATTCCAGATGGCGCTGCGACGCAAGTCGGGCCATTGTGGGAGTGAAAAACGGTACATCTATATTTGTTTGGTGGGGGGGGGGGGGATAGGTGTATGTGGTGGGGTGTAGTAGGGGTTGAGGGTGGGTGTGGTTGGGGTGTAGGTGTGTATGGTGGGTGTGTAGGGGTGTGGTGAGGATTCTGGTGTGTGTGGTGGGTTGTGTGGGGATTTAGGGGTGTGTGGTGGGGTTGTAGGGTGGTGTGGTGAGTGGGTATGGTGGGTGTGTATGGTTGGTGTGTACGTTTGTGTGGTGGGTGTGTAGGGATGTGTGGTGGAGATGTAGGGGTGTGGTGAGGATTTTGGTGTGTGTGGTGGGGGTGTGTGGGGATTTAGTGTTGTGTGGTGAGGATGTAGGGGTGTGTGGTGAGTGGGTATGGTGGGGTGTAGGCATGTGGTGGGGGCTTAGGGATGTGGTGGGGGTGTAGGTGTGTGTGGTTGGGGTTGACGATGTGTGTGGTTGGGGTGTAGGTAGGGGTGTAGGTGGATATGTTTGTTGTGGGTGTGTCAGCTGTGTGTGGTGGAGGTGTAGGTGGTTTGTGGTGGAGGTGTATGGGGGTCTTGCAGAGCAGCACCTCAATCTTTAGCATCCCTAAACCCCCCCCCCCCCCCCCCCCCCCCAAATACCGCCACCTCCTACACCCCACCACACACACCTATACCCCAACTACCCCCTACACCTCAACCACACACACCTACACCCCACCCTACCACACACCTACACCCCCACCACACACATACACCACAAACACATACCTATACCCCCACCACATCCCTAAACCCCCACCACTCACCTACAACACTACCAGTACCACACACAGCTACACCCTTACCACCCCCTAAACCCTCACCACCCCCTAAACCCTCACCACCCCCTAAACCCTCACCACCCCCTAAACCCTCACCACACACCTACACCACCACACACACCACCCCTAAATCCAGTGCATAACCATGTCGATACTTCACTTCCTTGGCCCGAGTTGCGTCGCAGCACCACCTATCGATTACCGTGGGGGAAGCAACACAAACAAATTCTGGAAAAATGTACACCTATTGTTCCAAAAAAATAACAAAGAAGAGCATACAAACTTCCAAGATAACGAAGGGGCAATGCTCACAGACAAAGATGCAGCAAACAAACTGAACACACACTTTGCCACAATAGGGCAAAAGCTGTCAGATTTTTTTTTTAAAAGATGGGAAAACAGATCAGGAACTGTGCAGAGCGAAATCCCCACCTGCAAAACAGATATGATAGAAGTAAAAAAATTAATAAATGACATAGATACGAATAAGCCAAGTGGAATAGATGAAATACCAACCAAAATACTGAAAGAGGCACTCCAAGCCATCCCGGCCACTATAGTAGACCTATTCAACATCTCCTTTGAGCAGGGGCATTTTATCTCAGCCTAGAAAATGGCAACCATCACCCCCATTCACAAAAGTGGAGACAAACAAAATATGGGAAACTACAGGCCAATATCAATTCTTCAAACCACAGGCAAGCTCATTGAAAAAGTGTTACAAAGACACATAATGAACACCTGGAAAAAAATGATATACTACACGAAAGACAAGGGGGCTTCAGGAAACTGCACTCCACATCAAAAACAATAGCTAACCTAACAAATGCCATACTGGTACCCGGGCTTATATGCTATGGACAGTATAAATACAGCCTCAATAAAGAAAAAAAAACATGGATTTGTCTAACCCCATAACTACATTAGTTACACTACCACTGGGCGTAATCGATTAACACGACCCGGGCGATTCGGGTCACCCGAGTTGCTAGAATTTCAAATCGAACACCGCGAGTGGAGTTGACAAAAACATGTGCCAGTAACCCACCTCTTGGATGGGGTTTGCTAGGAGCGATGACATCACATATGTGCTGGTACCTGTAGGATAACAGCTACCAGTAGAGGCCCTACGTGTTGATTTAATGCTTAAAAAAAAAAAAAAACAGATTGTCAGCTTCTACAATCATAAAATACTTTAAATCCTATTTTGCTATACATATATCGGTTATTGAACAAAAATATTAGGTTTTAGATTAAGCCACCATTTTGTCTACCCGGAGCGTATTCGTTTATTCAACCCGAGTCTGTAGGATGTGCGCATGAACCAAAAAGTGGCTCGGGTGACCCGAGTTGATTAATCGATTACGCCCCCTGTGACTGTGACGTCTGTGTCAGTACTACAGTAACAGTACCATATAGACTAGTCTACAGTATGTCAGTGACCTAGTCTACAGTACGTCAGTGACCTAAAAACATACAAAAAATATCTGTGCAAAATTAAAACTGGAAGCCCCAACTGAACTGCACCACAAGGGGCAGGTGATATGTAACGGCCCACCAACTGGACAGCCCAGGGCGGGACAACCGGAAATATAAAAGCCAGATAACATATCTAACAACAATATAAGTCAAATCAAATTCAAACAAACATAACTCAACCACCTATTATGTACAGGCCTATGGACATGTAAATAAAATAGGCTAGTATAGAATTAAGTAGAAAAAAGTGGAAAACTCTTCCCAAGAAAACCCCAAAACACTAACATAGAACCTTAAGAAAACAACTAACATAGTAATAAGAATAGAACAACAGCCTCAATTTTTTAAAAAGAAGAAAAAAAAGTATCACTAGGGGCGTAATCGATTAATCAACTCGGGTCACCCAGGCCACTTTTTGGCGCATGCGCACATCCTACACACTCGGGTTGAATAAACGAATACGCTCGGGGTGGACAAAATGGTGGCTTAATCTCAAACGTAATATTTTTTTTCAATAACCGATATAAGTACAGCAAAATAGGATTTAAAGTATGTTATGATTGTAGAAGCTGACAATCTGGGTTTATTTTTTTTAAAGCATTAAAACAACACATAGGACTTGTACTGGTTGCTGTTATCCTACAGTCTGTATCCTACAATCGGTACCTGTACTGTAGTCTGTAGCACAGACTACAGTACAGGTACCAGCACAGTCCCAGATGTGACGTCATCGCTCCTACCAAACCCCAGCCAAGAGGTGGGTTACGGGGGTCGGGTCGTTTTGCACACGGCACGTGTATTTATCGACTCCACTCGCGGTGTTCGATTTGAAATTCTGACGACTCGGGTGACCGGAGTGGCCCGGGTCGTGTTAATCGATTACGGCCTACGGCTACGGGGCGAGTCAGTAGCAGGCTGAGACTGAGTTAGTGAGTAGCCTCAGTAGGGTGTCAAACAAGGAAAATATCATTGAATGTTAAGCACTAGAATTGACATAAAATAAAATGCTACGTCAACATCCCTATTAGCTACAGTTCCATGCTACGGTAAAGTATCTATATCAACTATCATCAAATAGTCATTAAAGATAGGTTATTATGATATTTTCTGGTGAAAATAAACAAACCTCTACCGTCGGCCGCCATCTTGAATTAATAGCACCGCACTAAACATTGACCCGCAGTTTGATCAACTTTGTAATTCAAGTCTCTTCTTAAATCTGCAACAAAAATAATGTCCCTAATTTTGAACATCGATCCAAATTTAATTAGCATATTTCCATTTTGGAAGTATGAGGCGTAACATTGACAGAACCATTTGATCAATATATGACAGTGTCACTCGCAACTTTGTTTTGGTTGAAGGCAGAGAGCGTGTATACAGATGAGAGAGACAACTCCCGCGAAAATCGGTAACACTGCTACAGTGGCGTTCCTGGCGGTTAGTGTTGAACAAGCTTTGAGTTTGCCATACGTGTAGTGCAAAACATTTGTTTTTATTCAAAATTAATAGAAATGCAGAAGCCTAACCTTATCGATTTAATATAATCCTTTTGGTAAACATGTTTTCTATATGTGTACTAAGCGGCTTGTTTCTATTTGGTGTAGTTTTAGAGATATTTAACGTTTTCTGTAGGAAGATTGCACACGACCATTGACAATGCCTTGAGTTTGACAGCTGTGTCATATACTGTTCAACAACCACCACTTGGAGCGCCACAGTCGGCATCTGTTACATGGTGTAGTATGGGAGTTGTCCCTCTCATCTGTATACACGCTCTCTGTTGAAGGCAAGAAGATGTTGCGGCGAGTGATGGGCTACCCAGAGGTTGGCCAGTGCCTTCGGGTGGTTTTGGAAAGAATAGGTGTGGCATCGAAAGCTAGACAACAGGTAACTAGATTAAACCGGACAACTGTTGCCCAATCTAACTACCACGGAATCCACGAGTGGGTTCCCGTTGAACAGCATCAGCAAAAGGTTTACAACAGCCCGACAGGCAGTCAGTGCCGTGGAGGCTGGCCTTCGCTATTCAGCCTATGGCTTAAGCCCCGTTTACACGGGCGATTTAAAACGTTTCATATGAACCCACTTGCCTAGATCGACTCACATTTGGCGTGTAAACGCGGCTCTGTGGCGTTTTAGGGCTGGATCGATTCATATGAAACGCTTCATCTATACCACCTCGGGAGGTGGTTTAAACGAAGTGTTTTATATAAATCGGTTTGTCGATGCTAGTGTAAACGGTTGCGTTAGAGTTGAGGCGTTTTAATGACGTCATACGCATGCGCAGTCAACCGATGCATTTGTTTTCATCCGGTGATTCTCGCACGCGTCTCTTTGTTTATCGACGACTCGAACCAGACGTTTTGCCAGAGCTACTCGCAACGCTTCAATACAACAACATGGCTTCGACAAGTGGGGAAAGTTCCAGACGTGACAACTGGGACGACGAGGAAGTAAAGCTCCTCATCACCCTCTGGGGAGACGACAACGTACAACGCGAATTGGAAGGTTGTGGGCGCAATATAAACATTTACCGCCAGTTGTCAGACAGACTGACGCGGGCGTGTAGTCGCGGCAGGGACCCGAGGAATGCGATGGCGTGCCGTAGTAAAATAAAGAGCTTGACCCACTCCTACCGTAAATGCCGGGACAACAACAAGTAAGTATTGTTTATGTATTTAGTAGTGACTGTAGTACACGGCTGACGCCTTGTTGTAAATACTGGCGAAAATAGCTTTGTCTTCAGTATCCAATGGCTTTCCATACAGGCACAGAGTCGGTGAAATGGGAGAGAGTGCAAAAAACACAAAATGCGGCCGCATAATGCCGTCGAGTTGAGTCTGTCAGTTCTTCATGTTCTTTCGACAGTTTGGAATGAGCTAGGTGGCAAACAAGTTAAAACGCCTTCAGTACAAAAAACATAAGGCACCAGTGGAAAGAAGTTCAAAGTTCCTTTGACATCACACCAATGTGAATTATTAACGAATGTACAGCGTTTTTCAACTCTCGTTTTGCTCATTAGTTTATTACACAACAATCGGATATAAGCACTGGATTTCTGGATGGGACAGATGTGAGTAGTATTGCTGTTCACTTAACAAAATGGATATGTTGCCCCCAGAAAAAAAGTAATAACACAAGTCGTATTAACATTAGCAATTGATGCTTCATTTTTATTGCAGCAAACATCACATAACTCGACTGTTTATTTTTCTGTGCTGTAATCTCGCAATGCATTTGGGTCACTCTCCTGAAAACTGGTCAGCATGAGATGGGATTTTAAAACATTAATAAAAACCTTCCTACTTATTTTTTTCCTTATACTTTTCATATTCATGTTCAGATTTGATGAAAGAAATAAGGGAAATAAAATAAAACTGTGTGCAACTTTGTTCTTTTTAGTTATGGACTGTTTTTGTACCAAAAAACCCCATTTTACAGTCACCCATTTGTAACATGACATATGGGACGTGGTTGAATCCTTATTAACATCTTGTATTGCATTGATATATCAAACAAAACAGTTCCCAAATCAAAGAGGAAGTATGTATTAACATGTATGCATGCTTAAATTTAAAAAAAAAAAAATGTAATGTCTTCAGAAATAACATTACAAATTTTCGTCACACGTGTAACCGTGGTGTCTGGATGCCACACAAATATTGTACACTAATTATTCAGTGAATAAAGCATGGCTGGGAATTACTTTTTTTTATCAATAGAAGCACTGGATATTTCTGTATATTATGCCACGATTAATATGCTTCTAAGTATGATATCATTTAATTCTGATTAGATATTTATTAAGCAGACTGTGTGGTGTCCTAAACATGTGTTACACGTGTGACGCACATGTTATACTGCCATAAGAGATATCTTATTCATGGACTACACCTTTATTTTTTATCTCATCAATTTATATTTTACATAGATGTAAAGGGGAGATTTCCAGCTTTCATTTGCAACCAAAAAATGTAAAAAATTCAAATATTAAATTTTAACTCTCCATGTGACACTTCTGGCCAGTTTTCAGGAGAGTGACCCATTTACAGCCGCAGTGGCAGAGCTCCCCAGACGTTCCGGTACTACGAGCTGTTGGATGCCATCCTTGGCACAAGGCCAACTGCGGTTCCTCTCCGGTTCAGCGACACAGACGTCATGTCCCTAGATGAAGGTAAGGCTCTTGAACCGTTTCACATGAATCAACGTTATTAAATCGATGTAGGCGTACGTACAAACCAACTTTATCGCCTTGCCGGACACATCAAACAGCGGGAAATATTACACCACACCTAATGTTGCGTGTGAAACGTGTCACCTGAAACGACAGCGATTTAGGCCAACCTGTAGACAAAGTTTATCGCATTGCCGCAGAGAGTTACAACAGCGGAAAATCTTACACCGCACCTACTAGTGCGCTTTAAGCGTTTCAACTGAGACGAGCTTAGTAAATCCATTTAGCCCTATGTTTCTAGCAAGACACAGGGACTTTTTAAATCGATTTACCCATAGCTTTACAACCAAAACCAACCTAATGTTGCGCTTGAAATATTACTCCGGCCCTTGCAACGTTTCACATAAAGCGCAGTTTTTAAATCGATTTAGCGCTAACCTAAAACCATCACCTAATGTTATGAACTAAGCAAACACGTTGTTTACAGATACGTTTTATCTAAGCCTGTTACATCCCCGAGATTTGTAAGAGAACCCACAATTTAATTGATAATTGTTTTGCAGAACCCGACACACAAGAATTGGTGTTGGGGGCCGAAGAAGATATTGGCCACGAGGTCCTCGTTGACGTCGAGGTGGACCTGGAGAGCGAGGTGGGGACCCCCTCAGAGACGGCATCCGTGCAGGGTACGCCGACTCCCACCGAGGCCACCGAGGCCCCCGAGCCCACACAGCCAAGTAAGGACCTTTCAATCATCACCATGCTCATGTGGATGGCGTGTTTATGTGTTGACGGTTGCCTCAGCTACTATTAGGTTCTCTACACCAACCGAAACCCTTTCTCGAGGGTGTATTTCGAGCAGTGTTTACAAGTAACAAACCACTGCGAACGAATAACTGTAAACCTACTTATGCTCAGTGTACCCCTACTAAACTATTCAAACTCACTCTGATTGGATTTGAACCGTTTCACATGAATCGACGTTATTAAATCGATGTAGGCGTACGTTCAAACCAACTTTATCGCCTGGACTTGATACCAGCTATGTTCATATTCCAGCAGTGCGCACACGAAAGGGCAAGGGCATTGGGAAGAATGAGCGGGTCATGCAAACCCTGATCACCCAATTCATAGGCGTGCAAAAAGAGGCAGCAACAGTCTTCCAGCAACACGAGGAGAGGAGGATGGAGAGGGACGTGCAAATGGAGGATAAGCGGGCCAAGCGTGAGATGGACATGGAGGAACGGCGGCAGCAGCATGAATCGCAGCTGGAGGATAAGCGGCAGAGACGTGAAATGGAGATGGAGGAGAGGCGACATGAGCGAGACATAGCCAACCAGGCACAGCAGCGCAAACACGAGGAGCGGATGGTGCAGCTGGTGATGTCGCAGCCGCGTCACTCTGCCTCCCAGCAATTCCAAAGTGCGACCACGGATGGCGTGACCCGCATAACCCTCCTCACACCACAAAACCCCCAACCAGGAACCTCCGCTATGAGCCCAAATACTAGTTTTTATGAATATCAGTAACCTGTAATTATGTTGATTTTGTAATGACCGTCAGTTAATTCCTTAGCGTATGTAGGGTATGTAGGGGACACTGTTATTTGTTTACATTTGTGCCATGCTATTAATGGTCCCTAAGTGACGTACTACAGACTAGTATGCTGAATAGTAATTCTATATCTTACTCCAGACAATCAGAATTTGTCAGAATAGGTATTATCTATCGTACGTAGTTAGAAAGCAGTACAATCAAAATGTCGTTCACATTTGTCTCTATTTACTACACTGTTATTTGTTGACACTTGACCCATGATGTTTACCGTCCCTAAGTGAAGTACCCCAGAGTAGTGTGAATAGTTGTTCCCATGTTATTGACCGTCCAGAATTAATATACTCCAGAGTAGTGTGAATAGTTGTTATCGATCTCACGTGAGCACACTGTGATTTGTTGACACCTGTCCCATGTTATTGACCGTCCATAATTGATGTACTCCAAGTAGTGTGAATAGTTGTTATCGATCTTACGTAGGGCCATTTAGAAAACATGACATTCAAAATTTAGCTTGCATTTTTCTCAATTGAACACACTGTGATTTGTTTACACTTGTCCCATGCTATGTACCCTCCAGAAATTATGTACTCCAGAGTAGTCTGAATAGGTATTAGATATTGTAAGCAGTACAATCGAAATGCGGGTAACATTTTTCTCAATTTACTACACTGTTATTTGTTGACACTTGTCCCAGCCTATTTACCGTCCCTAACTGTGCTGTTTGGCCATGATATCAACCTTTGCTACTTGTCATTGCAATAAAATGTACCTGTAGTTCCGTTTATGACACGTTTGTTCCTTTTTTGTAGACAGGTAGACATGCAACAACATCAGAAGTCAGGGAAGTGTTGCACATTGCACAATCAATGTCAACGCCACATAAGGGATTGTGTTCCAATTGTTTCTTTGGGAAACCGCCAATAAATCGATTCATATAAATCGTTTTGTGTAGATCGGTATAGAATTGTTTCTAAACCGCTAATAAATCGATTCATATAAATCGCTTTGTGTAGATCGGTATAGAATTGTTTCTAAACTGCCAATAAATCGATTCATATAAATCGCTTTGTGTAGATCGGTGTAGAATTGTTTCTAAACCGCCAAGAAATCGATTCATATAAATCGCTTTGTGTAGATCGGTTTAGAATTGCCTGTGGCCTAAATTTGTTGGGAACATCCCTTGTAAACAAGTCTTTATGATTGGAAATATTCCACAAACGCTTCGCCTTCCACATCGCGTGCCACGTTCTGCGGTGGTTGGTTGGCCCCCTCGTTTGCCTCATTTGCCCAATCGACGTTGAAAACCTCCTTGTGTACTTCACATATATTGTTTAAGGTGAAGCACACAAGGATGACTGTGGTCACGTCTTCGGTCCGAATTTCCGTCCGTTTCAGCAGGATCCTCCAGCGGGCTTTGCAACGGCCAAAGGTGTTCTCGATTGTCATTCTGGCACGCGACAGTCTGTAGTTGTAATTTTTTATCTGGTCCCTGGTCAGTCTGCCGGTGTCCGAGTACGCTTTCATTAACCAGGTACGCAGAGGGTAGGCAGGGTCACCGAGAATGACTAGAGGCACCGTAGTCTGTCCCAGCTGTAGGGGCCTTGCGGGGAACAGCACACCGGCCTCGGCTTTAGCGAATATCGGGAATGTGCGTTCCATCGATGACTCCAGCACAATTAGGAAATCCAAACCATGTTGCAAAGCCCTCTGTTATTTCCGTCAAGCGCGCCGGACCTGGCAATTTTATATACTGCGGCACCAGGATGCGCACGATGGCAGCACAGGTGTCGTGAAATATCACGCAGCAGGTGCACTTTGCTATGCCAAACAGATGGCCGACGCTCCGGAAACTACAACCTGTTGCTAGCAACCATAGTGTAACTGCCACACGGACTTCCACCGTAACACACCTGAAATGAGTAACAAAGCAAACACAACCATATAAGCAGGGTATTTATATGAAACGGTTTATATGAAGCGGTTTATATGAAGCGAATGTTTGCGAAACGATTTAACCCGTCGACACGGCCAACATAAGAGAACGCTAGATAACGAATTTTGTGAAACGCTCCAACCCTAATGCGCCGGAGCTAACACCGACACCGACAGGAATATAAAAGGACACTTAAAAAAACACTATTGATATGAGCCGATTTAATTGATATGCGGGTAGTTATATGAATCGCTTTATATGAAGCGATTTTTGCGAAACGATTTAACCAGTCGACACGGCCAACCGCTAGATAACGAATTTTGTGAAACGCTTCAACCAAAATGCACCGGAGCTAACACGGACACGGCAATATAGGTGAAGGCTAGATAAGACCACTACGCACAATAACCATATGCACCTCAGCTAGCCACCCGTTCATTGCACCGTACCTCCTCATGTTGGTGTCGACCCTCTGTATGTGGTTGCGCAGTTGATTCACAATGTGGTCGAATGTTGCCCTTCGCATGCGGAAGTTTTCTATCCACTGCTGATCGCCAAAAGTGTCCAGAACGATCTCCCTCCACCAGTGGGACGACCTACAAAAGTAGTGAGGGGGGAGGACACGTAGTAAACACACAACATCATAATACCAACAAGTTGTTTTCATGTAGTCGGGTTATATAAATCGGCTTAAGGTTACCCGTACGGTCCATGACAAACGACCCAATAATTAGTAGGTATGTGAGTAATTATTTGCAAACAATTCTAACATATAGTACACTGGATACAGGTTGCAGACAGCCTAGTAGGCGACGTACGTAAACACAAAACGTAAACACAAAACATGCGTACCTTTCCCGAGACCACAACACCCTTTCCGGCCGTTGTTGCACCCCCAAGAGAGTCATCAGTAGCACGACAAACTCTCGCCGTTGACTTTCCTGCCACTCCCGAAAACGCGTTGCTCTGCTGGTCGATCGCCTGACGATTCGTCGCATATTGGCAGCGGAACGGCGATTAATCTCCTCCCGTGTTGGAATATCTTCTTGTGCATCCGCCATTTTGCTTTTCTGTGTCATGCGCAGATATGCGCTTCCGCCGTGAAACGGTTTGAGTAGGGCCCGTGTAGACGCGAGACACTTTGAAACTCGGTCCGTGTAAACGCGCCCCTAAAACGCTTCATATAAATCGCCTTGTCTAGAACGTTTCACAATTCCCCGTGTAAACACGGCTTATGATACAAAATTCACACCGTACTGCTACAGTACTGGAAGTACGGGGTGAATCTTTTATCTACCTATGGCTATGCTGCCTATTGCATTGGGAACTTGAGTTACTCAACAGGCTGATTTGGTAGCTCTAAATTCTAATAATAGTATTAATACTAATGATAGGAGAGATGCCTTAGCCGCTAAGCTGCAGAATAACAATGTAGAATAGTTCTGGAAAGAGATAAAATTGATAGATAATAGTAAAACACCACTTCCCACAAATATTTCTTTTGGGGTCCATTAGTTGTTTAAGCAGGGGAAATTTCAGTCATAGACGACTGGTCTTCCTCATTCCACTGCTGGTCGATAGAAAGCCCGAGCCTAGACTTTTACCGACCCAAGGGATTTTTAACCTCCCACACCACATAGACATGGTATGAGAGCAACCGGCCTTTGATGATGCTGTTAGTTATACACAGCGGTGGAAATCCAAATTGGCAGAGCTGGGGGCATGGGGAATCGAACCGCCAACCCTCAGATTAGAAGTCCGACCTAGAAAAAAGTCAGACACTCCAAACCACTCCACCACAGAGAATGCCTAGGGTGTGATAGGGTGTGAGAAGATAGCCGAGCTCTGGAAAAATAATTATATAGAGTTATTTAACTGCGTATGCAGTAATGTTGATAGTAGCAATGTGGACAAAATTGTCAAACCACACCTATCTGAAAATGAATGGCATTGTTGGAAAGAGCTTTGAAAACCATACAAGAAAATCCAACAATTGTGTCAAACATTTGATTATTAAGCGTGCTAGAGCTATTTCAATTTCGGTAATGAGGGGTAATTTCCTGCCATTATTTTAATGCTTTAGCATTACAAGTGTGTGACCCAAAATCTAGATATTTAGTCAATTTTTATTCTAACTTGCTTAATAATCGATATATCTCACTGAAAATTTTGGTGTAAGTAGATCCCTAGCTGCGCTGTTGATTTCACCCATTAAAATAAAAGTGACTTGGAGGATATACGCCATTAAAATAAAACTACATGAATTCATTAGTGATTTAGAAGGAGGTTATAGAAATTTCTCATTGTTTAATGAGTATATCCATGGGTCCATTGTAACTACTTTCATCTTTACCTTTGTATTGGTAGATTCATAAGAATCTCATTAATACGTCAACTTACAAGTACATCTAGTATAACTATCATATATCCATGAAACGTTAAGTTTTCTTCCTTTGTTTTAATGTTTTAGCATGACAAGTGTGTGACCCAAAACATATATTTAATAATTTAGTCATATTTTGTTCTAACTTCCTAAATAATCGAGATATCTAAATAAAATTTTCAGTGTAAGTAGATGCATATATCTCCTCTGTCGATTCCACCCATTAGAATAAAAGTAAATGCACACATTAGTGACATATTTGTGGATTTTCGGTTGTCATTGATATGATTGATCTTATAACACTGAAATTTGGGGACCTAGCAAAGTACCTTTTCGACCTTACAGCATCATGAAACTTCACACAATGGTCAATTAATAACAGGTTCAAATGTCCATCTACCTTTTAAAGTTACCCAAGATATATAGAAGGTGGAGTTTGAGTGTTGAAATCAAGTCAAATCTTCTGAATGTGCACAGACACAGAAAACGTGAACAGATTTGCAAATTGTAAACATGAGGTTGTAGATGGACATTTTATCTACATCATAGGCTGAAATTCATGAGGATAGCATTTTGGGGGACCCCTCCTCAAGCATTTTGGGGGACCCCTCTATTATCAGAACGATTTTTCAGCAACAGATATTTGGCAGAAAACGGCCGTCGCATATAGCGCGGACATGCATGTACCTATTGATAGTGTTACATTTAATGTCGAAATTTGTAATGATGTAGTGGTCTGCACTGACCTCTCAGGCAAGTAACCACATAGACAGGTAGGCGTGGGGAGTGTATTGATATCAGGGAGCCTAGGTGGTGTAATGGTTAGCACACTGGCCCGGAATGCAAAGAGATGCGGGTTCGAGTCCTGCTCTAGGCGCAGTATTTCCCATTTTCATCACCCCCATGACACTGGTTGCCATGATCAGGATCCTGTACAAGCTTTGCGCTGTATGGTTGTTGAACCTACCCTGTGTATGATGTGTTAGTGCATTGCCTGTATGTATGTAATTGTAAGCATTACAAGACTTACAATTCCAGGGGGACGAGTGTAGTGGTCTGCACTGACCTCTCAGGCAAGTAACCACATAGACAGGTAGGCGTGGGGAGTGTATTGATATCAGGGAGCCTAGGTGGTGTAATGGTTAGCACACTGGCCCGGAATGCAAAGAGATGTGGGTTCGAGTCCCGCTCTAGGCACAATATTTCCCATTTTCATCACCCCCATGACAATGATATAAATGTTGGTGCTAAGGAAATCAGGGATGCAATATTAAAATTTGATAGTAACAAGACTTGTGTTGCTGACAATATTTATGCAGAGCATCTCAAATATGCCAGCTCAAGAGTTTTTTCCCTGTTAGCTATGTGCCTCACAGGCTTTCTCATACATGGAACTCTGCCTGATACTATGATCTCTGTTATTCTTGTACCAGTAATTAAGGACAAAATGGGAAGGATTAACAGTAAGGATAACTATAGACCTATAGCACTTGCTAGTATTTTGTCAAACATATTTGAAAATGTACTGCTAGATAGACTGGAGTTGTATTTAAAAACAAATGATAATCAATATGGCTTCAAGCGGAAGCATGGGACAGATATGCGCATTTATGCTCTTAAAGGGGCTATCTATACGTCGTCGGGAAAACAAACAAACTCGGAATAGTTCAGATTTGTGCCACAGGGGTGGTGCATGCTTAGTACTGAACGTTTCCATTTGGTGGTGTACAGTAGAGTGACCTAGATTGTTGTGACAATGCCTGGGTCAGTGGAGAGAAGGGAGGGTAAAACTGAGGTATTTTCAATTTTCTTTAGAGTAGTTCGAACAGGAAATATATTTGCGTAATGTAAAATATATGTTAGTACAATTACATTGCATAATTCAATGAGAAACACATATAGATGAACAAGTTTTTTTGTTGTTGAATGTAAGGTTTTGGAGTGTATTTGGTTTAAACCCATGCCACCAAACAACTTCAGATTACAAGTACAACACTCTAACCTCTAGGCCACAGAGACCACACATGATTAGTAGTCTCAATTCAGGCTATTTGTGTACAGGACGTCACATATACAAGGTGTGTATGCATGTATGTATGTATGTTTGTTTGTTGTTGTTTTACATCCTAGCAACATCAAAGGTCATATCAGGACGGGTACCGACTTGTGACAGTGTGCACTCATGGCAACTTTATAGTGCTGCCCCACTGGAATACCAGGTCGCCAGCACCATGACCTCATATCCCACTCAGTCACATTATCCTGACACTGAGCCAACCAGTCCTTGTCCTTTCCTAATAATGCCGAGCGCCAGACTAGGAAGCAACAAGTATCAATTTTAAAGTCATTGGTTTGACTCGACCAGGATTCAAACCCACGACCCCACGATCTACCAAGGCGGGAGACGGACGCTCTAACTCATTCAGCCATCTCGTCTGGTCATGTATGTATGTTTTGCGTGCATCCGTTTGAAATTTGTCAGTAAAGCTGCAAACACACTGGACGTGTTTCTGGCATGGACGTCAAGCGTCGCGCGTGCGTCAAAAATTAAAATGTATATAATAAAAGAAAAGCCTAACACACTTGCGTGGGGGGTTCTCATGCGGGCACCACGCCGGTGTCACGAATCGCTTTTGGAGCAATTTTTGTACACTTGACGCGTGGTGCCACTTGGCTTTTAACCGAATTTGCCCGACTTTGCCTGACTTTGCCCGAGTTGGCTCAGTGTCAGGATAATGTGACTGAGTGGGATATCAGGCCACGGTGCTGGCGACCTGGTATTCCAGTGGGGCAGCACTATAGAGTCACCATGAGTGTGCACTGTCACAAGTCGGTACCCGTCCTGATATGACCTTAGATGTTGCTAGGACGTAAAACAACAACATACATACACACACACATACATACATACACACATACATACATACACACATACATACACACACCTTGGACCAGACGGGATGGCCGAATGAGTTAGAGCGTCTGTCTCCCGTGCTGGTAGATCGTGGGGTTGTGGGTTCAAGTCCCGGTCGAGTCAAACCAATGACTTTAAAATTGATACTTGTTGCTTCCTAGCCAGGCACTCGGCATTATTAGGATAGGGCAAGGACTGGTGTGCTCAGTGTCAGGATAATGTGACTGAGTGGGAGAGCAGGTCATGGTGCCGGCGGCCTGGTTTCTCAGTGGGACAGCACTATAAAGTCGCCATGAGTGCGCACTGTCACAAGTCGGTACCCGTCCTGATATGACCTAGATGTTGCTAGGATGTAAAACAACAATACACACACACACACACACACACACACACCTTGTATATGTGACATCCTATACACAAATAACCTGAACTGAGACTAGCAATCATGTGTGGTCTCTGTGGCCTAGTGGTTAGAGTGTTGAACTTGTAATCTGAAGTTGTTTGGTGGTGTGGGTTCAAACCCCATACACTCCAAAATGTTTTTACATTGAACAACAAAAAAACGTTTTTCATCTACATGTGTTTCTCATTGAATTATGCAATGTAATTGTACTAACATATATTTTACATTACGCAAATATATTTCCTGATTGAACTACTCTAAAGAAGATTGAAAATACCCCAATTTTACTCTCCCTTCTCTCCACTTAACCAGCCATTTTTAAAACAACAGCTGCCAGCTAGTCCCAGCCTGAGAACTGATCCACTTCTGGTGGGGAAGTGGGTCCCCTACTCTCATATTTGGTTCTTTAAACATAAAAACTAAACAAGGTTTTGCTTGGAGAGCATTTGTCGGAGTACGGTTCCTGTGGCCACGATGTATAGCTGGAGACTTTAAGGAGATTATACAGAAGTATCATAGTTTAAATTCGACTATGTTTTTGTGTTTTCTTGAGCCTCTAAGGCATTTGATAGAGTGAATCATGCAAAACTGTTTGAAAAATTAGTGCAGCGTGGTACTCCAGGCTATCTCATCAGGATATTAATATTTTGGTATTCGCACCAATCAATGGTAGTCAGGTGGGGGTGATGCCATGCCAGAACCCTTCCAAGTCAGTAAAGCTAAGATTCCTTATACGCGGTATGCGGCATGCAAATGTCGTATATGCTGCGTAGATATATGCCAACCTCCAACATTTGTTGGGGTTTTTCCTCCAAATTTGTGAAGGAACAGTATTGGTTTCTATGGCAAACGCAGCAGCATTTGCATTCGCATGCCGCACCAATGGCTACATGGACCAATTCAGTTGCCGCATTCGCATTCGGAGGTATGGAAGCACCCCTATTCACTTAGATGCTTTTCGATTTGTTGCCGCATTCGCATGCCGCATACCACCTGTAAGGAATCCTAGCTTAATGGTGTACGTCAGGGAGGGATATTGTCCCCCTATTTATTTAATATTTATATGGATCACTTGTTGAAAAGGTTAAATCAGTGTAAAAATGCATGTATTAATGGTTTGTTACTTCTAAATCATCTCATGTATGCCGATGACTTGGTAATATTCTCACCATATAGTAGTGGACTGCAAATGCTACTTATAGTGGGGTGCCCGGGCACTCAGTCATTTCAAATTGATGCAAAAGTTTTGTTTTCAGTACCAATTTGAAGGTAAGGGTCTATAGAACCATTTTGGTTTGAGTGTCAAACTCTCAGATTAAAAAAAAAAAAATGGCCGCCAAAAACCAAGTTGGCTGCCTATTTCAAGCTTTTTTTCGCATTACGCCTCATAACCTTTGTACTATTGAACCTAGAATGATGATTTTGGTCTCTATACCTCGGTTTGCATGTATGAGTAATTGAATAAAAATAAAATAAACATGATTGGAGCATATCTTCTCTTATATTGAGTTCTACTTCCGAGTAACTGCTTAGTCAATTGCTTGAAAAACTCCTTGAACAATACATTTAATAAGAAAATGGCTAACAAATTAACCAAATTAACCTATATACATCATGTTAGTATCAGCTTCCTCATGGTTGCATTGATCCATTGGTGGACTGTTTCCAACATGGTGGACTTGATCACCTGCAGTGATGTAGACATTCTTGTCATCTGGGAAATGTTCTTCTGTTATCTTTTTTGACAGGGATGAGAACAGTTCCTTCTTGTTATCAACGTTCGCCAGAAAATTCTGCCAATTGCCTGGGATTTTGGCAGTACCAGATATGCGTTGTTGGATGCCTGTTCCTCGTTTTTCCCTTGTGCCTCCTTTGATTGTCAGTGCACGATACTGGTCCCAGACAATATCTACTCTTGTCGATCGCTTCAAGTCGTGGCAAATTCTTGGGCAGAATACCTTGTCGAAATATGAATCAAAGGTCTTGCCTTGGACAGTTGTACCAGAAAGTGTGTGTATCAGTACTCCACCATCAATAATAATGAAGTTGTAAACATCTGGCGCTACTAGCTCCTCATCGACAGAAATGGTGCTACTTGTACAGGCTTCTGTGATATATACCAACAAATCTGACTTGGTACAAGAGTTGAGGGACCCTTCGGATGACAATGCAGGTGGGTATGGGGAAGATTCGTGACGAAAAAAACTCCTCCAAATCCCCCCCGCAGCTGTCTAGTACAAGAAAAGCTTGCCCATATAGCTCTGCATGACGTTTGAAATGCTGCATTTTCAGCTTAATTGCTGACTTCTTTTGTGTTTTCTTCTCATGGAACAACAGTAAGTTGTTTCGCTTGATAGGTGCTGTCAGAGGTGTGTCATTTGAGTCAAGCACACTCTGTCTGAAGTTTTGTACTGCTCTTGTCCTATACACTCGACTTTATGTACAGATACGGCAGCAGCCGCAGACTCACACACCTTGTCTAATGTAACCAGGTCTCCACTGTGCTCCTCAAAAGGATTCCCATTGCTCAGCAACACCTCCATCAGGTCTTTGGCATGGCGTAGAAATCGTTGCTGAGATGCATATCCTTCCTCATGATGAGGGAGTTCTTCATCATCATCGTTATCGTTTGCACCAGTAAACTCCTCAACGACACGGCTGATTTCCGGCCCAGTCATGATCCAGCGTTCCAGCATGTCCGGGTTCTCTGTGAGACCGATAATGCCACCAACTCCTTTCGCCCTTTTGTTGGCTTGCTCGTGTGCTCGTGTGTTTGATCAATGGGTAAGGATGAGAAACAGTGATTGCTTCGAGTTATTGTCCAGTGTCCCTTCTAAAACTCTACTTGGATGCTATCTGGTAGAACTTCCAGGTCTCGGATAAAGATTGGAATCCACCTGGCATAATTCTGGTGATCGAGAGCAAAGAACAGAGGCACAAGCTTCCACAGGGTAGTGACCATGAGTTCTAACTTCCATTCCCGATGTGCCCGGATGAACATGAATATGATCTGTTGGTATTTGTGTACGAGTAGCCAGAATTTTAATGTTGGACTCTGTTCAGAAGCTACCCAATCCTCAAGAGCCATATCGCTCCCACTGTCTTCGTAGGCTCACTTCAGAAGGCTGTCGAGTACCATAACAGTAACTTGATGGGCATATCTTGTTCTCATTACATTGGATGCTTTCAGAAAAGCTGTGGCTGCTGCTTCTGTCTTCACTAGCCCAGCTTTTTTCAGGGTTTCAGGCCATCCAGACCCACGCAGAAGATCTGCCATGGTGCTCCACAAAGCCATGTCAATGTGGAGCCCACCTAGCATAACCAGAAACTTGTCTTCCCCGAAGATGTCAGGGAAGGTCCACTGCATTTTTTTTGCTAGGTCATAGAGTGGTTGGTCCACTACCAACACAGGGACTTGGTGTGGGTTGAAGTGCTCAGTTGTTTTTTTCACCAGTTCCATTCCATGCATGTCGAATCATTTCTGGAGTGGCGGCTTTTTCATGGAAAAGTGGCAGGAGGGCTTCAATGCCTTTTTCTGGTTGTCCAACAGTATCTGATCGAGCAGCATGGTATGAAGACCACATCGCTGGAGTGCGTTTTTCTGTATCAGAATCCACATATAGGGTGTCATGTACTGCAGTCATCCATGCCTGGTCGTGCTGTTTCTCCTCATCTAATGAACTTGTTGCCACTGGTTGCACATCTTTTACCGGAGGTTGGGTGACAAGATTTTGGCCCACAGGTGGTACAAATGTATACGAACGAGGCAGGATGGGTTCACTGCTGCGTGCTCCTCTTTGCTGTGCGTTGATTCGTAGACATTCTTGGTCCAACCCAGGCGTCTGTGATGAAGGAAACTGAAATATTGAAATACCAGTTCCATGGAAGGATGAGCTTGCAGTGCGTGATGTGGAATTGTGATCCAAGTTATCCAGGGCTGCAACTGTGAAAATGTGGTGATGCAAATTTGTAGGACAGACTATCAGCATTGTTCCTTGTATTATCTGCAATAGCCTGTGCAAATCTAGTTTCAATGCTGAGGACTTTCTTATATGACACACTCAGAGCATATTTATGTAGTACTAGTAGTACTACCAGCTTCTTGCTTCTTGTTTCGGAATGCAATTTGAGGGCCAGGAACACTGCCAGTGGAGGCTCACAATTCAAGTTCGTTGAAAGAGAAGTTATATTTAGCATAGCCAACTGACTCACAGAGAGGATCTTCCTGGATTTCTCTTGTTCTGGCGATGATTTGGGTCCTGCGAGTAGTTGACGGAAGAAATACTTTATACGTTGTGGAACAGATGATTCTTCGCAACCATTGGGAAATGAACCATCAAACTTGAATGTAGTGTCATGATCAAAAACAGCTTTACAGAGAATCGATGCTGCCATTAGTAATGTACGTGCTTCCTCATCTGGTGTTTGAGTTGCATCTGATATGATCCTTCTAGCTGTCTTCGAACAAACGATGAAAACTCGGTCTCGGATACCTTTCTCCTCTGTCAAATTCGGGAAGTGTTCCAGGACTCTATCCTTTAGGCGTGTCCCGTTCACAGTCTTCTGGATTCCATGTTGTTCTAATCTCTCGGTCATCATATCTGTCAGATCTTGCAATGCAAAAATTCTACGACCTCCAGTGACTTCTTCCTTTATAAATTGGAGCAATTCATTTTCTGTTGCGGCCTCTAGATTTTCGCTAGCTCTGTCTTGTTTACAAATCGCATCGTAACGGCGATTGAACCCTGTGTAGCAATTCTGATGGTACTTGGCTTCAATGGCGACCAGATCGCCTTCAGCAAGGAGTGCCACCATACGCTCTTCCCCCAGCACGACTGCCTTATCATGTATCTGTTGGGTGAGTTTAACCTTCTGGAAAGAATGGTCTGATTCATTTGTTTCATCACCACAGAAGATACACAGATTACGATTAACAGCTGCATTACTCTGCCGGGATCTTTTTCTTACAGGAGTCAATCCTTCATTATGACTTTTTTTTGCATGGTCAAGTGCTGATGCCCTGTAAAGTTGACCTCAAGATTTATGCCAGGATGCATGATTCTTCTGCATGGATTCTTCATCTGGAAGTTCTATGTCTGGGTGGGGAGCAGCACCAATTGCGCTGAACTGACTTGCGAGCCTGGTGATTTCTCTGTAGGCTTCCTCTCTATGACTGGCGACTGGATTCGCAAGAGGACAAACAAGCACTTCCTCAGTTTGCTTTTGGCACAAAATACACAACTGCCATATCGTTGCCCCAGCCATCTCAGAAACAACCTGGAAAGACACCCAGAAAAAATACCCCATTTGTATCGTCACATTTTGTATTTATTGTCTCATTGGTATGAAATACCATATAAGATATATTCCAATCATGTTTATTTTATTTTTATTCAATTACTCATACATGAACACCCATATATAGACACCAAAATCATCATTCTAGGTTCCATACGACAAAAGTTATAAGGCGTAATGCAAAAAAAAAAAAGAATTGGCAGCGATCTTTGATTTTTGGCAGCCATTTTGAATTTTTTTATCTGAGAGCTTGACACTCGAACCAAAATTGTTCTATAGACCCTTATCATCAAATTGGTACTGAAAACAAAACTTTTGCATCAATTTGAAATGAAAAGAGAAATACCCATGCATGGCCCCCCCACTATTAATATATGCTCTGAATATGGCATAGAAGCTGATATCAAATACAATGCTATTAAAAGTATGATAATGATCATTCAATCAAAATATAACAAGGATACTATGTTTCCTGATTTTATGTTAACTGGTGCTCCCCTGTCAATCTCTACTGAAGTCAAGTACTTAGGACACTTTCTGACTGATGACGTTAGAGATGACAGGGATATTAATAGACAGTGTCGCAAGTTATATGCTCAGGGAAATATGCTCATCAGGAAATTTCATATGCGTACAGCTCATGTGAAGGTAAATTTATTTAGAACTTTCTGTACTCCCTTGTATACTGCCCAGATTTGGTGGAACTATAGAATGTATAGCATTAGAAAACTGAATGTAGCATATAATGACATTATGAGGTTATTACTCAGGCTACCTAGGTATCACAGTGCTAGTCAGCTGTTTGCCAATATTGATGTGCCAGCCTTCCAGGCTGTTATCAGGAATCTAATATTCAAATTTATTACTAGACTTGACAAGTCAGAAAATGTTATAATACAGGGACTTGTAAAAATAGAAGAGAGTGATCTCAGATTTATGTCTGCCATATGGAGGCATTAGTACAAACTGATATTGATATTGGTTAGTATGGTAGTATTCATACTATTACTTATATCCTATTCACATTAATTTTTATATCTACCTACTATGGACCAAATTATGTAACTACCATAATCCTGAGTCTGAACTAAAGAATTAAATCGAATAAGTTAGGTACCCTCCTACAATTTTAAAATTGGTCCAAACATTCAAATTATAATTTTATTGTAAGCTCCAATGAATCAAAAGCAATATACTTTTAGAACTTTTAAGATATTCCCAAAAATTGAGTGAGATATGTGCATTTGAAGATTGTTGACTTTCAGATCTTTTCTATTTCATATGATGTCAGCATAAGTATCTAGGTCAGTGCGCGCGCCTTTTGGCTGCAGGACAACACACTGTCACACTGCAAACTCAATGGCTATGAGCAATCTTCATACAGAAAAAGTGAAATATCTCTAAAACCACACCACGTAGAAGCAACCCGTTTGAAACACATATAGAAAACATATTCAATGAATAGATTATATTAAATTTATACGGTTAGGGTTCTGCATTTCTATTAATTTTGAATAAAATAGACGTTTTGCACTGCGCATACTGGCCAACTCAATGCATTGTCAAAGAGTGAAATATCTCTAAAACCACACCACCTAGAAGCAACCCGCTTGGAACACATATAGAAAACATATTCAATAAATAGATTATATTAAATTTATAAGGTTAGGCTTCTGCATTTCTATTAATTTTGAATAAAACTAATGTTTTCCAGTGCGCGTACCAGCAAACTCAATGCATTTTCAATGACCATGAGCAATCTTCATACAGAAAAAGTGAAATATCTCTAAAACTACACCACCTGTATTTCTATTAATTTTGAATAACATAAACGTTTTGCACTGCGCGTACCGGCAAACTCAATGGCAGTGTGCCTTCGTTCTGCAGAAAAAGTGAAATATCTCTAAAATCACACCACCTAGAAACAAACCAATTGGAACACATATAGAAAACATATTCAATGAACAGATTATATTAAATTTATAATGTTATAGTTCTGCATTTCTATTAATTTTGAATAAAATAAACGTTTTACCCTGCGCGTACCAGCAAACTCAATGGCAGTGTGCCTTCGTTCTGCAGCCAAGCTGCACGCGCACACACAATGTTTATAAACATTGAAAGGGGTCTATAGGAGGGCTAAGACTTCCCGGTACTTAATGCATCGCGCCCTAGATAACAGATTCACCCTGTACTTCTAGTACACGGTTGAACGACAACGTAGTATAAATACGGGCGAAAATAGCTTTAGTATGGAACAGGAAGTAGAATGCCTGCCTCCAGTATCAAATGGGTACTTATAATTTATATGGGCACAGAGTTGGTGAAATGGGAGAGAATGCAAAAAGACAAGATGGCGGCCATAGAAAGCCGTCGATTTCACCTTTAAATTCTGTTAAACTATGTTTCATTATATTTTTCAACTCAAAGGTAGCGGGGAAATATTAAGACATATACAGAATAAGTATCGCTTTTTAGATTGTGGATTTAGGCTCTCATTTCATTTCCCCGCATTTTCGACAGCTTTTATACGGGGTTGGTATTAACCCGTGTACTGCGAGTACAGGGTGAATCCTTTATCTAATCGTGCCCTAACAACTATTCGAGGCGGTGAAAACAATGGCAGTCACAGCATTGAAGCGAATGTAAATAAAACAAAAAGCACAAATCTATTCACTTTTTTCAAGTATAAGACCTATTTCATATGACATCAGCATGGGTATTTAGGTCAGTGCGCGTGCTGTTTGGCTGCAGGATGACACACTGTCACACTGCAAACTCAATGGCTATGAGCAATCTTCATACAGAAAAAGTGAAATATCTCTAAAAGCACACCACCTAGACACAAACCGCTTGGAACACATATAGAAAACATATTAAACGAATAGATTATATTAAATTTATACGGTTAGGGTTCTGCATTTCTATTAATTTTGAATAAAATAAACGTTTTGCACTGCGCGTACCATCAAACTCAATGCATTGTCAATGGCCGTGAGCAATCTTCTTACAGAAAAAGTGAAATATCTCTAAAACCACACCAGCTAGACACAAACCGCTTGGCAGACAAACAGATAACATGCTTACCAACTAGATTATATTAAATTTATACGGTTAGGGTTCTGCAGGGTTCTGCATTTCTATTAATTTTGAATAATAAAACTAACGGCTTGCACTGCGCGTATCGGCAAACTCAGTGCATTGTGAATGGCCGTGAGCAATATTCTTACAGAAAAAGTGAAATATCTCTAAAACCGAAACAACTCGAACCATGCTAGGTCCTTCAGGAGATCTGGGTATACGAAGCAACCACACTAATGCCCTAGTCACCCTGACACATGTCAGGGCAGAAGTTCGGCACCCGAAGGGTGGGGCTATGTCAACATAATAGAGATCGTTCAATGATAAACCTAGGAGAGGGACTGAGAGGGGACAGACCCGGAGCTGTCTATAACTTATAAGCTCTAGCCAGGTCTGCTGACCAAAGCAGTGTGGGTGTAGACTGAGTTAGTATGAGGGGGGTAGGGGGTGGGTGGCAGTGGGTCACAGCTGACCAGCGCACTGGTGGGGTGGATGGGAGGGGGTGGGTGTGTGGAGGGGTTGAGAGAAGGGGGGAAAGCACATGGTGCGGCGGAATGTTTGTATACACACAAGCAGAAGGAACGCATTGTCATGTACGCACACCACGCACATATATGAAGCTGCCTATCAGGGAGGATACCATGAGACGAGGTAAAACCAGAGTCTTTTCCCCAATTACACGTGTAACATGCTTTGCCGTCCTGCTCTTTATTGTAATCCTCACGGGGATTAAGTGATGACTGAGACACCGACGGGGCCACTGACGCTGCTGCTACTGGCACTAGGTACTCATGTACTGGGCGCATTTGCAAGGATCTTGCTGCATCAGAGCAAGCATCACGCTGCAGATCCTTGATCTGGGGCGCATCCAACCAACCGTCAGCAAGGCGGCCATCTGCCACCATCTGAAACACCCTCTCGGACCATCTGCGGCACGTCGGCCAATCCCATGTGATTGCTATCCGCGAGAGGTCCTGTTCATGTTGTAACACTGCAGGCCACCAGGCATCTGGGAAGGAGGGGTGGGCTGTTACGTCTCTTATTGCTGTAAAATACTCCGTGCAGGTGGCCTCCCCCAGCCATATCTTCTTAAACCCATCTCCTCTTGTAATGAACAAATGCGGTAGTAACTCCATACTTTTTGGCCTGGCGAGCAGATGAGCCGGTTCAAGAACGTCAATACGAGGAGGGGCTATGCGGACTGGTCTGGGCGGAATGCGGCAGGCGGGGTTGGAGGGAAGGGGGGCGTGGCACGGGCTGACCCCGACGCCAGTGCCTGGGCGGTGTAGGAGGCGACCGAGAGAGGGCCCGGGGGGCATGCTGTCGCAGGTGGGCAGGGGAGGGGGGAGAAGGTGGGGAAAGAACTGTGGGAGAGGGGTGGCATTGAGAAAATGACTGGTGGAGGGGGTGAAGTTGACCTGCCCTTTGACGCCTGGTTTGAAGTGGCAGCTGCGGACTGCCGGAGGCCGAAGACTTTACAGCCCAACTGAGACGCCTGTTTTCCCGTGTCAAGCGCCAAATTATATCATGCTTCGACTCTGTATTAGAGGAAGGTGAGTCCGGGGAGTCGGGGTTAAGGAAAGGGTCACAGGACAACCGAACCTGCCTGTCGGACTGTTGTCTGGACGGATGCCGCGACAGGGGCGGCCTGCCTCTCCTTTTGCGTGTCGGGTGTTGTTACGGGGCTCTGCTTGACAGTATGTAAGCTAACCAGCTCAGAGTAGAGTAGTGGAAAGTGAAGTGTACTGTAGCTCGTGATGTGAGAAAGTGAGGGGTAGTAGAACAGGGGAGAGTGAGGAAGACATAGCCTCGTGAGCAAATTACCCATGTTAGCCTCGGGCCAACATGACCAACTTATTATTTCTAGTACAAATTCTAACCTCAATTTTTTTCAGACCTTACAAATAAATATTTGTTGAGCAATTTGGCATCAAACATGCTAAATCATGTGATTTTCACTAACCGTCCTTGATCAAATCTTTAGAAAATTAATATCTCTGGTTCTATTTGAGATATTGACTTGATTTTTATATCAAAATGATCAGAATGCAAATATCTACAATGTGATTACATTGTCTTTAAGCTATATCCACATGTACAAAATCTGAAATATTTGATTGCTCTAATTAGCATACCCATTCTATGGTTAAGTCCAAACTGCTGAGAGTGAGTGCTAAATGGTGGTTAACAATCTACACTGATTTGTAAAGAAAGAATTTTTTTATGTAAAATTATATTTTTCATAAAAAATATTTGGTAAAATCATGTTTTACGATCGTTACCAAGTTTTCAAACCTGAATTTTAAAAAGATTTTCCCGCCTGAAGACGGTCGTAATGGATTAAAAACTAAAGCTAGTGATCTCTACTTTACTGTGAAATTAGTTATTTTTAGCTCTGATGCACTCACTCGCAGTAGACAACATTCAAAGAAGGGTAGTGTGCTGAGACAAAGTCTCCTATTTTTCCCAATGGACAGTCAGCATCGGCAACCAGTCCTATGTTGGGAGTACCTACACTGAGCTAACCAGTCCTTGCCATATCCTAGTAATGCCATGCCACGTCGTGACAAGTATCAGTTTTGTAAAGCTTTGGTTTGACTCAACCGGAAATCGTATTCTCCATCGTCTGCACGGGAAACCTGCGCTCTACCGATTCAGCCACCACGTCTGCTCACATACATACGTACATACATACATACATACATACATACATACATACATACATACATACATACATACATACATACATACATACATACATACATACATACATACATACATACATACATACATACATACATACATACATACATACATACATACATACATACATACATACATACATACATACATACATACATGCATACATGCATACATGCACGCATGCATGCATGCATACATAGTGGAGCCATACATAAAGTATGACGTCGGGTACCAAGTAATAAGGAATATATTTAGTGGGAATTCCTTTCCGTGCCTTTATACTAGCATGCTTTTCTTATACATCACATATATTATATATATCTATGAAGATGAGGTGGATGATGTATTACCATTCGTAATGTATTGTGACATTGCCCGATTTAGCTATGTGTATAAAAAACCCTCCATATATTTTGGCGATCAGCATTTAATATGAGGATACTTCCCACAATGCTGTGTGGCACATTAATTCATGTAGAAGTCTTCCCATTGGATCTTCCCATTAAGATCCACGGGAGGTGTTCTTGACCCTCCGTCAGAAAATTTAATTTGGCTGTGCTTCAAGATTGCAGGATAGAAAAAAAGCCCCCAAAATGCCGATGTGCAGGTCTTGCATTCTGCCACTTTGGGTTTCAAAGTCAGAATAAGTTATATCTGAAATATAGGACAAGTTCGAACAAGATCTTTTTTTTTGGGTTCTGCTTGCCCCATGACATTCAAAGTTAATGTCTAGCCTCGTTAAATGAAAGTAGGCGCCCTTTTTTCTTGTTCCACAGCATCTACAGAAGGGACTTCCTCGCCTCGTAGCCGTCTCCAAGACAAAGCCGCTGTCCCTGGTGCAGGAGGCATATCTCTGTGGTCAGCGCCATTTTGGTGAGAATTATGTAAGTATTTAACCACTCGGCGGAGAACGCGGTGTATGCATACATGTATGTGCTGGTATGCTTATTTGTTGGTGTTTGTGCGTTGGTGTATGTGTGCAGGTGCATGCATTGGTGTGTATGTGTAGGAGTGTCGGATATAACTCTTGGAGACCTCTTGTTAAAAAGTTTCAACAGAAGGTCTCACAAAGGTGTGTACCAAAATAAGACTTTGGGTCCCCACAAAAAAAAAGAAAATAAACAGTATCAGAGCTGCCAACCATTACGATTTCTGTGGAATCATTACGATTTTCTGCCCTATATTACACCATTACGGCCGTATTATGAAAACTACGGTAAATTGAGTGTCTAAAGGCTTATATGTCATTGAGGGTGTTTTTGCAAACGAACGGATCGAACCCACACTTCTGCCATTCAGGGGCTAGGGTCCTAACCAGGAGGCTCTCCAGGAGGCAACAACTCCCAAATGGAAATGTGCTGTGTGCGCAATGTCTCACGATTCACGCTTTCCCATTTTTCAAATGTTGGCATCTATGGATTACGTTTTCCCATTTTCAAATGTTGGCAGCTATGCAGTACATGTTTTAAAATTATTGAATAATTTTCTACACTCGGAGGAAATAAGAGCAGAGAGAGAAATGGTTTAAAGATATTATTAAAGAAAAGTAAGTCAGCAACCTATGAGGTCTATCATCATGTATCAAGTACCAGGGCCCGAAGTTCAGGCACTGACTGGAGTGCAGCAGGTAGGAGATCAGAGGAGGGTCCCGGAGTTGAGGGACGGAACTTGAGGAGAGATGTCAGCGCTCACCCCACAGATAAGAGGGTCGGTGGGTGGGGAAAGAGAAGTGCACAGCAGGGGCCACAGGGGCAGAGTGAAGAGGGTAGAGAGAGAGAGCGCCTGAAGAAAGCTAAAAATAGCCTAGCCTCGTTTGCAAATTACCCATGTTATCCTCGGCCAACATGCTCAATTGTTGAATTAAATTGTAATTTATATATAATGTTCATTATATATACTATTTATTTTAAAATAAATGAGATGTGAGACTAAAACAATATTTGTAATTGATTTAATTTTGTTTAATATATTCAGGGCTGAAAAAAATCCGGTTTCTTTCTTTCTTTCTTCAGAAAGAAAGAGAAAGAAGGAGAGAGAAAGAAAGAAATATTTCTCTTTCTTTATTTCTTTAGTCGTTCTGAAAATATTCCGACAATTCCTTGTATTTTCTGTATTGATTACCTAAGCATGATCATGCAATTCCAAGAATGGATACTGTTTTTTCTGTGTTCCAACACTTCGTTGATGTTGTTGGAATTTAATTTAATTTCCAAAAGCAGGAATCGTTGACTCAGAAAGTCTAATAGTTTCTATGAGATGTCTTCCATGCCTTACTTATCATATCCTTAATGGTTTACTTTTATATTTCAGGTCCAAGAACTTGAGGAAAAAGGACACAATGAACAGGTAAATTTAAGTAGTTATTATATTTAGAATTACAAAATGAAAACTCTCGCTCTCTTTCCATCACTCTTTTTCCATATGTCCTCCCTCCATTCTCCCTCATCCTCCCTCGTCTCTCTCTCTCTCTTTTACATCTCTCTTTTACATCTCTCTTCTATCCCTTCTCCATCATCCTCCCTCCTCTTTCTCCCCCACCCCAGGCTATCCCCTCTCCCCCCCCCCCCCCTCACTCCACGCCCGCCCTCTCTCTCTTCCCCCTCCTCCCCGTGTCCAATGATAAACAGTAATTGTACCACATGAGGTCTGAGGTCAGAGGGGCTGTGGTAAGTATTCACCGAAACGAAGCCATGGTTGATTCGCAGTCCAGATACCCAGGACTCTGAAACCCCATATTCGATCGATAAAAGGTTTATTGGACGACTTTAGCTTTTAAACCGAAGTCATTGATCAGTAGAAACTGACATTTAACGCGTTTTAGCATAACAAGGTACAGCAACGACCAAAACACCTAATAATTGATATCGGACTTGGGTAGGCTGCCATGCATTGCAATGGCTTCGAGAAGTATGAGTGGCGATGCTTTTTTAAATGTGTTATTTAGTTGTTTAAAATAAATGGCTCAATAGTAATAATTACTTTTTAAATCTTTTAAATAATTACTATTTTTTCTTAGCTGTCCATGCTGGTCCTTCTGGCTTCTAATTTGTAACGTGTGGGGGTGGTGGTTATAACGGTGTGAGTGGTGGGGTATTGGGGTGGTAGTGGTGTGGGGAGTTTTCGTGGGGTGATGGTAGTGGTGGTCGGAATGGTAGTGAGTGTGGTGGTGGTGGTGGTTATAGTGGCTGGGGGTGTATTGTGATGGTAGTGGTAGTTATGGGGGGGGGGTGGTTATAGTGGGGGTGGTAGTGGGAGAGGGGTGGTAGTATAGTGATGGGGGTGGGGGTTATAGTGGAGGTGGGGGTGGTAGTGGTTATAGTAAGCATTGTAGTGGGATTCCTTGACCCAAACATCAGATTGCATTAACTGTGTGAGCTGAGGGATGCAGGATGTTGGACAGATGCAACTTTAAATTAATACCAGGGTCTTGCTCACCATGAGTCGATATGTGAACATTTGAAGCTAGCCTGGGTCAGACAGCTGCCACCATCCAGCTGGGTGATCCCCTGAGGCTGAGTGACAAGCAGTTTGCGTATGTGTGAATTCTGAATTGTTTGAATGTCCCTACTTAAAAACAATAATCCTGATGACCAAGCCCACTACAATTCACCGATGCAGTACTGCCCATCTTGAAAGGACAATTTTGCATCCAGACTACAGTTGTTCGAATAGAGTAGGTGTCCTGTCATCGGAGGGGCAGTCAAATGAGACAAATTACAGGTTGTACATTGAAATGTTGTTTGCACATGGCAAGGATTTGTCGATCATGGTTGCGGCCAAAGGAAGGTACTACTGTTAGCATACACTGCTTAGGTGGGTGCAATTAAAATCCTGTATTTTGCTCTTATGAAATTGTCTCTAATTTCACAGATTATATCTTCATGTAGCGAGATCAAATGGCACTTCATTGGGAATCTTCAGAGAAACAAGGTCAACAAAGTATTAGGTAATTACATTATTTCACATATAACTGGTTCTAGAAATATAATGGGTGGAAACAACGTTAAATGTTGCATGCGCGAGAAATCCTTGGATTTTTATGTTAGTCACCGTAACAAGGCATTCAGCCAGTGGTATATCAAAAGTAGACTGACAGTGACACACCATGATGTCACAGTTCATTAATTTAAAACTTAAGCCTTACAATGTATTTCCATTCACACCCCTCCTCTCGATTATTTATCATGATTTAACGGTACAGATACTGGCGTGGAAGCCAAATCACACATACGAACGTGGCCTGCAGATGTTGGATGTGAATCTCTATGTGCTGACAACGACCCACTTCTTTGGTTTTCTCCCACCGATTGCAACATTGCCCTGGAATATCTTCCTCCGTCGGCTCTCCATCTCGACTTTGGCATATTGGAATGTACTTCGACCAACGCTCTAAGATTGACGATTTTGAACCTCTCGGGTCTGTACTGATCGAGCATCAGGTTAGGAATGGACTAGCTTTTGAACCTAACCACCAGAAGTTAGCTTCGACCAGGGTTACGGAATTCTACACTATACGGTTTCTTTGGTATGCATCACTATGGAGCCCATAGTCAGGGTTTTGAATTATGCATGTTACTGGCAACATGGACCATGCTATGGAGATGTATTAATGCAGGTGGTGTCTTGCTATGGGGATGTATTAATGCAGGTGGCATCGTGCGGTGGGGATGTATTAATGCAAGTGGTGTTTTGCTGAGAGGGGTGCATTAATGCAGGTGGCATCTTCAATCAGTTAACCTGTGTGTCTCTCTAGGCGTACCAAACCTGTATATGGTGGAGACGGTGAGCAGTTCCAAGCTGGCGAAGGCCATCGACACCACCTGGGCTCGTCTGCACCCAGACAGCGGCAGACTGCTAATCATGGTGCAAGTCAACACCAGTGGCGAAGAAAGTGAGTTGTGCCATGGTTTAAGCTTATTCCAGTCCCACCCAAATAACAGTCATAATGGTCCAGAGAGAAAAGGATGTTAAGAACCCAGTCTGCATATTCTAACTGACTGAATGTTCTTTAATCTTTACCTGAATGTTTTACGATTATTGAAATTAATTAATTAAAAAGAGTCCATATGACTGTTATTACAGGATTTAACACCTAAAGTATTGCCTCCCTGTGAATCAACTATGGATCTGTTCTGAGCTAACAATGTTTCACTGAATTTGTATTATTTGACACTCCATTTGATGACAGGACACCTGCTATATCAGGACAACATCGGTCTGGACACAAAGTTGTCCTTTGAAGACAGGTACTAATGTATGCAAAGAGAATTCACAACACAGCATATTTTGTGTTTGCTTTGTGCAGCTTATATTATTTGATACTCGCTATATGCACAATGTATCCAGTTCAGAACTGACTATCTTAGTATATGTCAAGTACGTTTAAATCCTTGCTTTATTCTTGCAGACAAGCACGGCTGTAAGCCAGACGAGGCGAAAGATGTTGTTGCAGACATCATCCGGAATTGTCCACACCTGAAATTTTCTGGCATCATGACTATTGGGGCCTTTAACCACGACCTTTCCAAAGGACCCAACCCAGACTTCCAGGTAGTCCTTTATTAGCATGTGACTTTTGGCCATGTGTTGTTTACTTACAAATACACTAAGGTACCACATGCGATGGTGACTGACCTATCAATCAATTCTTTTATTTTAACTCTCTGCAAGGTATGTTTACAAAAAACTGAGGTGATACAATAAATGCATACAAATTCCTTACAGACAGAAAGGATCCCAGAAAAGCGATGCTTATCTAGCTGGTCTCCATGAGGTGAATGATTGATTGATTGATTGCTGGTTGCTTTACGCCGTGTTGGCAGCATAGGCCATATTCACGGCGAGAAATGTTTGTTTTTTGTTCAAACCATCGCTCTTACATGCAAAAGCAGACAATCAATTATGTGCCAATAGACACTCATTAAATTAGAAAGCTCTCAATCATATATTTGTGGCCAAGGGAAACAAATTCCCATAGAAAAAGAAAAGTTTTATTAACAATTGATAGAATCCATTTAGTAAACTATATGAGGTGGTACAGTCCAGCTGCCCTCAAAAAGGCTAAAATATTTTCCTGTTTTACCTTAGTAAAAAGGTCATGCATACTGTCTGCAGTGTAGAATTGTTGGCGCAGGGCTAAAAAATCAATGCAACTTAGTAAAATGTGTTTGAGTGTCAGCGGGGACTGACACCCAATACATTCAGGGGGAGGTTCCCCCTTGAGCAGAAAAGCATGTGTAAGCCACGAGTGGCCAATACGGCAGCGGCTAAGAACCACTTGGTCCCGCCGACCTCCTGCATGAGTCTGTGGTGGCTTTCCCACAGATGGGTCAATTTCTTTAAGTTTATTAATGGTTTCATCCCACTCATGTTGCCATTTGGATTTTATGTGGGTGGCTATTAGTGGTTTCAGATCAGAGTGAGGGATCAGACACGGTTCAAGATCACAGTTCAGGGCCTTCTTCGCAGCCTGATCAGCTCGTTCGTTTCCTTGTATGCCGGCATGGCCAGGCACCCAGCACAGGTGGATGTCATACCCATCCGTTGTCAGTTGGTTCATTTTATGAATGACCGTTGCTAGAATAGGGTGATTCGTTTTCAGTCCAGCAACAGCCAGGAGGCAAGAGAACGAATCACTGTATATAACATAGTTAGTGTGGTTGGACACCTCGATACACTCCAACGCGAGAAGAAGTGCTCAGGCTTCTGCAGTGAAAATCGAGCTCTGATCGGGCAAATGTACACCAAATTTTTCCCGTCGGCAGACTGCCGCAGCAGCTACCCGGCTTTGGTCTTTCGAACCATCAGTGTATATGGAGAGGTGGTCTGCAAACTGGCCTTCAATCTCTGCATGCAGTCCTTGGTACTCGAGTGGATGTGTCCCAGACTTCCTCAGTTCCGTGAGTCGGAGGATAACCGATGGCTTTCTCAACGACCACGGGGGATGTTCTGGGACTTTGGCATCCTCCAACACGTCCAAATCCACGCCCAAGGCCTCCAAATGAGGTTTCATCCGGAGCCTCAGTGGCCGGATGTAATTCGGCCTGGCTTCATACCTGGATTCGTCATGTTGCTCGAATAGACAATTGTGTGCAGGATTCAATGCATTAGTTTTTATCTTGACTACATATTGCATGGCCAGTTTGATTCTCCTGTTGTTAAGTGATGGTTCATTGGCTTCGACGTAATGGCTCTGAACCGGTGAGGTGGGGAAGGCCCCAAGGGCCAGGCGCAGTCCCTGGTGGTGGATCGTGTCTAGCAGCCCAATATATGATTTCCTTGTGGAACCGTATACTATGCTGCCATAATCCACTCGTGACCGAAGCAAGGTTCTGTACACGGAGAGCAGAACATCTCTGTCCGCTCCCCACTCTGAGCTGGACAGCACCCTCAGAATATCCAGCGCTTTCAGGCATCTTGTTTTCAGGTACTTTATATGTCGCACAAAAGACAGTTTTGCGTCAAGAATGAGGCCCAGAAATTTGGTTTTCTCAACGACTTTAATGGGATCCCCATCCAGGGTCAGCTCCAGTTCCGCATGCATTCTACGCAGCAGGTAGAAGTGCATGCAGACTGTTTTGGTCTTGAAAAATTTGAAACCGTTCAGAACTGACCATCGATGGATCCCATTTATGCTTGGTTGTAGCTGTCTCTCTATGACATTCATGTTAGCACCGCTGTAATATAAAGCAAAGTCGTCCACGAAAAGGCTACAGGAGACCCCCTGCTTTACAGCAGCAGCAATACTATTGACCTTGACCCCGAAAAGGGTCACGGCCAGTATGCTGCCTTGAGGTACTCCTAGTTCATGTGAGTGTAGGCTGGAATAGGTAGTCTTGACACGGACGCGGAAATGCCTGAAGGCTAGAAAGTCCCTGATGAAAATTGGCAAGTGGCCACGAAGGCCAATCGCATGAAGATCCTCCATGATGCCATGCTGCCACGTTGTGTCATAGGCTTTTTCGAGGTCGAAAAAGACAGCCACAACGTGCTCCTTCTTAAGGAAAGCATCTCTTATGAAGGTCTCCATGCGCACCAAATGGTCGAGGGTGCTGCGGCCCCGTCTGAAGCCACATTGAAGGTTGGACAGGTGGTGTCCTGACTCCAGTAGCCAGACGAGGCGGTTGTTTACCATGCGCTCCATGGTTTTACAGATGCAGCTTGTGAGGGCTATGGGACGATAGTTGTGGGCTTCACTCGTCTTTACCAGGTTTGGGAATCGGTATTACTGTCGCCTCCCGCCAAGAGGCAGGGACGACACCCGACTCCCAGATGTTATTGAAGAGTTGAAGCAACAGTCTCAGTGCATGTTCAGGGAGATGTTTAAAAAATTGATAATGAATTCCATCAGGTCCAACTGCTGTGTCATGCGAGCTTTCCAAAGAACACCTCAACTCACCCATACTGAATGTGGAGTTGTAGTGCTCCTCGCCATCGGAAGAAAAGTCCAAGAGCTTGAACAAGTGATGACAATAACAGATGATTAAACTTAAGCTACATTTTTAACTAATGATTATGATGAGATATTGATGCATCTCTTCACAGTTACTAAAAAACAGAGTAATCATAGGAATATTATATGTATATTCTGTCATGGATTCATGACCTTACATGCAGTATCTGTAGTTATTTTGCATGTATGTTAATAGGGGTAAATTTTATGTTCTTTGCCATAGCCACTTGATATTTTAAATTATGCGACTAGTTAATGACAACTATGTCCTATTATATATATTCTTTACTGGTAATTGATTTAGTATGCATTGACATAGCTTATCTTTAGTTTTTTATAGAAGTTTTTCATAGTTTTAAGGTTTCTAATTTCTACTGGTATTGAGTTCCAGATATTGGTTCCTTGGTTTTCAGTTGTTATTTTGCCATATTTGTTTGGGAGGAGGCCATTCTTTTGCTTGTAAACAAATTTTGCAATGTATATTTGATAAATGTCAGTTATAGATCACTATAAATCACTAGCTCTAATCGTGTTGGCTATTTGGTTTGGAATTGTGTGCACCCAGGCTTTATGGCTACAAGGCAATAAGCTATTTCCTTATAACATAGCTATTTGTATGCATAGCATATAACGATAAATAATCAGCTAATAGATGATTTTCACCACCAACCACCCTCTGATGTCAGTGGAAAGGACTAATGTGGCTAGCAGCTCACCATGCAGCATGCTCTGTGAAAAATGATTTATAGACAATTTCCACCACCAACCTTCCCTCTGACGGCAGTAGCAATAACTAATGTGGGTATCAGCTCACTGGGTATGCTCCATGGAAAAGGCTTGTTCTAGGATAATTTCACAAATGCATTATGAGTGGTGGCAGAGACCCATTGGGTTTGAAGTCCAAGAAGGAAATGTCAATCCTTGTGTGTGAGATGAGGTGTTTTACAACCCAGGATTACCATTAGGTAACGATAAGACACTGCCAGAAGCAAGCCCTGGTATTGATGCACGTCTCGTCTTAGACAGATAAATGTGCTTGTTTGCTTAATGTACCAACTTGTGACAGTTCACTCGCATGAGGAATTTATAGTGCTGCCCCACTGGGAGACCAGATCGCATGCACCATGACCCACTATCCCACTCAAGTCACATTATCCTGATAGTGAGAAAACCAGCTGTTGTCCTATCCTATTAATTCTGAACACCTGACTAGGTAGCGACAAATACCACTTTTGTAAGTCATTAGTTTGACTCATTCGTTGTTCAAACCCACTACCTCCTGTATGGGAAGCCAACGAGCGCTCTTGCAGATTCGGCCAACCCATCCGGCATAGGGCCTTATATGGTCAGCATTCGGTCTGGAATGAACTAATTTCTCACCCATCTCTTCGGCAGTGTTTGATTCGAGTGAAGGCAGAGGTCTGCAAAGAGCTACACCTGAACCCGGACGAGGTGGAGCTCAGTATGGGAATGTCAAACGACTTTGAACATGCTGTGAGTACAAGTATCCATCATGACAGCATTATCACTATCTTGTGTATTCCACCAACACCACAGATGCGACTACACTTACTATATGTATGTTCTCCATGCATACCTTTTTAGGGTTTGTTCCTACCACAATCTGTTCAGGTTATACTTACTGATGTCACACATCACTAGAAGGGCCATTACTATTCAGTAGGGGTGAATGACGATCATGTTGAAGTATTTCGCATATTAGATTGCAAATTCACATGGTTTTGTCCTTAACCCAGCCTGCCAACACTTTTCCATAGGGTTGTTTCGCATCTCTATACTCGATACAGAACTGCGGGAGTAACTACCAAACCCCAACGCTAACACCACTAATGGCTGCTTTCCACACTCCACACATCCGCATGCTGTTCTTAATCGGCACCCACAACTCGGTGCAACCCAAGTGATAGAGTGCAGTGCAGGCAACGAAGACTTAAAGTTACAAATTAGGAACCTGCCAGTCTTTACTTATTGCAGATTGTTTTCCACCTGTACAGATCGAGGTTGGAAGCACTAATGTTCGCGTTGGAAGTACCATTTTCGGAGCGCGCACATACACAGACAAACCGGCTAGTTCCAGTGAGACTACACCAGGGGGCGAAACCTCCGCTACAGCGACATCAGCGGGCAGCGGCGAAACAATGGAAGTGGCGGGAGGACCGGAAGGTGCGGGAGTAACGGGCAATGTCAAGGACATGAGTATCGGCGAGTCGAAATAGTCACTTGGGGATGTGTGGGTAAGAACTGGGCGTTAGTAAAAGAGAAACTGCACTGTGATCTCCAACTTGAAGCGTACTATTTAAAGCTGTATAGTCTAATAAAAGGATAAGAGTTTCGGAACCGAATCACTTACCTAGATTTTACCCACCATAACCAACTTAGATACTGGTGCGGTCATTAAAGAGACCTGGTGTAGGCCACCAAGACTGGAGATGTATTCTGACAAGTACTTTTCAAGCACACCGTTGCCTTGTTTTTCAGTTTATGCAACTGAATATGTCGGGGGGGGGGGGGGGGGGGGAGAGGGCTGAAGTCAGTTGCTCCTGTTATGTTGTAGTTAGTCCCACATCGCTAACAGGGCTGCCAGACAGCCCTATAGAAAGTCTCAATGGCCTACACCGGGCGATTTTAAACAGTTATTGTTACTCAGAAGGAGTTCTTAGTCAATTTATTAGAACCTGACACTGCTTAAGTCAGGAGTCCGACATTTCTGCAAAAAGAGTTTTTTTTTTACTTCAAATATTTATTTTAAAAACACACAAAAAACTAACCATTTATAATCAAATTTACTCCAAATTATTAACCTATATATATTTTTATTGTTAAAATATGGCAGAAATTCAAAACCTCGGACCATACAATTTCCAAGCGTAAAATAGTGGGAACTGTTTCATCCAGTATTAGCAATTTTCTAAAGGGTCATCTAGGTTTTAACATTTTCATTGTTTTACACAGATTTGTTCAGACCCCTCACCCCCACTTTCACAAAGTAGTACACATCAAGATTTTATCAGAGAACTTGATAGTAGTTTATGTTATATAAATAGTTGATTAAGCCATAAAAGTCGGACATGATTGCCACCTTGCTCCCCCTTTGTGTGCTTTCTACGCCTGAAAATGTTGAAAACTTTAGAAAACCCCTAAAGTAGATCTCTGTTGAAATTTGAGATTTTACTGTGTAAATTTATTATTTTTTGTCTACAGAGAACCCATGCACGGAGTGAACTCTAAATCTTCCTTCGGGTTTGTCTATTAAAACGTTTAGAGTTGAAAATGAATCTTCTGTGGGATGTGTTAATTACTGCATAACATTAAATTATATTCATGTTTGAATTTCCTGACTCAGAACGAGGCCGGTACGCACAAAAGTGGTTGCAACAGAATATATATATATATTTTTTATTGGATTCAATTCTTAATTTCAGATTTCAACTTTCTTTTGTGGGAGGGGACACTCCTCCTTGTATATAGTAAGTTACAAAGAATAATGTAATTCTTTGAATTTATGGAAGAAAGTTTATTTTACATGCAAATTCTAAGTTTACTTCAATTAGGAATCGAGAGTGGCTGGTAATAGAATTATATTTTCTATATTTAGTAATTCTTCTCAAGGACAATGCCGGAAATAACTAATTAGCTATTTGTTTCATTCGTCTCTTATCTCAATGTTATTCAGTTGTTGAATTGGTACCGCATTATCTAGATTATATTAAGATCTAGTCACAGAAATAAAGGATGATTGGATGTTGAATAAATGCTCCCGGATATAGTGTTACGGCTGGTTTGAATATACAGGGTTGATTTATGCCATGTGATAGATCATTGATAACTGTAAGAAGTTGATTTTGAGTTCAGCTCAGGAATGTGGCAGAAACTGTCCCTGTCCTACCTTCTAATGCATGCATGTTTCCCAATATTAATTCCAAACGGGGTAAATACATGCATGTACAGAATGCACATGTAAAATTCCTGTATTAAAAAACTGTTGAATAATAATTTGAGAAAGTGGTTTGTTTTCTGTGTTGACCAGGGTGCTCTAACAATCAGAAGGATTTCAATACATATGCTTAGCAACGTCCTTCAACTGTTAGGCTTTCAGGACACACTATCGCAAATTGATATAAACTAAACATGACCACGTAAACATTACAGTACCAGGAACTTGTTACTACTGCAGACTACGTATAAAGTATGTACGATTAGTTTGTTACCACTGCTGACTATGTACCAACCATTGAGTACCATTAGTTTATTACCCTTGCAAACTATGTACCAAGTGTGTGCCATTCAGTACCATTAGTTTATTACTGCTGCAGACTACCAAGTGTGCCATTCAACACTAGTAGCTTATTACTACTGCAAACTGCATGTATTAAATTAATTATTGTAATCCACTTCACTTTAGTTTGAAGTAACTTATTTTAAAGGGTTAGCTTTAGAAATTTTAAAGTGAAAACATGCCAAATTAATTTGGACAAATATGCTTAAGCAGTAATGTGTTCTACTAATGTGGTTACCGGACGCGGTGGCCAAATTGGTAGAGTGCAGGATTCCCGTGCAGAAGGTCAGGAGTTTGAACCCCAACTGAGTCAAACCAATGACTTATAAAATTGACACTTGTCGCTACCTAGCCTGGTGCTCGGTATTAATAGAATAGGACAAGGGCTGGTTAGCACAATATCAGGGTAATGCGACTTTGGGATATTAGGTCATGCTGGTGGTGGCCTGGTCTCCCAGTGGGGCAGCACTATAACATTGCCATGAGTGCACCGTCACAAGTTAGTACCCGTTCTGATATGACCTTAAATGTTGCTAAGATGTAAAACAATAAACAAAATTGGGTTAGTATTCCTGCTATTCAGCAATACATATTTACTGAGTGAATTGGTGTTAGAAATGGAGGATGAAATTAGGTAAGTGTTATGTTTTTGAGAATATCATGCTTTTATTGGACAGCAACTTGTTGAATAAGTAATTTATAATAGAATAGAGATTAACACACGGTATTATGACAAGAAAGATTTAAGCTAATGTAAAACAGTCATCCAAATGCAACCTTAACCATGTCTAATTACTAACAATGTTCTCGGCCCAATCAGGCAGCAATAAATGACAGGCAAGCAAGGCAGCTGCTAAATACTAACATGCTCCCCGATATTGCTTTGGTTGTCTCCATGGGGTCAACTCACCATCATTCAATCACTATAACCCACTCAACCACTCACTTATCAACAATCACTCTACAATTCACTCACTCATTAGTACTCAGCCACACACAACATTGCTCACTAACTCACTCACACACCAGCACTCACTTATAGTTGTATAGTGCATTGGTTTTGAGTTTCTTTCATTTCTGAGGTAAATATATTAGTTTGATTTATTAGCTCCTTTACTTTAGTTAAAAGTAACTTTTCGTTAAAACGACTAACTTAGGAGATATTTAAAGTATATATACATGCAAAAGTAATTTTGGCAGAATTGTCAAAACGCTGATCTCATAGGCCTGAACAGATTCTATTAAATTGTCTAGTACGCCTCTTTGTGTAACATCACGTGCTTAATAAGTGCACCAGTATCTTGTTGGATATGTAGGTTCAAATCTAGATAAGTGTTTTGCTTTTGAAAAGTTGATGCTTTTATCAGACTATGCAACCACTCACTTAGAATCATTCACCACCCACTTTAGTATGCCCTTAACGGGGTCCACCTGTCTCGACTTCCTCGCTCACCCACATACATAATAAAGAGATAGTAGGTAGCAACTAGCATAGTTATACCTTCTGCATACGTCAATGCGTCAAAAGGACGCAATGTAGATATGGCTTGATATTACACTGCTTCCGGCCTTAGTTTAGTTTGATACGAGTATATATGTATATGACATCTGTATGTGTATGGGTCGTTCTCAGAAGTTGTGTACCAATACTGTGACATCAGTACCACAAAATCAAAAATGCTGTCAAAATTTATATATACAAGCTACCTCAATGTATATGTCCTTTTGCATCTGAATAATTGAAAATAAACATATTCTGACATTTTTAAGTAGGTCGAATGATGCCCACACCCAAAAATAGCAGTATAGCATGGAAACCAATCTGACTCCAAAATCAAATATTTTCCACACAAAGCTTGACATTTTTAGGACATTTCACATGCCACTTGCTTTATAAACAGTAGTAATAATAATTTGAAACCTCATTGCTATGGTTTTGTGTTATTTGTGATGATTAAAGAGAAAAGCAGAAAAATATTAACAACGTAACAGTCCAAGTGGAATCAACAATTTTACACAAATGTTTGGCTAAAATTTCAATGTTCAGGGGCAATTTCACGATTTATCTTTTACTATACCATAACTGGGTCCATGCATAGAGTGACAAATGGTGAAAATAGTTTCTGTACTGTATCTGTACTCAGTGTTTGATGCAGTTTCAGAGTACTTCCAAGTGGAAACAAAATGTTACGATGTTAATGACTCCAGATAAGGTAAACTATTTCTTCTTTTTTTTTTTCTTTCCAGAAATAAATGTCTTCAACTTAATGAAGACATTGTATATGACCATAGTGAAATGTGCTATTGTTCAGAGGTTTTCATTAAGTTTGTGACACTTTATTTTCAATGCTGTTGACAATGCCACAAATTAGTGATGTAATTTTCTATTTATTTAGCTACATCCATCCAAATAAGATACATAATACACAATATTAACATTTACTTTTGATCTATAATATCTCCCACATTATTGGGCTAAATGATGAAATCTAAATATTGACACTCCAATAATAGGTTTCTTTGAAATATGCATTTCAAGTAGACTACCTCAAGTGGTACACAGTTTCTGAGAATGACCCATATACCTTAGTTTGATATGAGTATATATATGTATATGATATCTGCATATGTATACAGTTTAGCTTGATATGCATAAATTACAGTTTCCAATTGTAGCATGGGCTTTATATATCTAGTATACAATAACACAGTCTGTATAGCCATTGAAATTGAGGTATTTTGCTTGCAGTGGTTACATTTAAATGTCATATTGTACTGCTCAAAATAACAAAGACTATGCTAGAGTATTTTAATAAACGTTGTATCACCTAATTATGGAGTTTAGGCCAGCCGCTTGCGAAAAGCTCGTGTTAGTCTGAGTCGATATTTATCCTGGTGTCCCTCAGTTCTCAAACCCAATATGGGGTAATGGCAGTTCAAAAGATTGCCCATGGTTGTTGTTTTTTTACTTAAATACATCAAGCTGACAATTATATCCTCTTGTAGTTCAAAGACATTGTTATAATAATTGACTAAGTTTGGAATTGTTGTAGCTTGAGCAGGCACAGTGCATGCATACCAGTTGTAGCGAAGTACTATATTCCATTGCTAGGTCATGGCCAGATAAGCTAGTTTTAACATTCTCAGGAGGGAAAATCTCAGTGAAATGATTAATGAGTACACGAGTATCTAAATTAGATAGGTACGATGAAGTCAAAGGTAGATACATTGGTTTTGAAAATATAATTTCCTCGGATTATGTAACTTTAAATATATATGTATGCTCATCTACAACTATGCAACCGAACTGATGATTCTTGTGAACTTTGCCAGATTCCTTTTATCATTTGCAATATTGTACACACCTGTACATCCACGTAACCATACTTCATGTGATGTGAGACATGGGTATTAGGTAATGCTCACAACAGTAGTACCTGTCTTCAACGGAAAAACTTTGCATCCAGACCAATGTTGTCTGATAGAGAAGTTACTATATCATCAGAGGGACAATAACGCGAAACAGACAGTTTGTACGTTGACAAATTGTCTGAATATGAATTTTTATGATATGGGCTTGCCAATCATAGGGGGGCGGGGGGTCGCTAAAGACAGGTATTACTGTAGTCACAAGACATAATGTATTTGACAAACATAGTGTATATTAAACCAGATGAGATGGTCAAATATAAGTTGAGTACTTATTTCCTGTGTGGAAAGTTCTGGGACTTGAACTTCAACCAAATCAAATTAATGATCTAAAAATATTTACTTGTCGCTAATTAGCCTGGAGCTAGGCATTACTGGGATAGAGCAAGGGTCAGTGGAATGGGAATTTCTGAGGTTTTTAATTTCCTCTGCTTAATCAATGAATCTACTAAGGCAAACACAAGTTTAAAAAAGTTATTAATCATGAGTTTTTGTTAAGTCCACGTGGTGGAGAAGCTACATTTTTACGAGAGGCCATGCGGGCTGGGTCCTTCAAGGGAGCCGATGGCATGTGACTACAACTGCCTGGCTACAGTTGTGCATGGCTGTCCTCTCACGAGAAGACAGTGTACGATGTGCCGGGCTCCCTTCGCTTGCCGGCCGCCGCGTGCTGTCGGAGCGCCACATTGCGGACCAGGTGGTGGTACTTGGCGTTCAGCCGACACATGCACAGCAGCAGCGAGAAGATCGCCAGGGTCAGAAGCAACATGGCCGCCGCGATGCCCCACAAACCTGTGGATAAGTGGCGCTGTAGGAGCCGCAGGTGGTCGTGCAACCAGCCGGGCGCGTAGTACCCGGCCTGCCCTCCAGGCGGCGGCCAAGTGGCAAGCGGCGGCATGACGGCGTTCGGGGGTGGGCTGAGGCTGAAGGCAATGGGGTCCAACACATTTAATTAAAGTTGCCAAATCTGATGGGTGTTTCAGTTTGAGCCATATTTAAGAAATAAATATAGTAGGTTGTTTGCTAAGATCTACATTAGAGTAAATTTAAAACAAAGATAAATGGTTAAATCCGGAGATATTTGAAGTGCAAATATGCAAAATAATTTTGGTGTGCACACAACAATGCTGGACATCACAGGATTGTATGACTTGCAGCAATGACAGGTTTTATTAATTTGACTTCATATTTATTATATGCAGTAGCTGATATTTAATACTAATAGTAAGTGCACTGCTACCCAAATTGGTTATGTAGGATTCAAATCTAGACGACTGCTTTGGCTTTGGAAATGTTATGCTTTCTTCGGATTGTGCAATTTTAAGGGCCAGAACTGTACTACAACACATCGTCGGCTAAGAATTAACCAGGCCTATGTCCACTTTATGAAAAAAAGATATGTGTACATAAAGCCCATCTCAGAGTTCATAAGTTTTATTTCCTCAACCCACAGCACAATATATAGAGTGACCGAGTGAGTGTCTTGGGGGTTTATATATTGAGTTGTGGGTTGGGGAAATCAAACTGATCAACTCTGATATGGCTTTTATGTATACATATCATCTTTTTCTGAAAGTGGACATAGGCCTGGTTAATTCTCAGCCGACGAAATGTTCTCCGTGAAGCTCTGCATTAAGTCTCTCTCTCCATGACGAAATATTTGTCTGGAGAGTATCAACATACTGGCTACCTAAATTGTAATTTCTATATATGTGCATTGGTTGGTTCCAGTAAACATTTACCGATCTCCCCCCCCCCCCCCATCCCCCCCTCCGCCCTAAACATTGATTGATTAATTGGTGGTTGCTTTACACCGTGTCGGCAGCATAGGCCATATTCACGGCGGCCCCGAAACATGCACAACCCTTGTTTGTTCTTGTTTTACGTCATAGAAACATTTAAGGGCATATCAGGACGGGCGTTAGGATAAAGGTTAGGTTAGGATAAGGGTTAGGTTATGGTTAGGGTTAGGGTCGTTTCATCTTATGATTGGATCAAAGCTAATCGTGGCATTCTCTGTGGCAGAGTGGTTAGAGTGTCTGACTTTTTTCTAGGTCAGACTCCTAATCTGAGGGTCGGCGGTTCGATTCCCCGTGCCCCCAGCTCTGCCAATTTGGATTTCCACCGCTGTGTATAACTTACAGCGTCATCAAAGGCCGGTTGCTCTCATACCATGTCTATGTGGTGTGGGAGGTTAAAAATCCCTTGGGTCAGTAAAAGTGTAAGCTCGGGCTTTCTATCGACCAGCAGTGGAAGGAGGAAGACTAGTCGTCTATGACTGAAATTTCCCCTGCTTAAACAACTAATGGAAAAGAAAAAAAATAAATCACGTGACTACTACCGTACTAATAAGCGCTCTGGCTATTGATATGGTCCCGTACGAATAGCCACTGCCTTATGTTTGGAAGTGGCTATTCGTACGGGACCGTATCAATAGCCAGAGCGCTTATTACTAATATTAGTACAGCACTCCTTTATCACCTCGTATCCTATCGTATCCCCATCGCTTTAGCCTAGCTTAGGATAACCTTGTTTGTTCTTGTTTTACGTCCTAACAACATTAAAGGTCATATCAGGACCAGGTTATCATAAAGGTTAGGGTTAGGATAAGGGTTAGGTTATGGTTAGGGTCGTTTCATCTTCTGATTGGATCAAAGCTAGTCACGTGACTACCGCCGTACTAATAAGCGCTTTGGCTATTGATACGGTCTCGTACGAATAGCCACTGGCATTACCTTTATGTATTCATCAAGCTATGTCACATATCACATTCTGTACGTATTCTGTATACATATTAAGTTTGTGTGTGACACTAAGCCTTGTTCACACAGGCAAAATGTGAAGCGACCTAGACAAGGCGAACTAAAGGAGTCGAATTAGCGCCCGTTCACACGGGCACTGCGTGAGGCGGAAGTGGATATCTGCGCATGAGCAAGTCCAGGCTAACCAGCGCCATTTTGGGTTCGACAATGCTGGCACCAGAGAGTGTGGGTTCGACCTAGATATGTATTTAATGATTCGTATTGGTTTGGAACTGTCAAAACTTCTGCTGGGCAGTGAAACCCTACAAATAAATGACAAAAAAAATATCTGTGCATAGATAGCGGTTTCATTAATTAAATTATATAATATGCGCTTTTGATCGACCGGAAAGTCAACAAACTAAGGTCTCGACTGCGCATGCGTGTCACTTCCTTAATCCGCATCAGTGCGTCCACACGGGCAAAATTAACCGCATCACAGAAATCGCCTCACGTAAACTACCACCAATATGTGGTCTACACGATCCGCATCACGTGAGTCGAATCAGCCCTAATCCGCCTCAGAAGTGCGTTCACACGCGAAATGTGAGGCGAACTAGGCAAGTCGCTTTCTACGAATCGATTTACATTGCCCGTGTGAACACGGCTTTAGTAGGCCTACATGCGCATTGATGTGTGTGCTGGTATGTGTGAAAGAGTGTCCCGTGCGTCGGTTGTATCACCCCTGTAGAAGTACTAACGACCAGCAGAACTGAACATAACCAAAGACCCCCCAGCCTGTACTGTGTAATCAACATGATCAAACCCACCACTTGGTGCACTGGCTGTGTTTACATGTGAAACACCAACCAGCAACCGGACTGATCAAACCCACCACAAGGTGGCACTGCGAAATTTGCATTACCATGGGAGAGATAGGGAGTGAGCCGTCTTAGTATTATAGGGTCTTTGACATTAAGCTGTGAACACACTGGACGCGTATCTCGCGCGTGCGTCAAGCGTCACGCGTGCGTAAAAAATCAAAATGTATGTAATAAAGAGAACCCAAACACACTGGCGCGTGCGTTTCTCGCGCGTGCGTCGCGCGTGCGTCACGAATCGCTTTTGGAGCGATTTTTTACGCTTGACGCGTGGTGACGCTTGGCTTTTGACCGAATTTGCCTGACTTTGCCTGACTTTGCCCGACTTTGCCTGACTTTGCCTGACTTTGCCCGACTTTGCCCGACTTTGCCTGACTTTGCCCGACTTTGCCCGACTTTGCCCGACCACACAGTGTGGTATGTGTGTGTCCTTCCATTCCCCCTCTTCCATTCCCCCTCCTCCATTCCCTCCTCTTCCATTCCCTCCTCTTCCATTCCCTCCCCTTCCATTCCCTCCTCTTCCATTCCCCCTCTTCCATTCCTCCTCTTCCATTCCCCCCTCTTGCAATCTCCTCTCTTTCATTCCCCCTCTTTCGTTCCCCCTCTTTCGTTCCCCCTCTTTCGTTCCCCCTCTTCCATTCCCCCTCTTCCATCCCTCCTCTTCCATTCCCCCCTCTCCCATTCCCCCTCTTCCATTTGCCTCTCTTCCATTCTCCCTCTTCCATTCTCCTCTTCCGTTCCTCCTCTTCTGTCCCTCCTCTTCTGTCCCTCCTCTTCCATTCCCCATTCTCCATCTTCCGTTCCCCCTCTTCCATTCCCCTTCTTCCATTCCCCTTCTTCCATTCCCCCTCTTCCATTCCCCTCTCTTCTGTTCCCTCTCTTCCGTTCCCCCTCTTTCGTTCCCCCTCTTTCGATCCCCCTCTTTCGTTCCCCCTCTTTCGTTCCCCCTCTTTCGTTGCCCCTCTTTCGTTGCCCCTCTTTCGTTCCCCCTCTTTCGTTCCGCCTCTTTCGTTCCCCCTCTTTCGTTCCCCCTCTTTCGCTCCCCCTCTTTCGCTCCCCTCTTTCGTTGCCCCTCTTTCGTTGCCCCTCTTTCGTTCCCCCTCTTTCGCTCCCCCTCTTTCGCTCCCCCTCTTTCGCTCCCCCTCTTTCGTTCCCCCTCTTTCGTTCCCCCTCTTTCGTTCCCCCTCTTCCGTTCCCCCTCTTCCATCCCTCCTCTTCCATTCCCCCCTCTCCCATTCCCCCTCTTCCATTTGCCTCTCTTCCATTCTCCCTCTTCCATTCTCCCTCTTCCATTCTCCCTCTTACATTCTCCCCTCTTCCGTCCCTCCTTTTCTGTCCCTCCTCTTCCATTCCCCATTCTCCATCTTCCGTTCCTGCTCTTCCATTCCCCTTCTTCCATTTCTCCTCTTCCATTCCCCTCTCTCCCATTCCCCCTCTTCCATTCTCCCTCCTCCATTCTCCTTCTTCCATTCAACCGTCTTCCGTCCCTCCTCTTCCATTCCTCCTCTTCCATCCCTCCTCTTCTGTCCCTCCTCTTCCATTCCCCATTCTCCATCTTCTGTTCCCCCTCTTCCATTCCCCTTCTTCCATTCCTCCTCTTCCATTCCCCCCTCTTCCATTTCCCTCTCTTCCATTCCCTCCCTTTCCATTCCCTCCTCTTGTGTTCCCCTCTTGCGTTCCCCCCTCTTGCGTTCCCCTCGTGCGTTGCTTTACCCCCTCTTGCGTTCCCCCTCTTCCATTCCCCCTCTTCCATCCCTCCTCTTCCATTCCCCCCTCTCCCATTCCCCCTCTTCCATTCGCCTCTCTTCCATTCTCCCTCTTCCATTCCCCTCTTCCGATCCCCGTCTTCCGTCCCTCCTCTTCTGTCCCTCCTCTTCCGTTCCCCCTCTTCCATCCCTCTTCCATTCCCCCCTCTCCCATTCGCCTCTCTTCCATTCTCCCTCTTACATTCTCCCTCTTCCAATCCCCGTCTTCCGTCCCTCCTCTTCCGTTCCTCCTCTTCCGTCCCTCCTCTTCTGTCCCTCCTCTTCCATTCCCCATTCTCCATCTTCCTTTCCCCGTCTTGCATTCCCCATCTTGCATTCCCCATCTTCCATTCCCCCATCTTCTGTTTCCCCCCTCTTGCTTTTCCCCTCTTTCATTCCCCCTTCTTGCATTCCCTTCCTCTTGCATTCCGCCTCTTTCATTCCCCAAGAGGGGGAACGAAAGAGGGGGAACGAAAGAGGGGAACGAAAGACGGGGAACGAAAGAGGGGGAACAAAAGAGGAGAATGGGGAATGGAAGAGGAGGGACAGAAAAGGAGGGACGGAAGAGGAGGAACGGAAGAGGAGGGACGGAAGACGGGGATCGGAAGAGGGGAGAATGGAAGAGGGAGAATGGAAGAGGAGGGATGGAAGAGGGGGAACGAAAGAGGGGGAACAAAAGAGGGGGAACGAAAGAGGGGGAACGAAAGAGGGGGATCGAAAGAGGGGGAACGAAAGAGGGGAAGAGGAGAAATGGAAGAGGAGAAATGGAAGAAGGGGAATGGAAGAAGGGGAACGGAAGAGGAGGGACAGAAAAGGAGGGACGGAAGAGGAGGAACGGAAGAGGAGGGACGGAAGACGGGGATCGGAAGAGGGGAGAATGGAAGAGGGAGAATAGAAGAGGGAGAATGGAAGAGGGAGAATGGAAGAGAGGCAAATGGAAGAAGGGAGAGGGGGAATGGAAGAGGAGGGATGGAAGAGGGGGAATGGAAGAGGGGGAACGAAAGAGGGGGAACGAAAGAGGGGCAACGAAAGGGGGGGAACGAAAGAGGGGGAACGAAAGAGGCGGATCGAAAGAGGGGGAACGAAAGAGGGGGAACGAAAGAGAGGGAACGGAAGAGAGGGAATGGAAGAGGGGGAATGGGAGAGGAGAAATGGAAGAAGGGGAACGGAAGAAGGGGAACGGCAGAGGGGGAACGGAAGAGGAGGGACAGAAAGGGAGGGACGGAAGAGGAGGGACGGAAGAGGAGGGACAGAAAAGGAGGGACGGAAGAGGAGGAACGGAAGAGGAGGGACGGAAGACGGGGATCGGAAGAGGGGAGAATGGAAGAGGGAGAATGGAAGAGGGAGAATGGAAGAGGGAGAATGGAAGAGAGGCAAATGGAAGAGGGGGAATGGGAGAGGGGGGAATGGAAAAGGAGGGATGGAAGAGGGGGAATGGAAGAGGGGGAACGAAAGAGGGGGAACGAAACAGGGGGAACGAAAGAGAGGGGAATGGAAGAGGGGGAATGGGAGAGGAGAAATGGAAGAAGGGGAATGGAAGAAGGGGAACGGCAGAGGGGGAACGGAAGAGGAGGGACAGAAAAGGAGGGATGGAAGAGGAGGGATGGAAGACGGGGATCGGAAGAGGGGAGAATGGAAGAGGGAGAATGGAAGAGGGAGAATGGAAGAGAGGCAAATGGAAGAGGGGAAATGGGAGAGGGGGGAATGGAAGAGGAGGGATGGAAGAGGGGGAATGGAAGAGGGGGAACGGAAGATGGGGGAATGCATGAGTGGGGAATGCAAGAGGGGGGAAAGCAACAGGGAGGAATGCAACAGGGGGAATGCAACAGGGGAACGCAAGAGGGGGGAACACAAGAGGGGAACACAAGAGGAGGGAATGGAAAGGGAGGGAATGGAAGAGAGGGAATGGAAGAGAGGGGAATGGAAGAGGGGGAATGGGAGAGGGGGGAATGGAAGAGGAGGAATGGAAGAAGGGGAATTGAAGAGGGGGAATGGGGGAATGGAAGAGGGGGGAATGGGGGGGAATGGAAGAGGGGGAATGGGGGGAATGGAAGGGGGGGGGAATGGGGGTTTTATATGGGAGGTGTGTACCGGCCTTTAGACGCGTGGCAGACGCGTCCAGTGTGTTCGCTATTTACGCGTGAGAACCGCATGACGCACGCTTGTACTTGACGCACGCGTGAAGCACGCGTCCAGTGTGTTCGCAGCTTACCTCGTCTGGCTACGTCCTGGGCCTGGCGGACGTCACTCAGTGAGTCACGGGTGGTAAAGGCTCCCGGCTGAATATGTTGTTCGACATGGCTCGTGGCAATGCACTTCAGGTGTTAATAATAACTCGGCTACAACAATAACAGGTCGGTTGCGACAATAACCAAGTGTCTGCCTTAGATGCCGCCATGTGTGCAAAGTCAAATTGTCAGTATTGACAATAGTGACAACTGACACAGACACTCGTGACAATGTGGAGCGGACAACGTGTTGGTCGGTGCTGCAAGAACCACTGACTACCACTCACCGTCGCCCTCAAAACCATTTTACTGACCGCAGTTTCAGGACCGATTCCATGAAAACAATATTTTTGGTCAATTAGGCCGAACAATGTGTTGGGGCCTGGATGAAGTACTGTGTATGCATGGTGACTTGCCTTGTAATTGTTTACATAGCAAACGTAGACGTACGTCAGGGCTCACACTGACACAAGTGACAGGACACAAAAGTAGGCTTATAATTTATAACAAGGACAATAAAATATGTAATTTAGCTGCACTCATTTACGTCATTAGTATTTTTAAATTGTGGTTATATGCATATATTCAAAACGTAATAGTTGAGCATGAGGTAACAACAGTGACTGACGTCCGAGTTGTGCGGGCATGTTTGATATAAATGCGTGAATTAACGATGTGAGACCTGCGCCTGTCTAACGCCACGGGCGCCTGTCGCGTCGACGCGCCAAGAATGGGCATTGTGGGACGGCATGTGCAACAGTGTGCAGCGCTTTGTAATTAAATAACTATTCACCACAGTAAAAGTTAGCACATCGAACACACACACCATACTGAACCTGTATGCAGTCCTGGATGTGGTGAGGAGTGTCATCAGAACCTGTAAACTACTAGAGCATAGCACACAAACATCAAGTATGGGATAACCCTTAATCCTAAGAAATTTGTATTCAACGTGAAGATGATTGAGTTTGCTCGAATTGAAATCACACCAGACAACACCCGTGTGAAGTTGGTTACTTATTCCTTATTTGACATTCAAAATGTGAAGTTAGTTACTTATTCCTTATTCGACATTCAAAGCAAAAAAAGGGGATAGATGTCACTGTGCCCCCCAAGACTGGTTTGAAATATGTCAAGCATCTATCTGTGCCCCTGATAAAATATTGCATTGACCCACTGATCCCAGACGAAAAAGAACAGACACTTAAATCCGAAAAAAGTTGTGAAACAAAGCTAGATATATAACACTAAGTATTAATAATACAGGAAGATGAGTCCGTGTACCACCCAAGACTAGTTTGAAATATGTTAACCATCTATCTGTGCCCCTGATAAAATATTGCATTGACCCACTAACCCCAGACGAAAAATAGCCGGGGCACTTAAAACCAAAAAGGTGTAAAACAAAGCTAGATAACACTAAGTATTAATGCTACAGGAAAACGAGTTAGTGTACCTTGCAAGACTGGTTTGAAATATGTCAAGCATCTATCTCTGCCCCTGATAAAATATTGCATTGACCCACTGACCCAAGACAAAAAAGAGCGGGGGCACTTAAAACCAAAAAGTTGTGAAACAAAGCTAGATATATAACACTAAGTATTAATGCTACAGGAAAAGGAGTCCGTGTACCACCCAAGACTGGTTTGTAATATATCAAGCATCCATCTCTGCCCCTGATAAAATATTGTATTGGCCCACTGACCCCAGACGAAAAAGAGCAGGGGCACTTAAAACCAAAAAGGTGTAAAACAAAGCTAGATGGGTCATTCTCAGAAACTGTGTACCACTTGAGGTAGTCTACTTGAAATGCATATTTCAACGAAACCCATTATTGGAGTGTCAATATTTAGATTTCATCATTTAGCCCAATAATATGGGAGATATTTTAGATCAAAAGTAAATGTTAATATTGTGTATTATGTATCTTATTGGGATGGATGTAGCTAAATACATCGAAAATTACATCACTAATTTGTGACATTGTCAACAGCATTGAAAATAAAGTGTCACAAACTTAATGAAAACCTCTGAACAACAGCTCATCTCACTTCCAATGGTCATATACAATGTCGTCATTAAGTTGAAGACATTTATTTCTAAAAAAAACTTTAAATTATGAAATAGTTAACCTTTTCTGGAGTCATTAACATCGTAACATTTCTTTTCCACTTGCAAGTACTATGAAACCCTGTATCAAACACTGAGTACAGATACAGTACAGGAACTATTTTCACCATTTGACACTCTATGCATGGACCCAGTTATGGTATAGTAAAAGATATATCCTGAAATTTCTCCTAAACATTGAAATTTGAGCCGAACATTTGTGTAAAATTGTTGTTTCCACTTTGGCTGTTACCTTGCTAATATTTGTTTGCTTTTCTCTTTAATATTCACAAATAAGACAAAACCATAGCAATGAGGTTTCAAATTATTATTACTACTGTATATATAAAGCAAGTGGCATGTGAAATGTCCTAAAAATGTCAAGTTTTGTGTGGAAAATATTTGATTTTGGAGTCAGATTGGTTTCCATGCTATACTGCTATTTATTGGGTGTGAGCATCATTTGACCTACTTAAAAATGCCAGAATATGTTTATTTTCAATTATTCAGATGCAAAAGGACATACACATTGAGGAAACTTGTTTATAGGACTTTGGCAGCGTTTTGATTTTGTGGTCTCATGTCACACTATTGGTACACAACTGAGAACGACCCAGATATATAACACTAAGTAGGACCTATTACTGCTACAGGAAAAGGAGTCCGTGTACCACCCAAGACTGGTTTGAAATATGTCAACCATCTCTCTGTGCCCCTGATAAAATATTGTATTGACCCACTGACCCCAGACGAAAAAGAACAGTGGCACTTAAAACCAAAAAGGTGTAAAACAAAGCTAGATATATAACATTAAGTATTAAATCTACAGGAAAAGGACTCCGTGTACCACCCAAGACTGGTTTGTAATATATCAAGCATCCATCTCTGCCCCTGATAAGGTATTGTATTGGCCCACCGACCCCAGACGAAAAAGAGCAGGGGCACTTGAAACCAAAAAGGTGTAAAACAAAGCTAGATATATAACACTAAGTAGGGCCTATTACTGCTACAGGAAAAGGAGTCCGTGTACCACCCAAGACTGGTTTGAAATATGTCAACCATCTATATGTGCCCCTGATAAAATATTGTATTGACCCACTGAGCCCAGACGAAAAAGAACAGAGACACTTAAATCCAAAAAAGTTGTGAAACAAAGCTAGATATATAACATTAAGTATTAATGCTACAGGAAAAGGAGTCCGTGTACCACCCAAGACTGGTTTGAAATAAGTCAACCATCTATCTGTGCCCCTGATAAAATATTGTATTGACCCACTGACCCCATACGAAAAAGAGCAGTCCCTAAAAACCAACCAAATTGAAAATTAAGCTTGATATATAACACTAACTATTAATTCTAGAGGAAAAAGAGTCACTGTATCACCAAAGAGTGCTTTGAAATATGTCACCCATTTATTTATGAATCTGATAAAATATTGCCTTGACCCACTGACCCATACGAAAAAGAGCAGGGAGACTTAAACCCCCAAAAATGGTAAAACAAAGTTTGACATATAACACTAAGTATTTCTACTAGAGGAAAGAAATCACTGTACCACCCAAGAGTGGTTTAAAATATGTCAAGCATCTCTCTATTGTTTTGGTTTTGAACATTTCAATGTTTTCTTTGGACTATGCAGCTTTAATAGTCGAGGAAAAAAGGTTACTGTACCACACAAAAGTGGTGTGAAAAATATAAAACATTAAACTATGACCCTGATAAAATATTGCATTGACCCATTGACCCCATAGGAAAAAGAGCAGAGACACATAAAACAAAACAAAAGTGTAAAATGACACTACACAGATACACTTACAATTAAAAAGTGTAAAACGTGTTGAATGAGTGTAGGCTCATCCGGGGTATGTGGTCAACCTCACTAGGCAGACAATCTCATTGGTCAACCTCACCTGTGATTCTAGGGTGTTGGAGGTGGGAGGGGTGTGGTGACCCATCCAAACCCCCTGTCTCCTCCTGCTGGCCATGGGGAGGAAACTGACCCACCCATCCAAAGCCAAGTTCATTTTAGCACATATGAATTATCAGTTTTTACAACAATAGATCTACAGCACACTTCTCACCATAACACCAAGTGGTCATGATCTCTAATAGTTTTAGGGAACATCCAGACATCATAGCATTTAATACATATTTAGCTAGTACAGTACAACCCCGTTAAACCAAGCTCGGTTAAACCAAATGATTGATTAATCCAAACTTTTTTTCGGCGGCCCGGAAAAATACTACTATTTATCATATAAAAAAGTTGGTTAAACCAAGGTAGTTTAATCCAAATTATCAGTTAATCCAAACAGAATTTCATGCCTCAGGCCACTTCCGGCACAGTTAAACCAAACTTTCATGTGGTTATAAGGTCATCCGACTTTTTTATATGATAAATGGTAGTATTTTGAAGGGCCCTAGAAATTTGTTTGGATTAACCCATCGTTTGGTTTAACCAAACTTGGTTTAACCGGGTTATAATGTATATACATAAAAAACAATAATCAAAGTGTCCAAATACATTATATATTACATGTGCAATACACTCTTACTCAAAGTCAAAGCCGAAGCCAAAGCTCGGTTAAACCAATTGTAAAATATTCTGATATTCGCCATAGAGGAATGCAAATGTTCTATTACTGATCAGTGTATGTGACCAGGTGCATGTATGTATATATATATATATGTATGGGTTGGTGGTGCCTGAGTGGAATGTAAATAGACATCAGGGTGCTGGCAGGTCTGGGTGTGATTGAGCTTTTAAAAATTCATAAGCAGGGATGAAAGATCTCCGCGATTTCGCGGATTTCAGGGATTTTTCCTGTAGCTAGAAGTGTATACTAATACGGTGCTCAAACGCCGCAGCACTATAAGTGTATGCTAATATGTTGTTTTACACTGCAGCACCATCAGCATATACTAATGTGTGGTGCAGCACGATCAGCGTATACTACTAATACGTGCTTCAAACGTATTTGTATGAAACCCAATTTCCGGGAATTTTCCGCGATTCCCTGACAATGCTAAGCCTATGGGAGAATATCAGCTTTTCCGCTTTTTTCCCCAGAGACCACTTTCATCCCTGCATAAGTGTCCATTGACACATAATTGATTTTATGCAAAGGCAATGGTTGAATAAAAAACAAACAATTCTCGCCGTGAATATGGCCTAAGCTGCCGACACAGCATAAAGAAACCACCAATCAATCAATCAATCGTATATTGGGCTGCTGGACACGGTGCATCACCAGGGGCTGCATCTGGCCCTTGGTGTCTTTCACACCTCTCGAGTTCAGAGCCTTTACGTCAAAGCCAACGAACCATCACTTGACAATAGGAGAACCAAACTGGCCATGCAATATGTTGTTAAATTAAAAACAAATGCATTAAATCCTGCGTACAGTTGTGTGTTTGAGACACACAACAACTGAAAGTATGAAGACAAGCCAAATTTCATTCGGCCCCTGGGGCTCCGGTCAGCTCGTTCATTTCCTTGTATGCCGGCATGGCCAGGCACCCAGCACAGATGGATGTCATACCCATCCGTTGCCAGTTGGTTCATTTTTATAAATGACAGTTGCTAGAATAGGGTGATTCGTTTTCAGTCTAGCAACAGCCAGGAGGCAGAACGAATCACTGTATATAACATAGTTAGTGTGGTTGGATACCTCGATACACTGCAACGTGAGAAGGAGTGCTCGGGCTTCCGCAGTGAAAATCGAGCTCTGATTGGGCAAGCGTATGCCAAATCTTTTCCAGCTACCCGGCTTTGGTCTCTCGAACCATCAGTGTATATGGAGAGGTTGTCTGCAAACTGGCCTTGAATCTCTGCATGCAGTCCTTAGTATTCGAGTGGATGTGTCCCAGACTTCCTCAGTTCCGTCAGTCGGAGGATAACCAACGGCTTCCTCAGCGACCACTAAAGCTCCCACCGTGCATGCTATTATGGAGCCACCTTGTGAAAAAAACCCGAACCAACACGCCAGCCCTGGATACCCGGCTGCACCCTTCCCACCAAAACTCGGTCATGTGACCAAGATTCAAACTCAAAACCCCCCTCCACGGTCGCACTTCCACCACTGCTCCCGATCTACACGGACTGCCTCGACACTTTCTTCGCCCAGACACCCACACCTAAAAATAAGGTACAAGGGGTAGGGTTGAGGGTTAGAGCCCGGCCCATTAGCAAAAAGGACACTGCAAGAAATGACTCGGGGGGGGGGGGGGAAGAGATCCTGAAATGACCTGTGAATAATACCAATGTTCTATGTTCAATAAAGACCAAGTTGACCCACTCCGCCTTTGTAAATTATATCTTATATATATAAGAGATATATATATATATATTATAAGCATTGGTCCAATATCCAGATGAAATATAGCATTGACCCACTGACCCCATCTGAAAGCAGACACAAAACTAAAGACTGTTTAAAAAAAACATACATAATGCTGGAGACCAAAATAGTGCAGCATACAATAATTTTATTTTACAAAATATCACAGCAGAAACTTTAGTGGGTAGTCAGCATAAGCACTTGATGTTTTACATTAATTTCACCAAATAATGTTGAGTAAATTAACTAAATTCTTTTACATCTAAGCGATTGGAACTATGACATCAAAAAGATTGTCTACTACTGTTACATATCAGATTTTAAATGCAGGAGTATTATTTAAATTTGTTACATAACCCCTTTCAGACTACCATGTAACTTTACTAAATCAATAAACCCGAATTGATATCACTTCAGCTTTTACGCATGAAATATTTTCATATTTTCTGAAAGTGCTGGGAATTAGCCAGCCCACCCCCCATTTTTAATTATCTAGCTTTCTTTCACAACTTTTTCGGATTTAAGTGTCTGCTCTTTTTCGTCTGGGGTCAGTGGGTCAATACAATATTTTATCAGGGGCACAGATAGATGAACGTGGAAATTCAATGCCGCAAGATTGAAACGGAAAGGAAGCGATTTGCCTCATTCCAGGTAACAGCAGAATGTATGGACCCTAAGGTATTATTTGACCCTAGCATCTGGCCAACAGGTGCTTTTGTGTGGAGGTACTATGAGCCGAGGAGACCACGCCATGGTACAGAAGCAGTAAAAATAAGGAACTGTGATCAAGGTGAGGTGAGTCTACCCAATCAAAATGACAAGAACAATGAGCAAAGTGCGGTAGGAGTTGAGGCCAGGAGACCTAATCAGCCTGTACAAGGTGCGAACAGTTAAAATATTTTCAAGACTGTAACCTACAACTGCAGGGGCCTGAAACTCGGCCAATCTGAATCTGACAAAACCAGAAGATTAATTTTAGAGAAACTGTGTCAAGACCATGATATCATCTGTCTACAGGAGACTTGGCTTACCAAACAGGACCTGGGAGGCCTGAACTCTATACATACAAACTTCCATGGAATTGGTGAATCAACAATCGACAACAGAAATAAAATCCTACATGGGCATGCCCCTGGAGGGGTGGCCATTCTATGGAATACAAAAATTGAACATGTAATAAAAGAGCTGCACTTCAATGTTGACTGGGCCATTGGCATTGCAATCAATATTGATAGTAAGAAAATTGTGATAATAAATGTCTACATGCCATATGAATCATATGACAATGAAAATGAGTTTATTAATAGAATGGCTCATATATCAGCTTTTGTTGAAGATCTAGATACTACTTGTGTATATGTGATGGGTGATTATAATGCTGACATCTCGGATGATCACTCTATTTTTGCTAAACATTTGCTCAATTCCTGCCCAGATTATGGATTTGTACTATCAAGTCAACAACTGTTACCACTAGATAGCTTTACTTTTGTGAGTAACTGGGAGACAGTCTCTTGGCTGGACCACTACGTTAGCTCATCTGATGCTCATGATGCAATACAAAATATGGAAATTTATTATAAATATGCCACCACAGATCATATACCTGTAGGTATGACCTTGAATTTAAACAATGTACCTGATATGTCAAAGACTGCAAACAGCTGCAATAAATGCAAGTTAGACTGGTCCAGAATAAAACAAGATGAGATTCATGAATATAGTGTAAATACTGAAACTCTCTTGCAAAATGTTAAAATACCCACAGATGCTCTAATGTGCATTGTAAGGTTTCTCAGCATGCAGATGAATTGTGTAGTTTTTATGAAACCATTGTAGAGGCCCTTAAGCTGGCAAGTAAGCCATTGTATAATTTCCCTAAATGTAACACTCAGTGCCATCCAGGATGGAATGTACACGTAGCAGACCTTCACAAAGCTGCAAGAGAAGCCTTCTTACTATGGAAGGAACAGGGTAAACCCAGGCAGGGTTGTATTTCTGAAATGAAAAAGAGGACAAATTCCCGTTTTAAATATGATTTAAGATACATTAAATACAATGAGGATGCTATGAGGAGAGATGCCTTAGCCACTAAGCTGCAGAATAACAATGTAGAAGAATTCTGGAAAGAGGTCAAATTGATAGACAATAGTAAAACACCACTTCCCACAAATATTGAGGGTGTGGTAGGGTGTGAGAAGATAGCCGAGCTCTGGAAAAATAATTATAAAGAGTTATTTAACTGTGTATGCAGTAATGTTGATAGTGTTAGGTTTAATGTCGAAAGTTGTAGTGATATAAATGTTGGTGCTAACGAAATCAGGGATGCCATATTAAAACTTGATAGTAACAAGACGTGTGGTGCTGACAATATTTATGCAGAGCATCTCAAATATGCCAGCTCAAGAGTTTTTTTCCATGTTAGCTATGTGCCTCACAGGCTTTCTCATACATTGAACTCTGCCTGATACTATGATCTCTGTTATTCTTGTACCAGTAATTAAGGACAAAATGGGAAGGATTAACAGTAAGGATAATTATAGACCTATAGCACTTGCTAGTATTTTGTCAAAAATATTTGAAAATGTACTGCTAGATAGACTGGAGTTGTATTTAAAAACAAATGATAATCAATATGGCTTCAAGCGGAAGCATGGGACAGATATGTGCATTTATGCTCTTAAGGAGATTATACAGAAGTATCATAGTTTAAATTCTACTATGTTTTTGTGTTTTCTTGATGCCTCTAAGGCATTTGATAGAGTGACGCAGTTGAAACTAGTGCAGCTGTACTCCAGCTATCTCATCAGGATATTAATATTTTGGTATTCGCACCAATCAATGGTAGTCAGGTGGGGTGATGCCATGTCAGAACCCTTCCAAGTCAGTAATGGTGTATGTCAGGGAGGGATATTGTCCCCCTATTTATTTAATATTTATATGGATGACCTGTCGAAAAGGTTAAATGAGTGAAAACTGGATGTATTAATGGATTATTACTTCTAAATCATCTCATGTATGCCGATGATTTGGTAATATTCTCACCATATAGTAGTGGACTGCAAATGCTACTTAATATATGCTCTGAATATGGCATAGAAGCTGATATCAAATACAATGCTATTAAAAGTATGGTTATGATCATTCGATCAAAATATGACAAGGATACTGTGTTTCCTGATTTTATGTTAACTGGTGCTCCCCTGTCAATCTCTACTGAAGTCAAGTACTTAGGACACTTTATGACTGATGACTTTAGAGATGACAGGGATATTAATAGACAGTGTCGCAAGTTATATGCTCAGGGAAATATGCTCATCAGGAAATTTCATATGTGTACAGCTGATGTGAAGGTAAATTTATTTAGAACTTTCTGTATGACATTATGAGGTTATTACTCAGGCTACCTAGGTATCACAGTGCTAGTCAGCTGTTTGCCAATATTGATGTGCCAGCCTTCCAGGCTGTTATCAGGAATCTAATATTCAAATTTATTACTAGACTTGACAAGTCAGAAAATGTTATAATACAGGGACTTGTAAAAATAGAAGAGAGTGATCTCAGATTTACGTCTGCCATATGGAGGCATTGGTACAAACTACTGTATGTAGACCAACATTTTGATATTGGTTAGTATGGTAGTATTCATACTATTACTTATATCCTATTCACATTAATTTTTATATCTACCTACTATGGACCTAATTATGTAACTACCATAATCCTGAGTCTGAAATAAAGAATTGAATTGAATTGAATAGATGGTTGACATATTTCAAACCAGTCTTGGGTGGTACACGGACTCCTTTTCCTGTAGCATTAATACTTAGTGTTATATATCTAGCTTTGTTTTACAACTTTTTCGGATTTAAGTGTTTCTGCTCTTTTTCGTCTGGGGTCAGTGGGTCAATACAATATTTTATCAGGGGCACAGATAGATGGTTGACATATTTCAAACCAGTCTTGGGTGGTATACAGACTCCTTTTCCTGTAGCATTAATACTTAGGGTTATATATCTAGCTTTGTTTCACAACTTTTGTGGATTTAAGTGTCTCTGCTCTTTTTCGTCTGGCGTCAGTGGGTCAATGCAATATTTTATTAGGGGCACAGATAGATGGTTGACATATTTCAAACCAGTCTTGGGTGGTACACAGACTCCTTTTCCTGTAGCATTAATACATAGTGTTATATATCTAGCTTTGTTTCACAACTTTTTCGGATTTAAGTGCCCCTGCTCTTTTTCGTCTGGGGTCAGTGGGTCAATGCAATATTCTATCAGGGGCACAGATAGATGCTTGACATATTTCAAACCAGTCTTGGGTGGTACACTGACTCTTTTTCCTGAAGCATTAATACTTAGTGTTATATATCTAACTTTGTTTCACAACTTTTTCGGATTTAAGTGCCCCTGCTCTTTTTCGTCTGGGGTCAGTGGGTCAATGCAATATTTTATCAGGGGCAGAGATAGATGCTTGACATATTTCAAAGCAGTCTTGGGTGGTACATGGACTCCTTTTCCTGTAGCATTAATACTTAGTGTTATATATCAAGCTTTGTTTGACCATTCTTTGTCCTGTCCTGATATGACCTTTTTTTTTTTTTGTTGAAGATTTATACTGCCTATCATGGATAAGACTGAATAGGCTTGTTTTCACCATTAGACAGTTTGTCGATAGAAAGCCCGAGCCTACACTTTTACCGACCCAAGGGATTTTTTACCTCCCACACCACATAGACATGGTATGAGAGCAACTGGCCTTTGATGACGCTGTAAGTTATACACAGCGGTGGAAATCCAAATTGGCAGAGGTGGGGGCACAGGGAATCGAACCACTGACCTTCAGATTAGGAGTCCGACCTAGAAAAAAGTCAGACACTCTAACCACTCCGCCACAGAGAACACCTTAGATGTTGCTAGAACGTAAAACAACAACAAACACCCTTCTCTGGGGTTTGAGTTCCTGCTCTTTTTCGTAAGGGGTCTGGGTGCTAATATTTAATGTTATTCACACTTTGAATATCGAATAAGGAATAAGTAACCAACTTCACACGGGTCCAGAACCCTACAATCCTGAAAAAGATTTCTTCAAACAATCATGGACTTCCGAGCACCAAAAAGCATCACAGCTCCTGGTTTGGCTTGATCAACCAAGTACCATATACTTTCAGAGTGACTGATTGGATGCTCCCCTTCTGTGACTTTATTAAACTGAACACACCCTTTCACTGGGATGACCACCTCAGCAAGCTATGGGCAGTGGCATTCCTAGGTTATGGAAGATATGTAACGTGTCCTGGATGCCACTTGTAGAGAGGCACCACTTGAGCCCACCATTGTAGACACCCATCTGACGCTTATCTAAAAGATGGGTGACAGATGTTTGGACAGCGACGCAATTTCAGTCCTAGCCATAGACGCTATTTTCCGTAGATAAGCCACTGGCTCTTGTAGTGTTTGTGGGCTACATAAGTTGAGGAACCAACACAACACAGCTTCTAGTAGACTGACCTCTTGTATTTCCCCCTTTCCACACCTCCCCTGCTATCTTGGTGGCTACAACCATATCTGAGATAAAACTGCATGCATAGTCGATAGTAACTATACTACAGCTCTCAGAATAATCCCCTCTGATAGTGCTCGCTACTTGATGGGATAGTTTACGTAAATCATTGCATCCATTTGAGTCCAGTATATATTGACACTTAAGAATATTTATTGATTCATAATTCAAAACCAGACACAGGGAATTCATTTTTTGGGCCAATATATTTATTAATTAGGCTTAGTAAATTTTACAGTAGCCATTGATATTTCTATCACTAACCAACAAATTAGACAAGCTTTTAGTCAATCAGTACAGATGATCATAATAGCTTTATCTACTCTATTCTAATTTAGGATAGTAAAATCCAGAAATGTGAATTAAGTCTGACTATTCATATTACTTATTTGCAGGTATTGATGAAGAGCTATATGTACTATTAATTAAATTATATTAGCATATATATATATATGTTCTTGAAATTGAAGACAGGCGACAGCAGCTATGGGAAGATCAGTCATACTCTTGAAACACACCAGGCACACATCAGACAAAACATTCATACTATCAGACATAACAGGATAAGGACCATCTAACTCTCAGCCAAATTGGGACAGGAGAGTAGATGGTCCTTTACTAACGAGATGTTTATTCAGATAACTAAAGACACTATTTGATTTCCAGTGTCCTAATAATTTAATAGAGTCCAGAGGCACTCCTATCCTAGCATATTCTTGAGCAGTTCCACGTCGTAAACTATGTGATGTCACCAATGGCCACCAGGATAGCTTGGCTCCCTTCAATATCAACCATACGCATTTGATGAATGATTGGCTGGTCAGAGGGTCCCCATTCGACAGTACGAATGCTGGGGCGCCCTTATGCAGACATGTTTATCAACAGTAATTGTTCCATGCATGCACAGGACAGAAGATTGAGTTGTGCACCCTTGGTAGTTTGATGTAGCTGTCCTCTGGTTTACAGATGGTTTTTGTGCACCAACAGATGTGTCTTGTGTGCCTTAATGTCTCCACACAGCAATGTATGACTGCCATTACCCAGCATCTTGGAATAGAATAGAATAGAATAAATTGGATTGTCTTAACAAACATATATAACCAATTAACACAGCAGCAACAAATACAAGAATAGGTTTACCCATTTTTAGAAATTTTAATATAATTAACTTAACATGTTTTATTTTTAATGGATAAGCTCTATTTACAACATTATTTAAAAATTTTAATACTCCCATTTTAAGGACTGACAATGCATATCTATCAAATACTTCCCATCTACCGCACACAAGTTTCCCCCAAGACTTAGCTCCATACAAATAATTTGTTATTGCCCCATCTGTTTTTAATTTATCATTTAAATATAAAGTATAAAACATTACCGTTTTAAGTTTGGGATATTTTGAATTAATATTCAGTTTTTTTACAAAACGTAAAATGAACCCTTTTATTCCTCCATGTTCCTTCAGATAAGCCTGTCTTAAAATAGAAGCTTAGCTTCCTACCTAAGGTATTTTGTAAGCTGCGAGGGAAAAAGCCAGAGAAAAGAATTTGAGGGAAGAGCTTACAAAAATAAATCAAGCACCTTATTATCATGAGAAGCACTTACTTTTTCTAAATTAAGTTTGTTACATAGCTTATTTGCTACCAATTTTGCTTTATTATCGAAAAACATCCTACTTAGGGCATCTGCCAATACCAGCTTCTTCCCTGCGACTTCACAACACCTTTCAGCAGCAAACCTCCAGATCTCCCAGGCAAAGGCACATAAGACTGGGTCTTCACCAGCACCAGTAGATAACACCCTTTGAGATGCTTCATTATCAGTATTAATGATAATCACAAATTCCTCGGAATGCTGGGGGGAAAGAGTTTTGAGTGCTACTCCCAAATTAATTGCTTCCAATTGTGCAATGTGTAATTTATTATCCTTTAAGAAATTTTGAGAATATAATTCCGAAAAATACTGTGTACTACTAAAAGCTCCTCCTGCTAGCAATGCGGAGTCACATTCAATTGCCCACTTTTTCTTTGGAAAAGGCCGTAATAAAATTAATCCATTACACCCTTCCGCGAAATGCAAAAACCACACTATCTGCCCTAAGTAAGTCCTGACTAACTATTGCTTTTCCAATAAAAGGGGTAGCCTTTAAGAAATCTAAAATTCTATTCATAAATCTCCTAGAATTAACCACACATTTAGAAATAAATTGCAACCTACCCACAAGTCTTTGAACATTTTTTCTAGTTACTTTCCACCTATTACATTCAGTTAAAATATCTAAAAACAATTCTTTAGGGATCCTGACTTCCATGTCCTGACTATCAATTTCATAGCCTAACCATTTCATGTTAGTTTCAGGAGGTGTACATTTTTTAATTGAAAGATCAAAACCTAACAGTTTTGTTAAACTAAGAACATAGTTTTACCCTTCTTGTGCTTTTTCTAGTGTACTTTCTACCCCTACAAAATCATCCAAATAGCATAAAGCAAAAAACCCTTTTTTCCTTAATAAATACTACTACAGAAGTAGTTCTTGCCCAAGCCATACTTGAAGTCCTGCATCCAAAAGGAGGTGCTATGTCAAAATAATATTTACCACCCACTTTAATTTAAAAAAGTGGTACACTCAATGGACATGTTCTTAATTGTCGATAAGCTCTTGCTAAATCTATAGACCACATATAGCAGTGCTTTCCTAATCTAGTAACTTCTCTAGCTAAATCCATAATTGATGGTAAATTATATGTATATGTTTCCCCTTGATAAAAACCATTTACGATACCAGAATTAACTCCCTTCCCTTTTGGAAAACTCAGATCTACTATAATTCTTCGTTCCTTGGTATTCTATTTTTGGACGAGTCATAATAGGACTAATTTGAGCCCATGGCGAAAAAGGGGGTTTATTAACTGGACCTAGCAATGCTCCCTGAGAAATTTCAGTTTCTACATACTTAATTATCCAAAATATATCTTTCTCATCACCACAATGGTCTTTTTCTTTTGATGTTGGTGCTAAGTCTCTTGTATAGTTAGCTGGCCAGCCATATTCCAAAAAGTCTACTAAATATTTATCCTGATAATTAGCCAATAACTTTCTCCACATACCTATATTTAATCCTGAAGGTACCAACATTTTTGCACATAAGTAATTTGGAACCCCAGTTTCCCTTACTAATTTGAATATGGTATTATATCCACTGGTCACCTCTATATTGTACTTCCATCTAGGCCAACACTTTAACAGAGTATTTCTATACTCCAAAGGAGATTTTTCACAATTAAAAAAAGCTCTCCTCCTTTAGCATATTCAAATCTAGCTCGATATCCAAATCTTCTAGCCTATGCCTCATAATATCTATATTATTATGTGTTTCCACTATGGTATCAGATAACTTTTTCCCAATGTTATTGTCAGCTGCAAATAACTTACAGTTATCCTTTATTTTATTTAACTGACCATTAGCACCATCATCAGCAATAACCACTATATTTTTGTTAAATTTGTTGTATACATACATACTAACTTGTGTATTACTATTCTTATTATCAATATTAATACTTTTTTCAACCATTTTAGATGACCTATTAAACTTTAAACACAAATTTAAATTACAAATCAAACTTTTAAAATTTGGCGAGCAGGACACTGCTGCCATCGAGTGCCGAATAGCACAATTTTGAGTGCGGCCGATTGTCGGGCTATGCACAGAATTAGTGGCTGGACTAATTCTAGGATAGTTGTTCGAAGTCTGCAGACTTAATATCGAGTTCATGGAACTTTGATTGATGTCAGCATGGACTTGTTTTGAATTTGTGTTGACACATCACCATGGCAAATATCGCATTGGAATTCAGTCACTGCTTTTTCATCACTAAGGGGTGTTCGCCTCAAAATACCCAACATTTTATTTCTTGTCTTACCACTATTATTTTGAATTTGAAATATAATTAGACAGCTTCCATATATTATTATTGTACCAATTGTACTTATTACAGGTTTTTGAACCACTCACAGAATTGAAAATACAATTTTGACTGCTACCCCTACTCCTTTTTTGACTACATACGGATTTTCTGTACAACGCCGTTTGTTATTATACACACTAGATGGCGTATGTTGTTCTTTTCTCAAAATACTCAAGTTCCCACTAGAAAAAACACCCCGGGCACCTGAAAGGGGTAACGAAACTTCCCAAAACTTCTGTGAGTCATTAATTTTCAACACAGCATTCATAATACACGAAGAGCCAACATGAGGTGTAACTGTAGACATAGAAATTGGAGAAAACGTGTGTAATTTTTTGGCATCGACAATGCCCTTACTGACCTGACATAGCCCCGGAGTGACTGGACCCGATGGTTGCACATGTGGTTCAGGGGCAACTTGCGTGCCATCTATCAACTCGCGGTGGAACTTGAGCACAGCCAGCAATGATATACACACATGAACTTGTTCTGTTTTGACACCAAGCCTGTCGTTCTCTAAAAATTCTTGGCACGAGATGCATCTGAATTGACATTACTCTTAATATCATGCGCCTTTAATTCATTTTTACAATCTATTTCTTTGTGATAGTGCTTCTTGTGAATGTCATAGGCACACCACATGCATACATGGAGATACCTGTCTGCCCCAAACCCATGGCTAGTCGAAGATCCACACGTACAACCTTTGTTCCAAATCGAACACGTACGACTGTCACTGTCTTTACTATAGTCACTAGAACCAGTCTCTCTACTACTTTTCCCGCTAGCTTTAGTTAGTCTTTGGCCTCGACCACCTTCTTCCCTGCGAATTTCAGCAATCATTGCTTCATCGTCCCAGCCATTCGGCAGCCTCTCATCGGCTACCATGTTAAAAACCCGTTCTGAGAAAGCAAGACAGGTATCCCATGTGTAATGTTGCGCCATATCAAGCAGGTTATCTAAATGTGCGTTAATCTCATCTACCCACTTCTCAGGAACATCAGCACATCTGAGCATTCGGTGTATAGCCGCAAAGTGTTCAAACCACATACTGGCTCCAAGACCGACCTTGCCCTTCCTCTTGTCCCGGATCACATATTTGTAAGGCAATAATTTACATTTACCGTTGGCTTTATTTGCCTTAGCCCCTGCAATTCTTATTAAGTCTTTCAGCATGTCATCGTCTGAATCAGAGGAAACATCTTCAAAACATTCATTCCTCAACGGCTTCTCCGTTCTACTCCCAACTACACTAACAACCCCATCGGAAGTACTTGGCATATCATCAAACCCTGAAACTTGCTGTTTTGCTACTGGCTCACCACTACTTTCCCCACACCCGACACACAGGCGAGCTCCCAAAGCAGAATTCCACCTAGTGCGTATAGCATTGTTTTTAAACAGGGAGGGCTTGACTTCACCATACATCACATCTGCCCGCTCCAAATCCTCAACTATCAATGGCGGATCAACTGCTTTTGCTTCCAATGAAGAAAGTCTACACAAAATAGGAGCAGTAATGGTGGTCAATTTTGAGTCCAAAAGCCAGGCGATATCCTCCAGCGATGGCCCCTGGATCAAAACACCACCTACTGGAGCGGCAAACCGTAGACGGAACACACTGCGGAAACTCAGCAGTCGAAGACCAACGAGCTGATGACACACTATGCCGACACCCATCGTTAGAGTTTCAATAACTTCCTTGAAAACTTCCCTCGCACCACAGTTGATTTAACTTTCGGCATGATGACAGTGAGATCACCTCCACAACAAATCTTCACAAAAATTCAAATAGCTTCTTCAATATACTGTGTTAAACCAACCAAGGTCAGTACAGCTTGGTGATACAGTCACAAATGATTTTGATCGAGCAGATCACCCGGAAGTCAACTATAGTCAGGGTTACCGAATGCTATACTGCGTTTGGTATCTATGGAAAGCATCACTATGGGGCCCAATGTCAAGGCTTTGAATTATGCATGTTACCAGCAAAATGGACAATGCGACATAGCACTTAAATCAAAGAAATACAGTAAAATATATGATGATAACTAGAACTTTGCAACATTACTTTTAAAGAGGACTTAAATAAGAGTGTCAGGTCTTAATGGACATAAAACACGGTCTTTGACGACGTGTGGACGTGGCCTCTGTCAAAGACCCTATAATACTAAGACGGCTCACTCCCTATCTCTCCAATGGTAATGTAAATTTCACAGTGCCACCTTGTGGTGGGTTTGATCAGCCGGCTGCTGGTTGGTGTTTCACATGTAAACACATACAATTATATTATACATGAGATAGGTAAGTATGAATACACATCAATATGAAATTGCTATGAACAAATACCCAGCATCATCAGCATCGCCATCATCACACATCTTTCACATTCATATATATACATACATTTATACATATAATATAGCACCTGTTTAACCAAGAGAACAGCCAGCGCACCAAGTGGTGCGTTTGATCATTTTGATTACACAGTACAGGCTGAGTGAGCCGTCTTAGTATTATAGGTTCTTTGCCTCTGTCAAGTGACCTCTATGACGTCACCAGTTATCTTTCCTTTCAGGAAGATGCACAAAGTGTAACATTGGGTAAAGCTAAGATTCCATATACATGGTATACGGTGTGCGAATGCGGCAAAAAATTGAAAAGCATCTAAAGGCATAGTAGTACTAACATACGTCCGAATGCGAATGCGAATGCGGCTGCGGCAAATGGACCGACCCATGGACCGATCGGTGCGAATGCGAATGCGAATACTGCTGCGTTTGCCATAGAAAACAATATTAACTTGACCTTCCTTCACAAATTTGGAGCAAAAAACCCCAAAAATGTCATGGGTATCTTTTTTGGTTTGTTTGTTTGTTTAACGACGCCCACGCACCAAAAGTAAACATCGGCTATTGGGGGTTGGCATATATCTATGATGCATATACCGCATTTGCATGCCGCATACCGCATATATGGAATCTTAACTTTAATCGGATTCCAGTTTCCATGTTTTCCGCTAGGTGCTGTCTGTGTGCCTCCACATGGGTCCTGCACAGAGGTCGCTGGTGGCGCATAGTGGCAAACTGCTGAACTAATACTTTTGTGAACAGAGTAGTGTTCAAAAGGTTTAAAAAACAATGTTTTTAGGACTATCTATCACTGCTGCACAAACATAATTTGAAATTAGGGGGTATGATAGATGAGCATTTATAATTAATAAGCAATGCTTAGGACCGAACCCCCGATATAACTGCAGCAAAGTATTTTATGATGGCACATGTATTTTTTTTACTCCACTTGCACTTCAGTCGCGGTGTTCGATTTGAAATTCTAGCAACTCGGGTGACCCGAGTCGTGGTCGTGATAATCGAATACGGCTGTCATTGTTGTTTATGTTGTTGCTTTCTCCTTTTTCATGTGAAAAAATTACTGATATAAATATCAAATTGTGTGTACATTGATCATGTGGAAATAGAGGTTGTATTATTATATATTATTAACCATCGCTGACCCTGAATACTGTAAAATGGGCCTGTAGCGAGGGACCAGTGTAGTTGTTCCTCGATTCTGCTGCGGACAGAATGGCGCCGCCCATACAGGGCTATTTCCGTTTCCGGTTGCTGGATTTTGGTCAATTTATTGTCCACCTCTATGAGTATGAGTATTGTTTATGTATATAATATTTACACGTGTTAGTCATTAGCCTCCCCCTTGGGGGGTCGGTATTAGTATTACGACGATATGCTGAAATCACGATCTAGTGTCTAAGTGTGTATTTAGTAAAAAAAATAAGTAGAACTTGTCACGTTTTCACCTAAACGTGCCATCAAACATTGAAACAAAGTATAACTATAATCAAATCCACGACTTTCCATACAACTTCCACTGAAGTTCCAATGTTGACCTGTGTGTACAACAGCATAACCGATATACTTATCAACCTAATATATTTATATAAAAATATGACAGAAACTCAAAACCGTTGTCCCATTGAATTATACAATTTTGAGAGTAGTTGATGATAATTGGCTAACTTTGAGGATATTTGAAATGAAAGCATTACAATAATTTGGGTGTGCACACCAGTTGAAGGTGAATGCAATATCTCATTTCTGTGTTAGCTAGGTCACACTGTAGGCCCTCCCACCATATTTTTTACGTTTATAAGTTTGAGGGGGGAAAACAAATGATTAACGATTGCACCATTATAGATATATACGTCTTGTATGTAAGATCAAATTTAGATACGTTTAAAAAAAAAAATGCTTTCATTTGGTTATGCTTTCAGAAGAAATCCTATGTATTCTCACCAGTGTTGGTTAAAAGTGTCTGCTTATTTCAGAGTTGATGCGTGTTCGCTGACCATGGGCACTCAGCAGTAGGCATGGATCGCTCTCTGCATATCCGCGAGGTGCTCCCCAACGTGGGCTACGTGTACCAGGAGCACATCCGGTCCTACATTCTCACCAAGCCGAAGCTGCTGCCCTTCAAGTCGGTCACGCTCCAGAAGTTGGACAGCATCCAGAAGACGGCGCAGGATGACGCCAAGAAGAGCTCGGGCATCTCGCTGCCATACGACCGGCTCGTAGACTGGTCTGTAGAGCACCTCACAACACGCCGCTCTCACCGGGACCACTGCTCTGGGCGCAAGCTGGTCGGGCTGCAGGAGGAAGAGGAGGGGGCAGAGAACAAGTAAAACCATCAACAGATAGACCCCTCCAGTTAAGCTAGCGACATCTATCAGCAGAATCTGGAACTACTCTAATCGGGTCGTTTCCTTGACTGCCTATGGTTCAGGGATGAAAGATCTCCGCGATTCACCGGATTTCCGTGATTTGTCAATCCCGCAGCACCATCAGCATATAATATGTGGTGTAGAGTCCGCAGCACTATCAGCGTATACTACTAATAAATGCTCCAAGCGCCGCAGCACTAACAGCGTACACTACTAATACATGCTTCAAACGGTGCAGCACTATCAGCGTATACCAATATATATGAAACCCGACTTCCGGGAATTTTCCGCGATTCCCTGACAATGCTAAACCTATGGGAGAATATCAGCATTTCCGCTTTTTTCCCCGGAGACCACACTCATCCCTGATGGTTTCACATGCTATATCTCTGTAAAGAATGCTTGGAAAAATAATAAAATGCTTGATTATATTCAGATATTCATATCGCAACAGGATTCAAGCTCATATCCTTGTAATTCATAACAAGAGACCAGTTTGGGAAATAAATTTATAATTTATTTACATCACTAGATTATTGCCTCATATTAGTTTTGTGGTACAATTCACTTCATATTATCCATACGTACTATACAGTATGTCAGTATTATATTTTTTTCTTTTTCTCAAAGAACTACACACACACATGTTATTTATTAACATTTCATGGTTCCGGGTTCGAACCAACCGAATACCTCTAACACTCAGCCGATTTGTCAAAAAGACGGTTCGGACAGTGGGGAAATCTGCTAGGTATAGACTGTATGACTGTCAGAAGCAAAGTGAGTTAACTATGCTGATGATTGAGGAAGTTCTATAGGTTGCCTTGGATATGATTTTTGATATGATTGCTTAGGGACATTCACTTAGCAACCCAATGCAAATCCAAGGATCATTGACTTGATATGAGTGTTTAGGGATATGCGTTTGAAATTGTTTACCTTACTTAGCAAACCAATGCAGATTCAATTATCAGATGCTCAGTCTCTATGTTATGAATTACCCATGTTACGAGGTAACACGCACAATTCATAACAAGAGACCAGTCTGGGAAATAAATTTATAATTTATTTACATCAGTAGATTATTGTCTCATTAGTTTTATGGTACAATTCACTTGATATTATCCATAAATACTATACAGTATGTCAGTATTATTATTATTATTTTTTCTCAAAGAACTACACACACACATGTTATCTATTAACATTTCATGGTTCCAGGTTCGAACCAACCGAATACCTCTAACACTCAGCCAAATTGCGTAGCGAATGTTAGAGGTGCAGTACTAAATACATTTTTGGGGACATATTTATATATTGCTGATGAACACCATCTTCCTATCTCTTGCACATCAGCGATGGATGCCCCCGCTTCTGCACATGCCCAGGCCGCTCCTCTTCTCAGACTATGCAGGGTGATGGCCTGTGAGTTGGAGTGTCCGCTTTTCCGAAGTGCAAGTCATATTGCTGCTAGCAGGATAGGGCCCGTCAGGGGGGTGCCGGAGGGAAGCAGGAATGCAGGACCTGCAGGTGTGACTTGCGCCCTCATGGCATATTTGTGCCATGCTTTCAATGGAGAGCATGTTGAACCAGTAATCGCCGGTAGCTTCACAACATAAGGGTCTGCCACTCCGCACAAAGTTTTGGTTGTTCGAACCGGGACCAGAAGAGTGTATTTACTCTCTCGTACATCCGCCCCAATCAAGGTGTGGCCTGGATCATCATCTCGACCGGAAAACAACAAATTACATTGCCTTAATAATGTGAAGAACCCTATTAAGGTTGCAGCAGTTAATGCATTTGCTATACTACCGGCAGATTTAAAGTAATGAACTATGTTTAAGATATCTCCTACAGTCAATGGTAGTGCTTGAACTGGGATATGATTTGATAATCTCCTTTCTTTACTAGTCTAACTGGGTATCACTCAAATGCATGCACAGAACCACCACACATAGACACCCAGGTCTTTGCTCCACTGACATAATTATTGACAGCTCCTGGTGACTTTAATTGATTATATAATTCTGCTACACATGCCATGACATCATATATCTGCGGCTCAGTAGGATTAAAATGTTGTCTTACACTGTACTTCAGGAATGCCCTGACTTGATACAATTTGTTTCTCCAGATTCCTGCAGACAGTCCTGCTTTAAACAGTTCTAGTATATGTTGATGATGACCAGCGGGTAGATCTGGGAAGATAGAGCCAAATAAAACTATCTTCCCAGATCTACAGATTAATACCGAATACAGTTATTTCATGGGTCACCCTAATCCTATTTAGATTAAGTTCAGTACAGAGTGAGTCAGCAATCTTTGATGCTTTATAATCAAAATATTTCCTACTTAGAGCATCCGCGAGGATAAGGTCTTTTCCTGCTTTATGATGGACTTGTATGTTGCAGCTGTTGTTGGCTGCAAAGCACCATATTTCTCTCGCTCAAGCACATAAGATAGGGTCTCTACCTGCACCTGTGGAGAACACTTGTTGGGAAGCTATATTATCTGTATTTATGATTATATTGTAATTTTTACTATTTATAGGACAAAGGTTTTGAAGTGCTACAATTAGGTTTATGGCCTCTAATTGTGCTATGTTAAATTTCCAATTTAGTACATTATCAGAATAAAATTCAGAAAAATACCCTAATATAGAGAAAGCACCTGCTCCCTTTAAGGAGGAATCACATTTTATTATCCAGTCACACTTCGGTTCTTGTTTCAATAGAACCAGCCCAGTTGTATTTTGTGAATACCGTAGAAACCAAGAAATGTCTCTAATTAGCTCTACACTAACTCTGCTTCTACATTTATATGGAGTTTCCCTAAGTACATTTAATATTCTATTCATAAAAAGGGGCGCTGGTTCTACACATTTTGCTACAAGCTGAAGTCTTCCTATTAATCTTTGTAAATCTTTCCTGCTAACTAACTTACCTTCCTTCCATATACTACATTCGTCTAATATTTCCTTTAATTTTAATTCTGGTATTTTTACTTGCATTAATTCAGTATTAATATTATATCCTAACCAGTCTAGTTCTACTGCGGGGGAACACATTCCTTTATTGATAAGTCTAATCCTAATTTATGTGTAATATCTATTATTTCATTATACGCCTGTGATGCTTCTACTTTGCTACTCGCTATTCCCACAAAATCATCAAGGTAGCATAATGTAAAGTAACCTTTTTTCTTTATTAAGTCCATAATATTTGGAAGTGTATAACTAATCTCTCTACCCTGATAGAATCCTTTTCTAATTCCTGAATTAACACTTGCCCCTTTGGGATAACTTAGATCCACTATTATTCTTCTTTCTAATGAATCTTTCTTAGCCCTGGTCATTATGGGGCTTGTTTGCACCCAGGGTGTGAATGGTACCTCCTTAGGGGCCGAGCAGTACATTATGTTCTAATTCTGTTTTAATGTACTTCGTTACCCATACAAAATTACTTGGACCCTCCTTATGGTTTGTTAATGATGGTGTTGGTGGTAGTGGCTTTGTATAGTCCGCAGGCCAACCGTATTCAAGATAATTAATAATTTCGAAGTCGTCATAGTCATGAATTAAAATCCTCCACATAGCTATGTTTAGACCTGATGGTACCAGAATCTTTGCATCCAAGTAATTTGGTAATCCTGACTCTCTAACTCTGATATAAATATCAAGATAATGTTTTGAGATCATATTGTCTGTAGCAACAGTAGGCCAGAATGCTAGCAAATCTGATTTGAATTGTATAGGAGAGATAGAATCAGCACTAGGATCGAATGCAAATCCAAGGATCATTGACTTGATATGAGTTTTTAGGGATATGCATTTGAAATTGTTTACCTTACTTAGCAACCCAATGCAGATTCAATTATCAGATGCTCAGTCTCTATGTTATGAATTGGCCCATAATTTTCGAATTGTGGTTGATCCGGCAGTGGAAGCCCGAGATGCTCACATCATTAAGCACCGCATGCGCCGCCCTCCTCCCCACACCCCCTGCTTGACCCGGATTCGTGCTACAGGTTCAAACGTATACTGTTTTTAACCCGACACTCCCGCTTCCACCCATGAATCCCCCACGTCACAAAGCAACATAACAGTATAAAAGGCACCCATGCCATAAAGCAACATGCAGCGAACCCGCCGCGCCACAGCTCCTAGAGGCCGACCAGCAAAGCACGCTGCTAGTAAGAGCACGACCACGCCACGGACCGACCCAAGCGACTCAATAAGCTCACAAGATGGCGGCCCGTCCCCGCAGCCACTGACGCCGCCGGCATGGCAGTCGGCTCGCGCAAAGAAGCCCTCGGCGAAGGCGAAGCAAGCCGACGGACTCATCAGGATGCAGGCCTCCATCTACGCCATCGAGAAGCGATGGGGCCTCCTGGAGAGGCAGGTAGCCGAGCAGAGGTCGGAAATGCAGCCCAGAGCAAGGTGCTCGTGGAAGCCACTGCCGCCCTCACCGCCGCCACCGCAAACCCATGCCGCCAAGAGGCTTCCCACTCACTGTCTATGCCACGCAATCCGGCAACACGGTGCCGGCGCCCGTCTCCTGAATGGCGCCGTCCCAGCCGGGTATGGATGTTGTCGCGCTTTCCCCCTCACCCACCCTGGCTAGAGGTCGCACCGGCTCACAAGCAAGTTGCGACATCTGCCAAATAAGCCCGGTAAGCGTCTGGTCTTCACCCTAACGCTCGCCGCGCCACCGCTCCCAGTGCTGGGGCAATGCGCAGGGGATCCGCGCCCCCGGCCGATATGCCTCGCAGAGCCAACAACACGACGACGCGTACGGCAGGGGTGCTTGCTCTATGGCCGAGGAGGCGGTCCGCTTGATCGTACCGGCCGTGGACGGAAAATCGAACACCAGAAAGAAAGGTATTCTGTCCAAATACTTGTTTCCATATGATCTCGTAGAGAGGGGGGATGAAGGGAAGGCCATAAATAAGGGGGAAGCGACCCGGGAGGAGTATACGTTGGGCTTAAAGCGATTCCCGATGAGCGCCCTGAAGGCCCTCTCTCGCCACCAGGAGATGGTGGCACAGGACAACTGCACCCTAGCATGGCCGGTGGTCAGGAGATACTCCGAGGAGATCATTGAGATCATAGCAATGGCGGGCCATGTATCCACCGCCCCAGCCAACTCAGCCGACCACCAGCCCGGGAAGCAACACCAACAAAAGACCAGTGCCGACCCACGCAGCCAATACGACAAGGCGGCGATGGGTGCACCCTGCCCGCATGGAATAAAGACCCTGGCTCCTGTAACAAGGCAGCTAAGGGCGAATCACACGGTTCAGGTGCACAAAAAATGGTGCACGTCTTCGGTTACTGCGCAAATGTCCGTAGAATAGTCACCAACCACAGGGAGGCCAGCTGCTACTCCAAAAAATCGAGAGTTCGACCCGGTAAGACTTCCCAGTGGGATTTTTAGTACACCAGCGGGAGGATGATGCATCCATGCCCCGCCGTCCCATTAACGCCCGAACCATAGCATGTCCCACAAATTACCGTGTAGCAGCTGAGCCTCCGGGCGAAAACCCCGTATTTGTTGACATTCTCCCGGCCCCGGGTGGCTTCCCTCCGGGCAACCCCCTAGCCCCGGGGATTCCCCCCACTGATGTCTCGCCCGCAGTCCCTGGCGATCGGCAGGCCCCATAGGCCTGCAGTACTCATGCCGGAACAAGCGAAAGAGACCCGACCCGATGACATCACGCCGGGCGCTGGAGCTGGTTCCCGGCAGCTTCCCTCAGCACTAGCCACCAGTACCCATGCCGCTCTGACTGTAAACAATAACAAGCATCGCGGGGGCCCTGCCCCCACGCCACACATGCCATCCTACGCTAGGTTCGCGGAGCACACAGGCACGGGGACTAACGCCTCCACACCGTACGCCCCAGACCTCGGAACCCCCTGCGTGCTGTGTGACGTGACCCTGGTGCCCCCCCCCCCCCCCCCCCCCCCACCCCCCCCCCCGTGTGGAGCTGACACGAGCGAGCCCGTCGACCAGGTATTGGACACCGCACTCCAGCAGTCCCTGCCAGCAGCCCGTGCCTGCGGCCCCTCCCCCATCGAGGGCCTACCTCCTCGAGCTGCCAGATATCCTCCCTACACCATCGGCCAACATAGACCAAGTGGACTGAACTATGAATGACATTGAGCTAACCCTCACATTTAACCTTATGTACACCTTCAGATAGATTCAATAAATCTTATTCTCTCCCACTCCAGTCTCGAGCTTCCTCTGTCCGAATCGGCCCATAATTTTCGAATTGTGGTTGACCCAGCGGCGGAAGCCTGAGACGCTCACATCATTAAGCAGCGCATGCGCCGCCCTCCACCACCCCACCCCCCCGCTTGACCCGCATTCGGGCTACAGGTTCAAACGTATACTGTTTTTACCACACCCACCCACCCTCTATGTTACTGCCACTGCGTGGGGGTTGGCTCCTGGGCGTACCTCCTCGAGCTCCCAGGTCCTCCCTACACCATCGGCCGACATAGATCAAGTGTACTGAACTATGAATGACATTGATCTAATCCTCAAATTTAACCTTATGTACACCTTCAGATTGATTCAATAAACCCTATTCTCTCCCACTCCAGTCTCGAGCTTCCTCTGTCCGAATCACCCATGTTACGAGGTAACATGCACAATATAAAAAAAAAGACAACTATATTGTATTTTTCTTCTCGAATTTCACCACCACTCTCTTCATATATACACCCCTGCAGTTAAGCTAGTGACATCTGTTGGCAAAATCTGGAACTGGGTCATTCTCTACAACTGGGCACCAAAGTGTGATATGGAAACCAAAAGTGAAAACCTTCCAAATAATAGCAAAAATCCTTCCAAATAATAGCCCAATCCAATTTCCTATGAAGGTATGCATGTTGTGCATATGTCAGAATTGATAAAAATGAATTTCACTTTTTGAATTAGATCTTATACAAATTGACCAATACTTTAATATCACTCGTGTAACAGGAAAATCAAGGACACACCAAGAATCTCATTTTAACATATACAACATAGTCAAACAAGATATTTTTGATTACTGTTAAGCAGACAAGGTTATGACTTACAAGAAAAACGTTGAAAACTAAGTTGAACAAATTTGTCTACATGGGTGTAAATGTGTAAATTTTCACTCTAGTGCAAAATCATACAATTATAATTTTGATATCTTTTTGTTTCTGCTAACATACCTAATAGACAGAGGCTGCAATACTTATTTGACTTCCTATCAATAAAACAAAGACTTAATTATCAGCATCGTAACATGGAAACCAAATATGTGGTGCCCAGTTTTGGAGAATAACCCAACTATTATAGTCGGGTACTTTACAGCTTAACTGGAGGGTCTAGTGAAGAGGAGCAGCAGCAACATGGGATGAAGAGGGGCTGCAGCAACGTGGGGTGAAGAGGAGCAACATGAGGTGAAATGTAGCAGCAACAACATGGGGTGAAGAGGAGCTGCAGCAACATGGGGTGAAGAGGAGCAACATGAGATGAAATGTAGCAGCAACATGGGGTGAAGAGGAGCTGCAGCAACATGGGATGAAGAGGAGCAACATGAGGTGAAATGGAGCAGCAACAACATGGGGTGAAGAGGGGCTGCAGCAACATGGGGTGAAACGGAGCAACATGAGGTGAAATGTAGCAGCAACAACATGGGGTGAAGAGGAGCTGCATCAACATGGGATGAAGAGGAGCAACATGAGGTGAAATAGAGCAGCAACAACATGGGGTGAAGAGGAGCTGCAGCAACATGGGATGAAAAGGAGCAACATGAGGTGAAATGGAGCAGCAACAACATGGGGTGAAGAGCGGCTGCAGCAACATGGGGTGAAATGGAGCAACATGAGGTGAAATGGAGCAGCAACAACATGGGGTGAAGAGGAGCTGCAGCAACATGGGTGAAATGGAGCAAGATGGGGCGAAGAGGAGCTGGAGCACCATGGGGTGAAGAGGAGCAAGCGCAAGGGATTCACAATGTAAGGCTCAACAGGTATGTTGAGGTACCCCACCTTAATCGACTTTGGACAAGTTCATTGTTCTGACGAAACCTAATCCTCACCTCTGTGACACCCTGAGGGGCCAGTTCCTTACAGATCTTGTTGTCACCAATGCCTTCCAAATCCTGTGACCGGATCACTCCCCTCGATGAATTCAGGGGGGAATGTGCGGTCAAAGTGATGGCCAGGGCGCAGAGTCTTTGACTTGAGGAGACACTTTGAATGACTTTCTGTCAAGACGTCTACCAACAATATTTCATTCTTCAGGTTTTTAAAACCATTTTTGGCTCGCCGGCCAGCTCAACAAGCCCTTTCTAAATAACAAAAGGTGATAACCTTTGCAAGGCTCCCTCATTGCTTGATGCAATGATGAGAAACCTTAACCAGGATCCTCCAGCTACCACTTTTGACTTTTTGCTACTTTGTGTGACATTGGACTCATCGTCAGATGGTTAGGAATCCGAAACCTTGGTACGGACCCTTTTCAGGGCCCCATCAGGGGTTGGGTTCTTAAAAGATCGTCACCCTTGCTCCCCAGCCACCATGGAGACCCACATGGGTGTGTGCAGAGCTGCCGATTTTATTTCAACTTTACATCTAAAGATGCATAAAAAGTAACAAATCTAGTTAAATCAATGTGCTGATGAAATTGTCATATGTTTCTGTATTAAATTTGAGGAAGTATAGAGTCATGTTCTGACGCCAAGTAGCTGTTGTCATGGTATAGCCACCACTGAGTGAAATGTCTTGTTCAACAACTGCTGCTTGGTGCATGGCAATCGCAAGAACCGCGTGACGTCCGCGTCCAGTGTGTTCTCAGCTTTACACCTTCAGCATAGTCCGATGAAATATCAAATTTTTAAAACCAAACCAAATATCTAGATTTGATTTTACATATCTAACTTAGATACTGATGCACTTATTAAGCATTTGTGTCTGCGTAGAAGGCAATACTGAGTCAATTTAACAGAACCTGTTACTGCAGAAGTCTATGGTGTCAGAGTTTTGGCAATCCTGCCGAAACTAATTTTCCATGTTTGCACCCAAAACATCTAAAATGTTTACCATTTAAAATAAAAGTAACTTTGAACTAATGTAAAGTAGATACTAGTGATCAATCTAATATATTTATCTCAGAAAAAATACAGAAATTAAAAACCATCGGACTATGCAACTCTAAGCTAAGATTCCATATATCTGGTATGCGGTATGCGGTATGTGAATACGAATGCGACAAAAATTGGAAAAGCATGTAAACGCACAGTAGTGCTTCCATATGTCCGAATGCGATTGCGAATATGAATGCAACAAATGGATCGACCCAGTAACTGACTTTCTTTCACAAATTTGGAGCCCCCCCCCCCCCAAATGGCACGGGTATCTATCTATGCCTCATACCGCATTCCCATGCCGGATGCTGCATGCCGCATACCGCGTATATGGAATCTTAGCTTTTCGCAGCAGTAGGTGAGGCTGGGCACTCTTCCAGCCCGACCCTTTAGTATAGACCCTGTACTTTAAACTCACATTGCACTTACGACCACTTTGTATGCCTTTTGATGACAAAATTATTACCATACAGGATTATTACCATACATCTGTTTCTAATGTAGGCTACTGTGAATATGAGACAATCAGGTAGATTATAAAGCCTACGGATCATCCTAATATAAATTATCTCAAATATATGGCAGAAACTGAAAACTGTCGGATTATGTAACTTTAACAAAACGAACACAATATGTCAGAACTAGCCTGAATTGACTCAACATGGCAAACTATGATCGATAGACAGTACAAGGGGTGCGTTCTGCTGGTAGCAAAATTTGAGTATCTTTGAATTCGATATGAAAACTGCATAGACTGATAAAAACATCACATTTTCTCAACCAAATCAATTGACTTGATCCTTCATATCCCCCTTTAAATACTGATGCACCTATAAAACAATTAGAAAAAAAGACTAAGTTAAATTAATAGAACTTGCAATTGCTGAAGCCTATGGTCTCCAGCATTTCTGTGTGATCATCAACATTAATTTGTCATGTTTGCACTTCAAATACCTCCAATGCTAGCCTTTATAATCAAAGTTACCTCAGATTAAAGTAAGGTAAATTATATTAATCAATCTAATATATTTATCTAAAAAAGAAGGAAACCTACTCACTTGACTATGCAACTTTAAATTAGGAACAACTTGTGAAAGGGTTTTACGGTGCACAATAAAACATTGAAGAGGCTGAAGATGTCGTTTTGGAGATAAAGGAAATACATATTGCAGTATCTTACGGAACAGTTAGCCCTAGCCGTAAGCTCTGCAGTGGACTACTTGTGGGGAAAAAAAATCACATTTCATGCAAAATTACACCAGCTTACCTGCCTATCTCAACTAGATAATTGACAAATTTTATATTTGCTACCGACATTAATTTACTGTAGACACATTGCGTGACGTCAAGCCAACCCACATAGATTCCCTGACAGGAGATATTCAGGGCGCGCGCACGCACGCACGCACGCGCACACAAAAGCACGCACACACACACACACAACCACCACCACGACCACCACCCCCATCCCCTCGCATACAACGACCCGGTTCCGGGCTGTTTACCCGTGCGTTTGTCATGGCAACGCCTACTCCAGTGGTGCGCCACCTAGTTGTGAACCAGTGCAGTTGGAACTCATCGAAGCGGAACGAACCGGGAACCCACCGGAGTCCTACTAGTTTACAGTTCATGGCTGTTAAAAATGACAGACTAAGGGCGAGGCGTGTGGAGGTGGAAGGGGGGCTGAGTGGTTGTGGTGAGACGGTACAAGTTTGTTAATACCCCTGTCACATTACAACGTTTCTGCCAGCGTGCTGGCAACGCACACAATATTTGCAACCCGTCAAGAGACGTCCAACTTTTCGTCGTTTTAGGAGAAAACTGGACGGGTTAGTAGCATGGTATTAGCGCGCAGCCAACGAGGTTCGACGCGCGGCGGACGAAAGCACAACACTTTCACGGCGGACCGACGCGCGCCGACGGCCGCCGACGTCTGCATTCACACGTTGCTATGTACCGATAACGTACCGGAGATGTACCGACGTTTCGCCGAAAATTGCAACACGTCAGCACGCGTCGACCCTCGTTGGGCCGAAACGTCGTAATGTGACAGGGCCATTAGGCGCGATGGAAGACAACGTGGTGTGAGGTGGAGGGGAGCTGTTTGTGATTCAGGTAATAACTAGGCGGTGACTGGATGTGCCTCGGAATCGGGTGAGGGGATGGTGGTACAAGAGAGTGGTTGTGTGTGATTGGGGGGGGGGGGCGGATTGGCTCCAGGTCGCCCACGGTGTTGGGGGTGGAGAGGTGGAGGGGTGTGGGGTGGAGGGTCAACCCGCCCCGACCACGTACAGTAACCAGCGTTCCACCACGACAAGAAAAGTTTGGAACAGGAAGTCGGTCAGTGCGCATGTGGGCGTGCGCCGGTGAGACACACCGGCGGACGTTTCGAATAACAGGGTCGGCCACTGGAGGGAGGCGGGACCGGACCGACACAGGTAAGTCAGGTAGGCGAGACACGGAGCGCGGCGCCACTCCGCACCCCGGCACCAGGCGGGCCGAGCCGTAGCAGCAGCAACACACATTCTCAGGTCTCCTTCCACCACCAGCGTCCCACCTCCGACACGGCCCCTGCACCCACCCGGCAAGAGGCTAGGACCACGCCCGCCGTCCCCATGCAGGTGAGTGGGAGGGAACACCTCCCTCAGTAAAACCAAACACCGGCTGCCCTGACTTTCCCTAGACCGTGGCCAGGTCGGCTGCTACCGGCCAGGTAGGCCTCCCCTACCTACCGCCGGCCTGGATTCTCCCAGCACCGCCCCTGCTGCAGCCCCAAAGTCTCAGTGGCATGCCCGGCCCGAACTGCTGCCGGAACCAACAACTGTCCAGAACTTGGAACCGTGTTATTGCGTGCTTTATTTAGACCCTGTCCGACTTTTACTTTAGACAATCTGATCTGGTGTTAGTCCTGTTTGATGGAGTTGGAGACAATCGAGTGGTTAATACTACTAGGCATACACGGGTGTGTACAATTACCAGTAGGCCTCACGATGTGTGCATGCTCATGTACTCCGACATAATTACACATGACTTTAACCACAGCCAGGCACAGGGGTGTCAGTTGACATAGTCTGGAATCCACACTTTTTCTGTTAATTCTGAGAAATGTTAGTCCAGCCGACAATAGAAATTAATATAATACTTAATAGGCACACAATTCGGTAGATTATCATCATTGTTTTTGTTTTCTCTCTTTAAAACCCCCACAAAATTGTTGGCATCGCAATGTGTGTCAACAAACGAATTGCTTGTGGGCGCCATGTTGTCAGCTTGGTTAGAGCCCATCATGGCATAATCGATTAACACAACCCAGGCGACTCAGGTCACCCGAGTCGTCAGAATTTCAAATCGAACACCGCGAGTGGAGTCGAGAAATACATGTGCCGTGTGCAAAATGACCCGACCCCAGTAACCCCACCTCTTGGCTGGGGTTTGCTAGGAGTGATGACGTCACATCTGTGCTGGTGCCTGTGGTATAACAGCTACCAATACAACTCCTACGTGTTGTTTTAATGCTTTTTTTTTAATAACCCAGATTGTCAGGTTCTACAATCATAAAACACTTTAAATCTTATTTTGCTGTGCTTATATCGGTTATTGAAACCCGAGTCTGTAGGATGTGCGCATGCGCCAAAAAGTGGCTCGGGTGACCCGAGTTGATTAATCGATTATGCCCAAAGACCCTATAATACTAAGACGGCTCACTCCCTATCTCTCCCATGGTAATGTAAATTTCGCAGTGCCACCTTGTGGTGGGTTTGATCAACCCAGCTGCTGGTTGGTGTTTCACATGTAAACACATACAATTATATTATACATGATATAGGTAAGTATGAATACACATCAATATGAAATTGCTATGAACAAACATACATCATCATCAGCATCAGCATCATCATCGCCACCATCACACATCTTTCACATTCACATATACATTTATACATATAATATCGCATCTGTTTAACCAAGAGAACATCCAGCACACCAAGTGGTGGGTTTGATCATTTTGATTACACAGTACAGGCTGAGTGAGCCGTCTTAGTATTATAGGGTCTTTGTTACGCCCTATAGGTTGCTGGAGATCAGGTGTAGCAGGAAATCACAAACCCTGCAAATCGCAAACCCCCACTTGTGATTTCATAGGAAATCGCAACCCCCCATGCCATATATCGGCATAGAGGGATTGCGATTTCCTAGGAAATCAGATATCCCCCCTGGAGAGTGCAAATCCCCCATGTTTGGGGAACTGGAACCCGACTATGAAAACGGCGGCCAAGGCAAAACAAAAGCACATGTGACCAGTCCTTTTGCTTAGGTACGATACAAAAAAAATGAAATATATCAGAATGCCTTACAAATATCATACTTACGTAGCTAGATTAAACAAGAACTCAGAACAGTTTAAATTATCTCAATATCTTCAATAGAACTAAAGTTATGATGATTCTAACCTTGCCAAATGGGGCATCAATTTTAAATATTAGTATGGCAATGGTGAAGTACTTAGGCCAACCTTTGTGAGTAGAATTGAATGAAAAACATTGATATATTCTTAATGCTAATGATAGGCTTATGATAATGAAAATTGGTATCTAATTGAGTTTTGGGGTGCTCTTTCACATGCTGCAATCAAAATTCATGAAATACAAACGGTTGTTAAATTATCATGGTTTCTATAGTTACTTGGCACATTTGCCATTTGGGGATTTCTTCCTTTTCTTTTGGATTTTTTTTTTTTTACCATTTTAAATTTGTTTTTCATAAGACAAAACTAGTAAACATTTGCATGTTCAAATTAAATGGCAAGTGTACTGTGGATAGTAGTGGGCAGCTGGCCTTATATACAGGAGGGGGAGGGGCTGTGCAGCCTTGTGAGGTGGTAAGTGTTGCACTCTCCCACCTCACCCACTACTTTTTTGGAGGTCTGCTGGAAATTCACGGGTGAAAGCGGCTCACCAGAGTTACCCATTTTATATGAAATATGTCTGGTAAACCAGTTTAAATGATGTCTTACATTCATTTTAGATTCTTCAGTAGTAAAAAATGTCAAAATTTAATTAAAAAGAGATCAAAATATAGGTAAATCAAAACTACATTAAAAACCAGAAGTAGCTCAGTGAATGCTCTGAGATGGCATGTGTAGGGAGCAAGGAAGTTGTGGCTGTGTACCAAGCCAGTACTTCATGAAAGCACACTATTTTGAACGCATCGCGATGGTGGCGCCCCCGGCGACTATGCGCATGTCATGTCCATTGGTTTTACCTAGTAGAGACTTGCAGAAAAATTTAAAATACGAGATATCCGTTCAAAACAAATATATTCTGATAAAAGACTTTAAACCCTTTAAGGCCCTGTCACACTATGATATACGGCGTCAGTGCATGCTCAACGTTAGAAAATTTGCCAGTACGTCGGCATTCGGCGAAGTTTTCAGCGGCGGGGTATAAAAATGGGCGTATACACAATGGACACACAACGTACGTAACGTATGCAGAACGTATCTCTGACCTATTGCTAGCATATGAGAGCATTCATTTGCATCGCAAAATGTTTGCAAAACGTTCACAAATGCTTGCATACGCTCACGGAATGCTGACCAATGTTACGTATGTTACTCCATCGCTAGAAGTATGGCGTATACATTAAATATGCTGGAGATACGGCAGGCATACATTCGAAGTATGTTAGGAGTACGTAATGCATCCGTTGGCAGTACACGGACTGCACGTTCCCACTGGCTGAACATACGGCTAACGTGCAGCAATGTATCCCTAACGTACTCCCAACATACACCGACGTATCTTGAATGTACATGCACCGTATGTTCAACATACGAGACACACGTTATAAATTTTGAGCATGCACAAACATTTTTCGGAGCCTCGACGCACGGCGACATAAAATGACGTATCCGGAACATACCCGACATATGCCCAACGTATATGTAATATATGACGACGTACGCCCACGTGTTGGTCGAAAATCACATACATCGGCATAGGCTAAGGCTATACGTCGTAGTGTGACAGGTCTTTTAATTTGATTGTGTTCCCTATCAAATTAATAAGGTATAGCCAGGTCCTACTCCTTTCACTTTCATGACACCACAGTTGCACAATAAATACGGCCAAAGCGGCACCGCACAAAGGCCAATTTGCACACCTACTAGACTATACGCACAATGCAAAACATCTGTATTTCTATTATTTTAAATGATAAAATGAGCAATTTGACAGTAACACGGATCCCCTCATCTCATAAATTAATACAAAAACTATCCACGATTAACGATTATGAGCAAATACACATTCAATAGCCAACAAAACTTTCAGTAGCCTTGGACTATATTCTGCCTTATACATAATTTAAAATGAAGAAAATGAGAACAAGTATCCATCAACAGTGATCTTGTCATTTGGGCTTCATAACTTCTTGGTCACAAATAACAATTCTAGAAATGTCTAGATCGAGAGTTCTAAGCCTAAATCTAGACTGATAAAATATGGCAATACAGACTGCATAAAACGACTTACAGTCAATAGCCGTGTTCACACGGGAAAAGTTTAAATCGATTTAGACAAGGCGAATTATATAAATCGATTTAGGGGCCCGTTCACACGGACCGAGTTTGAAAGTGTTTGAAAGTGTGTCGCGTTCACACGGGCAGTGCGTGAGTCGGTTTAAGGCGGAAGTGGATATCTGCGCATGACCGATTGGACCAACAACAGCAATGGCGGAACAGATAGCTCGTGGGATGATTTCCATGTTCTTTGCGGAAGCTAGGTACTCTACAATGGATATATCACATCGATCAAGACGGAATATTTGGCGCATAATTTCCCGTTCACGTAGAAGGGTGGAGAACTTCCACCGGAGACAAGAGGAAGAGCGGCGATCGTTCATGCTGCTGCTACTGACGGTCATGGCCCTGCAAGCCCCGGTGGAAAGGATGATGTGGTCAAGGGAAAGGTAGGCAGTCACAACCTAATTTGTTGGTGTTTAGTTACGTAGCCTTTTAAGTTACGTCCTGGTCACATTTAATTCTTACCACCTACCCCTTTTGGAGGATTTATGTAACGAGAAGGGTGTTGCGAAGTTGTGGGGAATTATATAAGGCGATCGAAGTAGTTTGTACGCTAAAATTTAGTGTGGTGCTAAAATGTACACTCCATTGTTATCACATACCATGGCGCGTTGATCTATCGAGAAAGATGCTGCGAAGTTTAGGCCGATTTATATAAGGCGATGTAGATTATTCTAAGTAGTGTGTACGCTCACACTTACTGTGATTATCACATAGTAACTATGTGCGAATACCGCCGATCCCCGCCAATCGGTTCGGCAACGACGATAGCACTATTTCCATTCCGCACGGAGCTGCTTTGCAGTAGGTGTTACATTTCAGGTCATCAAAAGAAGGCTTTTCTACCTACACTTTAACTGTTGGTTTCATGACATATATAGACCACATATTTATCTACATCCTCATTGTTTAATTGTTTCAATTCAACCAGTATTAGTTTCAAAAGTGGATGGTTGAATTTCAAGTTTTACTTTTCTCCACAAAATCTTCATCAAATCACTCAAAGCTGATTAAAATGTACTATCAAACTATGCACATCTGGTTCATGTATTAGTTCTCTACATGTTGTGAAATTTTAAGCATGTTTGATAGATGGCCAAGAGAGTTATTTAATCCGCAGCACTTGCTTACTATGTCCCCTCTGTCTCACACAGATTGCCAGTTGGCATTCACACCGCAGCCTGGGTCATATAACAAGTAATATGGGTCACAACTTTTGGCTGGTTTACTATAAGTTCAAATCGATGTAACTTTCTTGATATTTACATTAGAAAAATTATATGACGAGCAAGTTTAAGATGTCTTCAAGCTCTTTCCATTGGAATATGTTCCGTTGAGATAAAATGCTTTAAAAATAAATACTCACATAGCTACACATAGGAATGTTTGCCGGTTTGTCTAACCAATACGATGCCACGAAGTTTAGGCTGAATTACATAAGCCGACCTACATGAATCGAACTAGTTGCGAGTAAAATTGAATGTGTGGGTCATATAAGGCGAACTACTTTCCACTAGCATTTTTGCTATTTACCTACATGTTCCCCCCCCCCCCCCTTTACTACTTTTTCTAGGTCCTCCCACTGGTGGTCAGACATCGTACAGGGGACGTTCGGCGATGCTGAATGGGTGGCCAACTTCAGGATGCGGCGGACCACATTTCTCCACCTGGTCGACCAACTGCAGGTTCATATCGGGCAGGTGCACACGAACATGCGAAGGTGAGTTGGTACTGGTACGTTTGTTGGCCCTACAATCAGTAGGTATGTCCCAAACAATTTCAAACCCCTTCAATACTTAAACAAAAGGCAGCACTGGAAACAGCATGATTCACCATTTAACCTGACACCAATATTATGTGAATAGGTGGAGTAATAAGGAAGTTATGGCGTTTTCTAACTCTGAAAGAGGTAATTTTTCCAGTCAGAAAATGGTAATATTGTTCAACTAAGCTGTAAAGGGAAGCCCATACTACATAATAGCCAAGAATAATCACAATTGACCAATGCAAAGCAAGGTGTTTTTCTATACCCCTCCAAAAAATACGTGCGTTTGGCGGGATGAGTTTTGTGGTCAGAATTTAACCGCCGCTAGTTGGCGTTTGCGCACTTACGTACAACATGCACATAGAACCTTAACGTTTTCCCCATTATACGCGCAGACTGTAATCCCAACTATATAAGGCGGACTAGATAAGCTGGACTAGATGAGGCGAAGTACAACTCCACATGCTAGATCGTATTTTTGTATAAAGTGTCCCGTGTCCGTATACTATAAGGTGATCTTGTTTTCTCAACTCAATTCAGATGCATTGAAGTCGAGGTGCGGGTAGCGGTTACCTTGTGGGTTTTGGCTACAGGATCGGACTATCGCAGCATAGGACACCTCTTTGGGATCGCAAAGTCTACCTGCTGCGAGATTTTCCAGGAGACCTGCGCTGTGATCGTCCGTGTACTCACGCCAAAATACAAAGAATGCCGACGCCTGAGAGCCTCACCGAAATCATTGACGGTTTCGAAAGTTGCTTTGGGTTCCCCAACGGCGGAGGAGTAATCGATGGGATGCACATCCCCATCATCGCTCCCCAGCGTCACCACACGGACTACTACAACCGCAATGGATTTTATTCCATTGTGGCGCAAGTCGTGTGCGACCACGAGTACAAGGTAATGAACATTGCTGCGGGTTGGCCCGGTAGTGTTCACGATGCGCGAGTGTTGGTGAACTCTACCATATACGCGCAAGGTGAGGCTGGGGAGCTCTTCCCGGACAGGCCGCGCGCTGGGGAACGGGACTGTGCCTGTTGTGCTGCTTGGCGACCCGGCATACCCACTCCATCCATGGCTGATGAAGCCGTATGCCGACACTGGATTACTGTCACGCGAGCAAATCACGTTCAACTACCACCTGTCCCGTGCTCATATGACGATCGAGAATACCTTCGGCCGGTGTAAGGCCCGCTGGAGGATTCTTCTTCGTCGTACGGACATCAGGACAGAGGACGTAACCAAAGTTCTCCTTGTGTGCTTCACATTGAACAACATATGTGAGGTGCACAAGGAGACATTCGATGCGGAGTGGGACGCCGTGCCACTTGAAGAGCCACACAACGTCGGGCCGGTAGCCGACACAGACGGGAATAGCCGTGATGTACGTGACGCGTACATGGAGTACTTCAGTTCATGAACAGAAACGACGGATTGTTAGTTCGCCTCATGTAGTTGGCGTCATGTTTAATTCGCCTTATCTAGTTCGCATTAAATTTGCCCCTGTTGAACTAAATCGACTCACAGACGGTTAGTGACGTTGATTAGTTAAACCGACTTTGGCGATTCATGGTTAAATGTCGTGGTTGTGTAATCTTTTACATTATTCCCCTTCCTGTAGGTCAGCCATCGCAATGCGGATGAATTAATGTAGTCGTTAAAACACATGGAACAAAGCTGTAATATTGGTAACTACTATGATAATTTATTACAGTAGGAGAGGTCAAGCACCAAGTAACAATAATGTGGTTGAGAAAAAATAGGTACATACAATGTTATTGCAACAGTGTTACAATCTGAAAAGCAAATTTACAAACAATTTACAATTCGTAATAAGAGTTTTCAGGGGTTCTCGTGGAAGGTCCAGCAGCCAGTTAATTTTGGGGGGTGTGCAGGGTGATCCTGGTGACCCCGTCCGTCGTGGCACTCTGGAACTGTTGAGTCGCCGCCTGTGGGGGATGGTGCATGTTTACCAGCATCTGGAGCATGCGCTCCTCGTGCTGCTGTCGTTTCTCCTGGCGCGCATCCTCGCGCGCCTCCCGTCGCTCCTCCCGGCGCTCCTCCCGCCTGTCTTCCATCTCAAGCTTTCGCTTGAGACGGTTGTCCTCCCTCTCGTGGAGGAGGGCGGCTGACGATTCCTGGCCCTCTACGAACTTGGTCATGAGCCCGTCGAGGAACCGTTCCATTTTTCCCGGCCCTTTGCCTTTGTGTTTGTGCGGTTATAAACCATGTTTATAACCACACAACAATGTTTTTGCCTTACACCGCTAAATCGCCTAAACTAATTTGATTCATGTAACACCGCCCCGGAGGTACATTAGTTACGTTGATTAAATCCCCGCTCACACACACACCTTAAACCGGGTTAACTAAATCAAATTAACAAGACCGGTTTAAAATGTTTGTGGAAATGTGTCGCTACATCCATTTTGTCCTAAGTCGACTCATACAAAGCAGTTTGTGAGTTCAATTAGTTCAACCAATTTAACTTAAGTCGGTTTAAGTTGGATGTGTGAAAGCAGCGCTAAATCAATATAGTTAGCCCGGCTTAATTAAATCGATTTAAAGATGCACGTATGAACACAGCATTATTTTTAGTTTTTTAGTTATACTCCACTGGTTCAACACACAACATTTTGCTCTAGTAAACCGATAAATCAGGTAATCTAATGAGGATCATGTGACACTGCACCTGAGCCACATTAATTACCGTGACTTACCTAGCTAACTTGTACAGCACTGGTACATGTAACAGATACAATAACAACAACATTGGGTTTTATTACACCCCTTCAGCCTCGCACGTAGGTTGTATCTTGTACCACTGTTTATTTTGTTGCCCTTATTTCTTTCAGCAATTAACAAATGTGTACACATATGATAGTGGTTCATGCCTGGTGATGTTACATTAGCGCGCCGTAGATTTAATTTACTAGAAACATCCTTACCTCGCTGTGGGCGTGCATTTGGTGCAGTGGCCTGGCTGCCTCCTGGAGTTGGGTCGGTTGGCTGCACCTGTGACGGGCCCGACGCCTCACTCTGCAGCTCGACCTCGACGTCCACTACCACATCCTCAGGCACCTCCTCCTCAGCCCCCACAAAGAGCTGTTCTGCCGGGTCGTCTGGAGAACAGAGGATAAATGATATTTTATGTTGTGCTGACACCATCCATAACAGATGTTTGGAAGTTACCCGTAAACCAACGCATTAGTTCGGTTAATGTACAACGATTCATGAGCTACATGAGGTAACCTTTAACATGTGATTTTGTTTCAAGTATGGATGTCCCACAACTTGCTAGTAAGGTACAGATAAGTAGACTCAACTAGTTAGTTTCATGTACAACGCTTCATGACATTAGACGGTAATGTGTATAATATAGTATTGTATAGTATGTTGTTCTTATCACACACTCATAACAGTTGGTTGTAAGTTTCCCGTAAACCGACTGAACTAGTTCACTTCATGTACAACGATTCATGAGGTCCATTATGTAATCGGTAACCTTTGAATTTATGTGGGAACTATGGATGTTTCACAAGTTGCCTGTAAGGTACGGCTAAGTGCACTCAACTAGTTCGTTTCGAGTACAACGGTTCATGAGAGTAGACGGTAACCTGTAAAAATCAACTTACATTGTACCTTGTTATCACGAGATCCATTACAGTTGGTTGTAAGATAGCCGTAAACCTACTCACCTAGTTAGGTTATTGTTGAACGATTCAAGAGGGACAGTAGGTAATCGGTAAACTTTAATATATTTGCCAACTATGCATGTGCCACAAGTTGGGTGTATGGTACCGCCAAGTCGGGTCAACTAGTTCGTTTCGTGTACAACGATCCTTGACATTAGCATGTAAGGTGTAAAATATTAAATTGTGTTTACATTTCCGTCTCATCACTAAAGCGACGCAACTGGTTCGCTTCATGTAAAACGCATCTATTCTTTTCTTTTCTCATCTGTGTTGTGTCAAAATAATGTGTGCGTCTACATGTTTATATGAAAGTGGTTGGTAGGATTCTGTGTACGAAACGCACACGCAACATGGTAAACGACGCTTGCCCTAACCTGCTTGCTGCGCGAGGGAGTAGGTGTCCACATAGTTGAGTGAGCTGCTGTGGGTCACGTGCCCATGATCGCATCCCCCCCTATCAATATAATCACTACATACGTCATGTAATCAGGGCCATATCAGATTGGCTAGTGAATTCAATGGCCGCCATCATGTGTAATAACCCCAAATACACAAACTCTCACCCTATACAAGTATCCCTGGCAGCATTTAGGAAAGCAGTGTACTTTTGTCGCCGGTGCTTACACAGGTTTCTTCCCAGTCAGAACAATGGCCTGCACAATCGGTTTTGGACGATCGCGCCCTCAAAATGTATTTAGCGAACCACAATGACAGTATAGACACAGAAAATTGTTTTTTTAACACAGCAAACGTACATACTTGTTGTTGTCCTTCACTTTTCGGTAGCTTTGGGTGAGTGACTTGATCTTGGAGCGACATGACGCCGCATGTCTCTCTCTGCGCCCTTCCCCACACAGGTGGTTGAGTCGGGTGGCCAGCCGCCGGTATATATTAATATTCCTCCCGGAACTCTCCAGCTCTCTTTGCACATTATCATCCGACCATAAGGTGATGAGAACACGCACCTCCCGGTCGTCCCAATTGTCCCTCCGCATATTTGGGTCGTGAGCGGCGGTGAAGCAAGAGGACATGTTTTTTTCTTTGGCGTACAGTCACGTTTGACGATCCTGTATGAATGGCAACTTTTGCACAAGCAACCGGAAGAAAACAAAAGAATCGCTCGAGTGTGCATGCGTGTGACGTCATTAATCCGCCTCAACTAAGTTGCTTGTGTTCACACGGGCGATATAAGTCGATTCATAAAATTCGCTTCATATAAACCACCTACAGAGGTGGTTTATAAATTCCGGCTTTATGAATCGAATCAGCCCTAAACCGACTCAGCCACGCGTTCACACGCCAAATGTGAGCCGAACTAGGCAAGTCGATTTATATGATTCGAATTAACTGCCCCATGTGAACAGGGCTAATGACAATTGACTGCAGCCAATTCTGAAATTCTTGTTTTCAAACAGCATAAATAATTAAGAAACAGTGAAGTAAATAATAACTTTATCTTCCTCTGGATTTAGACATATTTAGAATTTTTGATTTAATGATGAAACTGCCAAATGTGTGAACAGTAATTTGTTTCAAATAAATATATAACCGATGTCTGATAACCTCTAGGCCTCCCCATTATTTAGGCATGTTATTAACCATCAGATATAAATACAAATATGAAAATAAAAAAATAAAACTGACTCTGGCTCTAGATTTGTTTAGATGTAAATGCAGATGGTGTGAGACGTGCTGATGAGTTTCATGTGCATACAATGGTAGATAAAAGATTCATATCTTAATCCATAATATTTTTAGAATTTGGTATTCCAACTTTCAAACTTTACCTGTAGTGTGTTGTAACAAACAGATTCCAGACATGCACGCTCAGTTTGACATAGACTTAAAGTTGCATAGTCTGATGGTTTTGAGTTTCTGTCATTTTCTGATATAAATATATTAGGTTGATTGGTATAATCTATCTTACTTTAGTTTCAAGTAACTTTTGGATTAAATGGCTAACTTTGGAGATATTTGAAGTTCAAACATGTAAAAGTAATTTTGGCAAGCATGCCAAAACTCTGACACCATAGGCTTCAGCAGTAACATATTATATTAATTAACTGTGGTGTTCTCTATGGCGGAGTGGTTAGAGCGTCTGACTTTTTTCTAGGTACGACTCCTAATCTGAAGGTTGGTGGTTCAATTCCCCATGCCCCCATCTCTGCCAATTTGGATTTCCACCGCTGTGTATAACTTACAGCGTCATCAAAGGCCAGTTGCTCTCATATCATGTCTATGTGGTGTGGGAGGTTAAAAATCCCTTGGGTCGGTAAAAGTGTAGGCTCGGGCTTTCTATCGACAAACTGTCTAATGGTGAAAACAAGTCTATTCAGACTTATCCATGTTAGGCAGTATAAATCTTCAAGAAAAAAACAAAAAGAAGAAAACTCACCATTCCCTTCTATGTGGCAACAAATGCTTAATATGTGCATCATCATCTAAGTTAGATATGTAGGATCATATCTAGATAAATGTTTTGGTTTTGAAAATTTGATGCCTTCATCGGACTATGCAGCTTTAAAGTGTGCTGTGGCCATGTTTGTTTTGCTTTTAAGCCTCCCACAATGCACTGCACAATGGGAATTATGAGTTCATCTATTCAATTTTCACAAAATTAGTCATATATTCCTGTTGGAATAAATGCTTTTGGTGGGAAGCAAATATGTACATGTGGTCTGTAGAGTATTTCTGAGTTTATTTACATGACTGATAGCATTCTTTTCCTATCTCAAGGCACCCCATGGTCTGTATGCATGCTTCTTTACATAATTATTTTCAGACTTTTTCTTAGCTCCAGCTACAACAAGTTCGAGTCCAATACATAACATGCAACTAAAAAAATATGTCCGATTTGAAATTATTTATTGACCAACTTCCTTCATACTCAATAACAAATAAGGATCAAGAACAAATGAAATCATTAGTAAAGCATATGGGCCTACAGCAACTGATAGAAGAAAAGACAAGACTGGCAGACACCAGCTCTACTCTAGACCTAATTTTGACAAACCGTGTGCATATCAAGAAAAAGGGCCCGAGACCATGGGAGATAAGTGACCATGAATTAGTCTATGCAACTTGAAAAAAAATCACAGTGAAGCACAAGATCGAAGTAAAACTAGGTAGGTCCTACAAAGAGTATATCTTTGAATTCACACAGCAGATGCAGGGAACAGATTTGAAAAATGTAATGGACTCTAGGCACCCAAATCAGAAAGGGAAAATGTTTTAGGTAGGATTCAAGAATTAATGGATCAAATGTGTCCAATTAAGACAATCAAGATGAAGGACAACCAGGACCCATGGATAGGTGAGGAAATAATAGATAGCATCAAATTGAATAGGAAATTTGGAGAGAAGGCTAGAATCAGAAATAAGATAGATAACATCAACGACTACAAAACTGCGGGAAAAAACCCCCTAAGGCTAGTCAGGCAGGCAAAGACCACTTACATTGAAGAACAAGATAATAAATCGGGTAATGACTCCAAGAAGTTCTGGAAAAATGTAGACATGGCATTATTGGGAGATAAGGAGAAAAGCAAAATAGTGCTAACAGAAGGGAACACCATATCAAATGAGAGAGCACCAGATACACTAAATAAACACTTCACAGAGATAGGAGCAAAGTTAGCAGAACAATACAGAGGAAGCTGGGGATACACAGGAGATGCAGTTGAAAATAGTGCAGAGACAGCAAGAGTAAGATAGAATGAAGTGATTAGACTAGTTAAGAGAATAGATCTAGGAAAGTCATCAGGAATACAGAACCTACAAGCCAGAATAATAGTTGTTATGCTGGCCATACCAAATTTTATATGTGACTTAATCAATAATTCATTTGAGGTGGGTATTTTTCCCACGGCCAGGAAGCAGGCTACAGTGGTACCAATACACAAGGGTGGAAACAAAGGGGACATGGATAACTACCGCTCCATATCACTCCTACCTCTGCCAGTGAAGCTGATAGAGAAATTAATGTACAAGCACATCATGAGACATCTAGATAGTGAGAAAATACTAAATGACAAACAGGGAGGGTTCAGAAAGGGATTATATACAACAAAAACTATATCCAATCTAATAAATGACATACTAAGAGGTATGAATGAAGGTGAACAGACAACTGCCACATTCATCGATTTTAGCAAGCCATTCGATACAGTGACTCATGACATACTGATAAAAAAGCTAGATGGAGTAGGAATAAGAGGAAGAACACTTGACTGGATAAGGAATTACATCAGTGAGAGAAGTCAGAGAACAAAAGTAAATGGCAAAACATCAGAAAGTATACAGGTAACCTGTGGAGTCCCTCAAGGTTCAGTATTTGGCCCACTCCTCTTCATCATTTACATCAATGATCTGGAGAAGTCCTCAGAGGGAATCAAATTCCAACTATATGCTGATGACACCATGATATACACAACAAGCAACAGCAGAAAAGAGAACAGAGATAAGCTAAATGAGAAACTAGTAGCTTTAGATAATTGGTGTAACTCCAACAAGATTTCCATAGACCACAAGAAGTCGAAGGTCCTAGTGTTTGGCAGTGGGAAAATCAATGATGGCAATGAGGAGCCAATAACTTTGGGAGGAAAAGTTCTTGATTATCAGACCAACTACAGATATTTAGGGATGAATCTTGATAGGAAACTAAACTACAATGATAACATAAAAGAAGTTATCAAGAAGGCAAACCACAAAATCTGGATATTAGTGAATACCAGAAAATACCTAAGTATAAATATGGCTATTAAAATCTATAAAGGTATGATACTACCATACTTCAACTATGGTGATGTAATATATATGTGGGGTAACAAAAATATGTTGGATGAAATACAAATACTACAAAATAGAGCACTTAAGATATGTCTGAAGGTGAAACATAGACACCCAACTGATGATCTCCATAGGAAAGCAAGAGTCAACACACTAAATGACAGGAGAAAAGCACATATCAAAATAGCAGCATTCAGGGAGACAAGGAAGCCTGGGAGGGTGCAGGTAACAAAAGGCAACAAGAGGTAGTGATGGCCCCCACATTGATAATAAACAGAGCCAAAAACAGATCATATGAGAGGTGTACCGAGTACATGAACGCAAGGGAATGGAATACACTTGGAGTAGAAGAAAGAAGTATAGGCACAATAGAAACATATAAAACATTAATCAAAAGAGAGCTAAATGCACTGCTAGACTAATGACAACAACAAATAAAATGAATTAAAAAAGAAAAAGAAATATAGATAAATAAATAAATGGAAAATATACTGATAATTCAAGCAAAGTTTTAGAGGGTATAGATGCTAGGTATGATACATACAAAAGGTAAACTTTTAAAAAGAATGAGCAGCAGGACAGGGTAACAGGAGGAGAGCCGGAGGTGGAGTGGCTAGAGGCAGCGGCGGATGCGGTTATAAGGGCTGAGACTCAGGGGGGGGGGGCATAATCGCCAACTGTCGCGAGGAAGAGAAGAGGACGGGGGGTCTTCCTCCTCAACCGTGAATCAAATGCAATGCAAGCATTACAACCAAGTTGTTTGCCATAGTGTCCTTTAGTTTGAATACACCTTTACCAACATCCTCAGATATCAAATAAGGACCATCCCATCTGGATGTCAGCTTGTCTCCTTGGCATTGTTTACGCTTCAAATTCTTCAGAAGAATTCGGGTACCTGGTACGAAAATGGGTACATTGTGACTTTTATCAAAGTCTTTCTTCTGTCGCTCTTGAGCTTTTTTGATGTTGGTTTTGGCTGCCTCATCTATACCTTTCTTGACTTCAAGCAAGCTTTCAACATGTTGCAGTTCATCTGTTGACATTACTTTTGCAGATGCTGGTGAAGGACAGTTATCAATATGTACACACCAGACGGGATGGCCGAATGAGTTAGAGCGTCCGTCTCCCGTGCTGGTAGATCGTAGGGTCGTGGGTTCGAGTCCTGGTCGAGTCAAACCAATGGCTTTAAAATTGATACTTGTTGCTTCCTAGCCAGGTGCTCGGCATTATTAGGATAGGGCAAGGACTGGTGTGCTCAGTGTCAGGATAATGTGACTGAGTGGGATACCAGATCATGGTGCCGGCGGCCTGGTTTCCCAGTGGGACAGCACTATAAAGTCGCCATGAGTGCGCACTGTCACAAGTCGGTACCCGTCCTGATATGACCTTAGATGTTGCTAGGACGTAAAACAACAACAAACAAACAAAAATCAATATGTACAGGGAGGGTGGGGTGTTGCTTGAAAGCAATAAAGTATGGTGAATAACCTGTTGATGCATGAACTGATGGTCTGTAGGCGATAAGTATGGAAGACAAGTGGGTGTTCCAGTCATCCTTGGTATCAGTGATACATTTTCGTAGACTCTGCTGCAGTGTTTGATTGAATCATTCATCAAGTCCGTTTGTTTGTGGGTGGTATGCTGTGGCTATTCTCTTATTGATGTTAAGCTTTTTACATTTACAGCACAAACAAACTCTCTGCCTTGGTCATTGATTTGAACTTGATGGATCCCATAGCTGTGAAAGTACGACGTCTGAACACTTTGACTTCTGGATACTGAATGGTTTATTCACGGCCTAGGGCACGCTTGATCCGCCGGCTAAACTTTCCATAATGTCATCTCATTAGCATATACCTTTGTCTCAAACTCTGCATCTCGTTAACATATATTAACCACACACCTGTACGTCTATTACACATATATCACATCCCCCCCTCAAAGTATTTCTGAAACATGAAATGTATCAAAATAACCATAACAAACACACAATATACAATAAAATATATGTGTACTTAACTTCAACACAAGTCCTTGCAATGTCTGAGCGCTCAATGCACTTAAGTCCTCAATGACCGGCCGTAATGCCTGACATCATAAACTGTCCATCAGATATCATATACAAACGAAAACCTCTGAAATAAACTTAATCCTACATGCACATGTTACACGTGTACACATTCAATCTACACTGAACTCCTACAGGTCTAACCTGCTCACCGGCCTTATCAGCCGACCTGACCTACTTAGATTAGCCGCACTGTTTACATTCGGCACTGACGTTGACCCATTTTGGGTCTGCCCGACCAGCTCGGGTCCCCCCCACCCCCCACAGGTGCCCTGATAATCTGCACCCGGTTACGATATAACATATTACCCGACTCGTTCAAAATTTGATATTCTCTCAGAAACACCAGTCCGTCCCAAAATAACCCCTTTTTTCCATTCCCCAGCATGATTTTTGTACTTTACATTATCTCCCACTTTCATAGGCTTGTGTGGCTTACCACACTTCCGGTCATGAAACGCTTTCTGACTTCGCTGCCGTTTGGCCATCTGGCTTCTCTTCGGATCTTGCGTTTCGGGGACCAAAATTTCCTCCGCCATAGGCAACCTACCCCTCAACCTCCTGCTCATTAGCAGCTGCGCCGGAGATGCATTTAAGATGGGCAATGGAGTATTACGATACTTTAGCAAAGCTAACTGAAAATCAGACCCAGTTTTCTCGCACTTCTTTAAGATGTCCTTGACTGTCTGCACAAACCGTTCCACCTGCCCATTGCTACGAGGATACTGTGGACTGGAATACACGGCCTTAAACCCATAGTGTAGCGCAAACTCCCTATACTCATGGCTCTTAAACTGTGGACTGTTGTCCAAAATGACCTGACTAGGAATACCATGCCTTGCAAAATTATCCTTCAACGCTTCAACAATGGTGACAGACGACGTATCGCCCAACAGCGTCACCTCTGGATACTTGGTGTAGTAATCTACAGTTATCAGGTAATTCTTATGATCTAACTCAAACAAGTCGGCACCAACTTTTTCATACGGTTGACAGGCGATCGGGTAATTGATCAAGGGCTCGTTATGCAAACTTTTCGGTTGTTTTGGCAAGTGTCACACCGACTGACCTTATCTTCAATTTGCCTATTCATATTCGGCCAAAACATACAGTCCTGCGCCAACTGTTTGGACTTTGTCACACCTAGGTGTGTCTCATCTAACGCTTCAATCATTTCACCACGAAGACCCGGAGGAACCACCACCCGATTGCCTTTCATTACAAGATTGTTTTCTATCGTTAAGTCATGTTTGTATGGGATGTACTGTCTCAGACACGGCAGTGTCTGTATGCGTGTAGTGTCCCACCCATCTTCAATGTGTGAGATCAACATGGACATGGATACATCCTTCTCATACTCATTTATAATCTTACTCAACAAACTTGACGACTGCATGTCCACTGCAGCAATGCGGAATGTGTCATTGAACAGGCTATCTTGACCTACTTTGACGCTATGCGCCCTGGACAACGTGTCTGCAAAAAACATCAAAGAACCCTTCACATGACATAACTGAATATTGTAATTTTGCAATCGCATCCGCATTCTATGCATCTTAGCCGAAAGTTTATGTATCGGTTTCTGCATTATCGCCACCAACGGCTTGTGCTCCATTTGAATTTGAAATTCTTTGCCAAAAATATACTCATGAAACCTCTGGCATCCGAAACATATGGCGAGCATTTCTTTTTCAATAGTGGTATAACCATACTGCGCTGAGTTAAGCGCATGAGATACGAGTGCGATCGGTCTGTCATCTTGCATCAACACGGCACCTAAACCTGACTGACAAGCATCTACCTGAATCACAATAGGTTTCTTAACATTATAATACGATAACACAGGAGCAGTTCTTAACTTCTCCTTCAACTTATCGAACGCGCCCTGCTGTTCGGCTTGCCAGTGCCACACCACGTCCTTAGCCAGGAGCGTGCGTAGTGGTTTAGCTATCTCGGACATGTTGGGTATGAACTTGTGTACATATCCAACCATGCCCAGGAACCTTTGGATGCCTTGTTTGTCACGCGGCTCTGGCATGTCAACTATTGCTTGTATTCTGTCTGGATCAGGCTTCACACCCTGCTGGGTAAGTTGATGACCTACATATTTCACTGTGGTTTTGCATAGCAAAGACTTAGCATCATTTAACTTCAGATTAACCGACCTAGCTCGGTCCAACACAGGTCGGAGCCGCTCGTTGTGCTCCTCAACCGTTCACCCATATACCAAAATATCGTCCGTGACTATCCCGATACCGGGTATGTCACCTATGACACGGTGCATTTCCTGAATAAAAATGTCACCGGCTGTTTTGATGCCAATATCTATCTGCCAATATCCTGTCTTTGCATCTAAAACTGAAAACTACTTTGCATCTGCCGTTTTGGCAATAATTTCATCAATCGGTTTGGTAGGAAAAGGCCCTCTCTTTATCGCCTTGTTCAACTTAGTCGGATCCAGACAAATCCTGATCTTGTTTTTCTTTTTTACGATCGTTATAGAATTAACCCACTCGGTAGGTTCATCCTGTTCAACTATGACACCTAACTCAACCATGCGATCAAGCTCACTTCGTACCTTACTCTGAATGGCAAACGGAATCCATCTAGGCAGATCAATGACAGGTTGAATAGATTTATCGACATGAATGATAGCATTTACCTTGATCAACCCCAAACCCTGAAACACATCTTTGTATTCGCTTACCAGCTTCCCCGCCCGAGCGCTGGGACTGTTCGTCGGCTCGGAAAGTTCGTCGGCACAGCGCAGTGCACCTCATCCACACGCACCAGCAGGTTCAAAGTCACACAAGCCTGCTTGCCCAAGATAGGTTGACAATCCGGTACCACTTGGAACTTAAGCACTCTGTCGTTGACGTCCAGCAGTGCCTCCCCGTCAGGCATGATCCGGTGACCGGAGAACGTCACCAACGAACACCTGGTGTTCGTCAGCCACCCCTGAGCAACTCTGTCGAAGATGTACCTCGGCAGTACATACCGGTGTCGAGCTTGAACTTGACAGGACAACCGTTCACCCGAACGATCACGTGCCACAGCTCGGCATCCTGACCGGCACCACGGTCGATGGCACCGACGAAGAGATCCGTTGCCAGCACATTGACCTCCGCTGGATCCGGGTCTTGCTCAGCATTGTGAGGGTCGGGCTCTTCCATGGTCAGCTAGTTGACCCTGCCCAGCCTGCTCCTGCAGACCTTACCGAAGTGCCCAATCTTCCCTTTCGCTGGGCAGACTCCCCGGCGGTGTTCATATCCACAGTTCTGGCAGTGGATCTTGAACTCTCCAGCACCGGTGCCGCCGGCATTCCAAGATGGCGATTTCCAAGATGGCATCGCCGATGACCGAACCGCCGGTGCACCTGTATGCACATTAGCATAGTTCCGAATGAAATCAATCTCCTTACTTTCTACGTCTGATTTGGTGTCCTCCAACAGATCTGAACTAAATTCACTCATTTCACACATACTAACACATTTTCCCAACGTTATCTCTGTAGTTTGAAGCAGTTTGTTCCGTAAGTTCACACTTTTCACGCCAGCCACAATTCGATCGCGCAACAGCGACTCCTCCACCGTACCATATTCACAATCCTTCACCTTGTCTCTCAACACCGTGATATATGTAGCCATATTCTCCGTAGCCTGATTATGTGAATTAAACTTATATCGTGTGATAATGAGACTGCATTTACCGACACAGTAAATCCGAAATGCTTTCGTAAGCGACACAATCTTATCTTGATCAGCGAGAACGATATCCATATTGGCGAAAACCTTCTGAGCCTCCTCGCCAGCCACGTGAAGAAAGATGCAGCATTGCACTCGTTCTGTCTTCAATACGAGACCTGCTGCAGTAGCGTAAATATCATATGCTCTGATCCATGTTTTCCAGTTTGATCTCGCATTGTGGCTGAGGACAAGCTGACCAGGTGGCCGCAAACTCGGCAACGTATTAGCGGGCGGCATTCTTCCTCATCTGACACCATGTGAAAGTACGATGTCTGAACACTTTGACTTCTGGATACTGAATGGTTTATTCACGGCCTAGGGCACGCTTGACCCGCCGGCTAAACTTTCCATGATGTCATCTCATTAACATATACCTTTGTCTCAAACTCTGCATCTCGTTAACATATATTAACCACACCTGTACGTCTATTACGCATATATCACAATAGCGAGTGAACAGTTCATAGAGTTCAGCCTAACAGTAGATGCAGTCTTGTCAGGAATGGGGATGGCTTCAGGCCACTTGCTCTAGTAGTCTGAAACAGTTAGTATATATACTTGTTTCCCTTCTGACTGAGATTCATCGGCCCTACAAGGTCTATGCCAATGGTGTGTCAGAAGATGGGAGTAACAGGGATGTTGTATAATGTAGAAGATTCTTTCAAACTGTCATTATTCTCACTTTGACAAACATCACGGTGCTTTATATAGTCTCTCACATCACTAAATATGCCAAGCCCAAACCAGTAGAAGCGCTGTATCACAGTCTTCATAGTTTTATCACGGCCAAAATGTCCATAAACACCATCAACTACATGACCGGATGCTCTGTTGCTGTTTAACATGATCAATTACCTGTCTCACATTCTGTGTGACCTCTGGTAATAATTTATCCTTGTAATGTAGCAGGCCATTCACAATCAAATAATGTTTGCTTCTAGCATGGGTGGTACTTTTTTGTGCCTTGCTAAACCCATCAGGGTATCTTGCAGAGCGTATGTACTCGAAGATTACATCATGTCTCAACTAAGCAGTTGCTGGCTGCTTTACAGCACTGGTGCCTTCGGACATCGTTTGGCTGTATTCACATCAGCGTCATGTAGGATAATGATACAGAGAGTTTTCTAATTGATGTAGTGTAGTATCTTTGACAAAAAATTGGCCTGTTCCCCTATCATTCTTGTGAGTGATCGCAGTGAATATCGCCCTTGCTGTGACAGGCATGAAATTAAAAATAATCAATGAATCCATCTTGTGAGGGATCCCCCTTATATACAAATAAATGTGGCTTAATCCTGCTTACATAAATACAATTTTAACAATAGACCATTCATAATTCCAGCGTCATGGTGCATTGTGTTATTTTTAAAAGCAAAACAAACCTGCACAGCTTTAAGTCTATGTCAAGCTGAGCTTCCAGATCTGGAATCTGTTTGACTTCAGCTAAAGTTTGAAAGTTGGAATAGTAAATTAAAAAATATATATCATGAATTAATATATGAATCTTTTATCTACCATTGTATACATGTACATAAAACACTTATCACCATCTCCAAGGGGACCTTTCAGTTTGCATGAGTCTCTCGTCAAATGGCGCACCATGCCGGTCTCTGTAATGCTTTGGTTGGATAGACTATTAGAAGCAGTTCCTTCTATCAAGTGTGTGTAAATAAGAGGGGGTGAAGTGGGGATTGAGGGGGTGTAGTTGGGTTAAGGTGCGTATGGTGGGGGCGTATCTGTGTGTAGGGGTGTGTGGTGGAGGTGTAGGGTTGTGGTGAGGATTTTGGTGTGTGTGGTGGGGGGATTTTGGTGTGTGTGGTGGGGGGGATTTTGGTCTGGGTGGTGGGGGGATTTAGGGGTGTGTGGTGGGGGTGTAGGGGTGTATGGTGGGGTGGGTATGGTGGGTGGGTGGTGGAGGTGTATGTTTGTGTGATGGAGGTGTAGGGGTGTGGTGAGGATTTTGGTGTGTGTGGATTTAAGGGTGTGTGATGAGGGTGTAGGGGTGTGTGGTGAGTGGATGTGGAGTGGTTGGAGTCTAGGTGTGTGTGGTGGGGGCGTATATATGTGTGGTGGGTGTGTTGTGGAGGTGTAGGGGTGTGGTGAGGAGTTTGGTGTGTGTGGTGAGGGTGTATGGGGATTTATGGGTGTGTGGTTGGGGTGTAGGGGTGAGTGGGTATGGTGGGGGCTTAGGGATGTGGTGGGGGTGTAGGGATGTGGTGGGGGTGTAGGGATGTGGTGGGGGTGTATGTGTGCATGGTGGGTGTTGATGGTGTGTGTGGTGGGTGTTGATGGTGTGTGTGGTGGGGGTGTAGATGGTTTGTGGTGGAGGTGTAGGGGTGTCTTGCAGAGCATCACCTCACAATCATTAGCATCATGAAACCCCCACCACAGATACACCCCCACCACACACCCCACCACACACACCTATACCCCATACACCCCACGACACACCTATACCCCCAGATTTCCCTTACACGCCAACCACACACCTTACCCCCCACCACACACCTTACCCCCCACCACACACTTACACCCCCACCACACACCTACACCCTCACCACATACAGACCACACCTACACCACTACACACACACCCTCACCACACACACACCTACACCTCCACCACACACCTACACCCCCACCACACCCCTAATCCCTCACCACACACCTACACCCCCACCACACACACACACCTACACCCCCACCATACACCTACACCCCCACCACACCCTAAACCCCCACCACACCCCTAAGCCCTCACCACACACCTACACCCCCACCACACACCTAAACCCTCACCACACACCTAGACCCCACGACACACATACACCCCACCATACACACTACACACCTACACCCCCACCACATCCCTAAACCCCCACCACACACCTACACCCCCACCACACACCTACACCCCCACCACACACCTACACCCCCACCACACACCTACACCCCCACCACACACCTACACCCCCACCACACACCTACACCCCCACCACACCCCTAAACCCTCACCACACACCTACACCTCCACCACCCACCTAATCCCTCACCAAACACCTACACCCTCACCACAGATACCACACACCTAGACACCCCTACCAAACACCTACACCCCCACCACACCCCTAAACCCTCACCACACACCTACACCCCCACCACGCACCTACACCCCCACCACACACCTACACCACCAACACATACACCTACAACCTTCTATCCAACCATGATGGCCGGTGTAGTAAGTTCAAAACACTACCCCACAAAACCACTACGGTAGTGTTTTCAACCTAGGTTCAAAATACTACGGTAGTGTTTTCAACCTAGTTGAAGGTAGGTTCAAAACACTACTGTGGTCATGCTCAAAACACTATCCTTAAGTTCAAAACACTACCTTTAAGTTCAAAACACTTCTCTCATTTAAAAAATAATAATTGCTGCATAGTTATTTTTATTTGTAGTAGGGTGAGCAAGTATGCAGTAGGGTGGGGCAGTATGCAGTAGGGTGGGGAAGAATGCAGTAGGGTGCGGCAGTGTGCAGCATATACTACTATATATGTGCTTCAAATGCCGCAGCACCATCAGCGTATACTATTACGTGCTAAAGTCACCGCAGCATCATCAGCGTATACTAATACATGCTAAAGTCGCCGCAGCACCATCAGCGTATACTAATACATTGTGCAGACGCTACAACACTATCAGCGTATACTAGTACTACTATAGTATGTGTGTCCTGATATAACCTTAGATGTTGCCAGGACGTAAAACTCACAACAAACAAACCACCTAGTATGTTCTTCAAATGCCACACCATGATCAGCATATACCAATACATGTACGAGTAGGTTCAATTTTGCGGCATTACACAACCCCCACTGCCGTGTTATGATAGTGTTTTGAACTTGGGTAGAGTTTTGGACGTACATAAGGGTAGTGTTTTGAACTTAACAGTAGTGTTTTGAACTTAAGTTGAAAACACTACCATAGTGTTTTGAACTTAGGTTGAAAACACTACCGTAGTGTTTTCAACCGGGTAGTGTTTTGAACGTCCTACACCGGTGTCGCGGTTTCACCTGACTGCCATTTTCAGCTGACTGTCAGTTTCATGCACATGCGTCAAAATCTAACAGCATCGTCACTAATCTTATAAATTTAATATAATGTTTTTGGTAAAGATGTTTTCTATATGTGTACCAAGCGATTTGTTTCTAGGTGGTGTGGTTTTAGAGATATTTCACCTTTCCTGTATTTTCTGTACGAAGATTGCTCATGGCCATTGACAATGCCTTGAGTTTGATGGTATGCGCAGTGCAAAACATTAGTTTTATTCAAAATTTATAGAAATCAAGAACCTTAACCTTATAAATTTAATATAATCTTTTTGGTAAAGATGTTTTCTATATGTGTACCAAGCGATTTGTTAATAGGTGGTGTGGTTTTAGAGATATTTCACTTTTTCTGTATTTTCTGTATGAAGATTGCTCACGACCATTGACAATGACTTGAGTTTGAGTCTATGCAGTCAGCTGAAAATGGCAGTCAGCTGAAACTGCGACACCGGCTTGGACCCGGAACGGGTGCTGCCACCAAGTGTATACCGAGAGAAATGGCTCATGAAAGCTCACCATTAGATCTAGACAAATCTAGAGCCTCAGTCACTCTTACATATCTTATTTTCATCTTTTTATTTATATCAGATGGTTAATGGAATGCCTAAGAAATGGGTGGACCTAGGGTTCATCAGACATTGGTTGGTTATACTTTTCTTCTGAAACAAGTTTGTGTTCACCCATTTGACATTTAGGCCTACATCATTAGGTCAGTAATTAAAAAGTCCAGATTTAGATCTAGAGGAAGATAAAATTGCTCTTATTTTATTCACATTGTTTCCTTGTAGTTTAGTATCTTTGACAAAAATTGATCCGGTCCCTTATCCTTCTTTTGAGTGATCAATAGCAGTGAAAAAGGCCTTTGCTGTGTCAGGCATGACATCAAAACTAATCAATTAATCCATCTTGATCCTCCTTGAATCCATTTTATCTGCACAGATCTGGTAGAAGTTCAAAATCAAACATAGGCCTATAGCTGCCATGCTTGGGGTGATAAATGCTACAAAGCATGGGATGGGGGGGGGGGGGGGGGGGGGGGTTGCGATTTCCAGGGGGAGGGGGGAGGGTTTGTGATTTCCTAGTAAATCGCAAACCCCGGGGTTTACAATTTCCTGCCACACCGGCAGGGAGCACCCGATGCGACCCAGTCCCGGTGTAGGACGTTCAAAACACTACGCCGTTCAAAACACTACGGTAGTGTTTTGAACCTACGTTCAAAACACTACCGTAGTGTTTTGAACTCAGGTTGAAAACACTACTGTTAAGTTCAAAACACTACCCCTACGTACGTTCAAAACACTACCCAAATTCAAAGCACTATCATGACAAGCTGACCCTGCTGCGGCGTTTGATACTTTGAAGCACGAATTAGTATACGCTGATAGCGCTGCGGGGTGTCCCTAGCGTATTACTATTAGTATACGCTGATGGTGCTGCGGCGTGTGCACCATGTTGCGGATTCCGAGGGATACCAGTTTGCGAGGGACACATCGGTTCTGCACATGCGTCAAAATCGATTGTTTGTTTGTTTGTTTGTCATATCAGGACGGGTACCGACTTGTGACAGTGCGCACTCATGGCGACTTTATAGTGCTGTCCCACTGGGAAACCAGGCCACCGGCACCATGACCTGGTATCCCACTCAGTCACATTATCCTGACACTGAGCACACCAGTCCTTGCCCTATCCTAATAATGCCGAACGCCTGGCTAGGAAGCAACAAGTATCAATTTTAAAGTCATTGGTTTGACTCGACCGGGACTCGAACCCACGACCCCACGATCTACCAGCACAGGAGACGGATGCTCTAACTCATTCGGCCATCCCGGCTGGTTCGTCAAAATCGAACAGCATCGTCACTAACCTTATAAATTTAATATAATGTTTTGGGGAAAGATGTTTTCTATATATGTGTACCAAACGATTTGTCTCTAGATGGTGTAATTTGAGAGATATTTGACTTCTTCTACCACATATTAGTATACGCTGATAGCGCTGTGGCGTGTGCGCCACGTATTAGTATACACTGATGGTGCTGCGGTGTGTGCACCACATATTAATATACGCTGATGGTGCTGCGGCGTCTGCACCACTAGTATACGCTGATGGCGCTGCAGCGTCCATTCAAATGCATTGTTAACGGCCGTGAGCAAATCTTCATACAGAAGAAGTCAAATATCTCCCAAACTACACCATCTAGAAACAAATCGCTTGGTACACATATAGAAAACATCTTTACCATAAAGACTATATTAAATTTATAAGGTTAGGGTTCTTGAATTCTATTAATTTTGAATAAAACTAACGTTTTGCACTGCGTGTACCGTCAAACTCAAGGCATTGTCAATGGTCGTGAGCAATGTTCATACAAATAATACAAACTGGTGTCCCTCGGAATCCGCAACACCATGTATAGACCCCTTTCAATGTTTATAAACATCGTGTATGCACGTGCAGCTGCAGAACGAATGCACACTGCCATTGAGTTTGCCGATACGCACAGTGCAAAACATCAATTTTATTCAAAATTAATAGAAATTCAGAACCCTAACCATATAAATTTAATATAATCTATTCGTTGAATATGTTTTCTATATGTGTACCAAGTGGTTTGTGTCTAGGTATTGTTGTTTTAGAGATATTTCACTTTTTCTGTATGAATAATGCTCATAGCCATTGAGTTTGCAGTGTGACACAATGTCGTCCTGCAGCCAAAATGTGTGCGCACTGACCTAGATACGTATGCTGACGTCATATGAAATAGGTCTATAGGATAGTCAGTACCCATCCTGATATGACCTTCCATGTTGCTAGGATGTAGAACAATAACCACTAAATACAACCCCTACTGCCCCACCTTACTACATACTGCCCTGTAGTGTTTTGAACTTAAAGGTAGTGTTTTGAACTTGAGGATAGTGTTTTGAGTGTGGCCACAGTAGTGTTTTGAACTTACTTTCAGCTAGGTTGAAAACACTACCGTAGTGTTTTTGTGGGGTAGTGTTTTGAACTTACTACACCGGCTGTGCTTTATGGAACATGGGCAGTCGCCCGGGGAAAGACATGCAGCGGAATGTCGTCTGCTGAGCCCGCAGACGACCCGGTGTCACAGTTTGAGTGCCCTGCCAGTTTGAGCTGACTGTCAGTTTCATGCGCATGCGTCAAAATCTGACAGCATCGTCACTAACCTTATGAATTTAATATAATGTCTTTGGTAAAGATGTTTTCTATATGTGTACCAAGCAATTTGTTTCTAGGTGGTGTGCTTTTAGAGATATTTCACTTTTCCTGTATTTTTTGTATGAAGATTGCTCACGACCATTGACAATGCCTTGAGTTTGAGTGTATGCAGTCAGCTGAAACTGGCACGGCGCTCAAACTGCGACACCGGCGTGGCAGGTCGGGGTGACAGATAATGGAGCGGGTGTCCGTGTCGCCGTTTCGTTGTTTCACGTGTCACGCCAACACTGACTCGGCGACTGTGGTAAGGGCTCCATTCTGCAACTAACGGCGACGTGCTTACCTGGGTCACGGGCCTGTTTCGTGCACATTCCATCAGCCGCGGGCAGGTTGAGGGGACATGCTGCGTTTGCCTGCTGGCTGACTAGGCCCCGGTGTCTGCATTGCCGCACTAATTCACATTTATCAAAAAAGGCATTCATCAAAATCGCAGCTCTCAGTGTTCTGGTCAGGCCTGGAGACCAGTGGAGTTCTGGGAAGAGGTGGAAAGACAACATCAGGGAATGAATGGTCAGACCCGGAGTTTGGCAAGTCCCAGAGGTCAGTGGAGAACTGGGAAAAATTGAGAAAACCGGGTAACTGGCGGTTTTTTAACAGTTTTTTTTGTGACAAGTTTTTTATTCTGCCCATAATGTATAAGCACCCGTGAGGGTGCTTGTTTTCAACGTCGGACAGCTGTGATACTGGATTGGTCTGGTCCCGCACTCAGGGGTGTTTACCTGATCTTTCTCGGGCCAACCTTTTGCGGTTTTGGGTGTTAGTAGTTTCTATATTAGTTTTTTTGAATTTTCAAAGTTTTTTTCTAACCTGTGTATGATAACTTAGCCTACTATGTACATCTACCCAGATGACATACAGGCCTGCGGGAGAGGATCCTGTCCCATTGTGGTTTGTTACAGCATCCTTTCACCCATGCCCTGTCCTTAGATAGTACACCAGTGTGCCAGAACACCCCTGGACCCTTCAGGACTGCGACTAGTTGGGATGGTTGTATTGTATGGTTAGCCATTTTTTATTTCAGGGTGAATCACATGCTTGACCGTGGCCTGCCCGGTTCTGCTTTGGTTTGTGCCAGTATACATACCCAGACGGACTGCGCCCTATGATGGTAGTCATTTCGATTTCCTTAGTACTTAGGAGGGCTAGTTTCCGTATTTGTAATATCTACCATCTTTTCTGGCCTGTCTTTTGCTTTTTGTGCCAGAACACAGCAAGCAGTCACTACGCCCACGGTCAGGTGAGATATTGTTACTTCAGTAGGTGGTTGTGTATTACCTTGTTTTCTTTAAGAACCTTTTATAGGGGTCCGGGCTTTTGATTGCCCGTTGTTATGTGGGTTGATTATTCCAGGCATGTGCCGCTATGGCCAGTACACTTCTCTCATAAATTTTTGTGTTACTTATTGCTGTCAGTAGCATTGGGGTGGCCATTTGCCTGGTGTCCCTACGGGGGGTTGCTGTGTAGCCTGGTTTTGTGGTGTAATGGTGTGCTAGTATTTTGATGTGCGTTTCCCTTCTACTCGTTAGTAGTGTTGCATTGCATTTTTTGTGTAATTCTATTGTGTAATTCTATTGTGTTATTTGAGGTGCCCCGACGACCCTCACGATTAAGGGATTTATGGTGTTGATGGTGATCAAAGACCCTATAATACTAAGACGGCTCACTCAGCCTGTACTGTGTAATCAAAATGATCAAACCCACCACTTGGTGCGCTGGCTGTTCTCTTGGTTGAACCAGTGCTATATTATATGTATAAATGTATATATGAATGTGAAAGATGTGTGATGATGGCGATGCTGATGATGATGCTGATGATGATGGGTATTTGTTCATATCAATTTCATATTGATGTGTATTCATACTTACCTATCTCATGTATAATATAATTGTATGTGTTTACATGTGAAACACCAACCAGCAGCTGGGCTGATCAAACCCACCACAAGGTGGCACTGCGAAATTTACATTACCATTGGAGAGATAGGGAGTGAGCCGTCTTAGTATTATAGGGTCTTTGTGGTGATGTGGCATCACCCTACCAATCGGCAATCTTAACACACAGGGCTGCTATTACTATAAATATATCCTCTCGCAACAGATGCTATAAAAAAAAGTGATACGTTGCTATGACGTTTCTCCATAGCGATATAGGTGTGTTTTCTACATAATTTAGGATATAAATATAAATAAGAAAAGTACTTGTATATGTTCTATTACTTTACTACTATTGGTGTGTGCTATTGCTGTCGCTACCTGAATGCCTACCTGACGCCACAAGACTCACAATCAGGTTCAAATGTGTTGTTTACGGCAGAGACTATATATTACCCAATTCAACTTTACCCTTTTCTCGATATGTATGATTGTACATAGTTGTAGATATCATAACAGTCCTCGTGTTGGGGTGGAGTGCTTTCAGATCCAACCTTGATTCATTTGAAATCGCTTGCTTCAAGTAACCACCCCCACAGCCTTGCTTTCTATCTTCGATGTGCTAACCATGTTGATTGCCAGCTTTTAATCTTTTTCAAAACATATTTTTACATTAAAGTTGCATAGTTCGATGAAACATCAAATTATCTCATTGAGATGCATACTGAGTCAATTTAATAGAACCTCTTACTGCATAAGCCTATGGTGTCAGAGTTTTGGCATGCTTGCCAAAATTAATTTGGCATGTTTGCACTTCAAATACCTCCGAAGTTAGCCATGTAAAATAAAAGTTACCACAAACTAAAGTAAAAGTAGATTATAACAATTAACTTAATATAGTTATCTCAGAAAAATGGCTGCAACTCAAAACCATCGGACTATGCAACTTTAATTGTCTTCTTATTACAGTCATTGATGAAGCTGGGGATATTTCACTGGCAGACAATTGGTCTTTCTCATTCGACTACTCATGATCCTATTCTGGGCCGCATTCAAGGTATGCCTCGGAGGTGCCTTGGAGAAATTCCCAACGTCACGCTAGACCAAATGACTAGCTGTTGGTCACCTCGAAAATGGCCACCCCCATAGTGGGCAGCCATTTGCAATGGAAAAGAAGAGCTCTGATTGGCTGAAACCACTGAATATGGTGGCCAATTTTTGTCTCCAGTCTGAAAAGGGAGATGACTCGGAGGCATACCCTGAAGGGAATTAAGCCAAAGGATGTCTCGGAGTCGACTTGGAGGTCTATCCTGAACGCGGCCATGGTAATGCCAAGCGCCAGGCTGGGTAGCGAGAAGTATCAATTTTAAACTCATTGGCTTCAATCGGCCTGTTTTCAAACACTGCAGATTCTATTCCAATGTGTTGCCACACATGAAGTGGGAGTGCAACCCATTCGATGTAAGTGCAAATGCACATTTGACAAGTTGAAATGTTCACGCATCGCTAACACGCCTAATGCCTGGTACACACCTCCCGCATAAAACCTAAAACTGCCCGTTTCACGACTAAGTTTGAGTTTTAGTTGGTTTCAGTCTTTAGGTGTGTGACCCCCTAACACACCTGAGCCTTCCGATTCGTGACTTAAAACTCAGTTTTAGGTCTTAAGTATAAGATTCGAAAAATGAATAGGGCAGTTTTAGGTTTATACAGGAGGTGTGTACCAGGCATAACGGGACGGGACGGGTTGTGACGGGTCACGTCGGGCAGTCAGTTTTAGCGTGTGAATCGTATACGGGAGGTGTGTACCAGGCTTAAGAGTAAGAGTGATTGTTAGAAGGTGATGGTGTCTGCGCGGTAATTGACCGAGCAGTGGCTCGCTTATCTTGTGTCCTGCTACCACACAACCACCTAGGCATGCCTGACATACCAAAGGTCATCAGGCAAGGTAGCATGTACATGTGGATAGTAGGCTACGGGTGTAAGGAACATGGCACTGGCTAGTCAGCAGTCGACTTGATGGTACATGGGACGGGTTAGGCTATGTTAATTTTGCATAGTCCGATGGTTTTGAACTTCTGTAATTTTTTCTGGGATAAGTATATGAGATGGATCATTATAATCTACTTTACTTTAGTTTAAAGTAACTTTTATTTTAAATGGCTAACTTTTGAGATATTTGAAGTGCAAACATGTAAAATTAGTTTTGGAAAGCACAGCAAAACTCTGACACTATCTGCAGTAACAGGTTCAATTAATTTGACTCAGTATTCCCTTCTATGTAGCAACAAATATTTAATAAGTACATCAGTGTCTAAGTTACATGTTTAGATAAGGGTGTAAGGTGTAAAAGTACAACGTCTGAACGCTTTGAATTCTGGTTACTTACTTACTTACGCCTACCGCCAAACTTTGGGCATAGGCCACAAACAACGGCTCTCCAGTTATCCCGGTCATGTACCGACTTCTGGTTAACGAATCCTTTATTCACCGTCATGGGGGGGGGGGGGGGATCGAACCGGCGGCACCCACGCGTCTACTACGTCATCTCATTAGCATATTCCTTTGTTCTCTCTGCGTGCCTAGATACGCATAAATTACATAAGGTACCTGGCACTGATTTGTCAGCAGTACCTGCCACTGGTTAGTCTTGGATGTGAAAATGTGATGCTTCATTGAACTGCAGCTTTAAATATACTCGTGCCGAGGCTACAGTCGCCTTTCATTGTGGTTGTTGCTATGTAGTCTACTTGACGAGGTCATAGTTTGTTTATTGGGGTTTTACATCTATGGTCATATCAGGATGGGTACTGACGTGTGGCAATGCGCACTCATAGTGACTTTATACCACTGCCCCACTGGGAGATCAGGCCGCTGGCACCATGACCCAATATTTGCCTTGCCCTGTCCCATTACTGCCAAATGCCAGTATAGGTAGCGACAAGTATCAGTTTTGTAAGTCATTCGTTTGACTCAGTTGGGATTTGAACTCCCAAGCTTCCACATGGGAAGCCTGCGCTCTATCAATTTGGCCACCGCATCTGGTGATAAAGTCATATGCGCAGTGTATGTAATATATATATAGCTTCTGCCACCTGAAAGTATTGTTACTGTGCTGCCGACACGACGTTAAACAATCATCACTCAATCAAACTGAAAGTAGTTTAGAATGGAACATTAAGGGACAAGGCTTCTTTATAATAATATAAACTAGTGCCTGGACGGGTGGTAGGGACCAGACGCTGTTACACTGCATAGGTCAGCTGTCTATTGCTTTGTGCTGGTCCCGCATGTCATGCACCTCTTAGCTATGTGTTACCCAGGTTACAGTCGCCCGCATGTTGGCAACGAGCATATTTGCGGTTTGGTGTTGCAGTATGTTATATGTAATCTAGTGCAGTCACAAGGTGCAGTCACAATGTTGAGCAGCAAGGTGCAGCAGCAAGGTGTAGTCCTGTGTACTAGTAAGGTTCAGTCTTGTGCAGCAGCAGGTGTAGTCCTATGTACTGGTAAGGTGCAGTCTTGTACAGCGGTAAGGTTTAGTGGCAAGGTGCAGTCTGATGGAGCAGTAATGTGCATTCTGGTGCAGCAGCAAGGTGCAGTCTTGTGCAGTGGTAAGGTGTAGTGTCAAGGTGCAGTCGGGTATAGGGCCCGGTGCAACTATTTCTCATTATCCTTCCATTCTAGCACTCATCCCCAAGTAGGGCTACAGTTGTTTGGGGATTTATATCCTAGCAACGTCTAAGGTCATATGAGGATGGGTACCAACTTGTTTTAGTGTACACACATGATAACTTTATAGTACTGCCGAACTAGAAGAGCAGACCGCTGGTATCATGACCTGACATCCAACTCAGTCACATTATCCTGATACTAAGCAAACCAGTCTTTTATTTATGCCAATCACCAGGCTAGGGAGCGATATGTATGCATGTTGTGAGTCTTTGGTTTTACTCAGTTGGGGTTCGAAACCATGCCTGCAGTTCACTGATATAGATATCCCATCCAGTTCACAAGTACAGTGAAACCTTACGTGTCCAGTCATATCAGCGGTCAGTCTAAACAATCAGTTGCTTCATGTATACAAATATGTCACTAAGCAAAATGGTCGCAAATGGTTGTTATATTATTGGTTCCTAAGTCAAACCATCGCACGTTCCCAACCAGAGGTCCACGAACCCATCCCCAAACGGAGGGCATTGAGCCATTCCCAATCCAGAGGGTCACAAGCCCGTTCACAACCAGAGGGCCACAAACGCTTCCACAACCAGAGGATTGAAATGAAGCAACTTGCAGACGGATTCCTGGAACACAGACCATGTATATCAACTCACTGCTATCATGTAGCCTATCTAGCATTATGTTATTTTTGCCTCCTGCTACCACCACCACCACCACCACCACACACCACCACCATACACCACTCCCACGTTTGGGAGATCCGGAGATCCGAACCCATGAGTTCGTGGGTTTGGATCCTGGTCGAGTCAAACCAATGACTTAAAAATGTATACTTGTCGTTTCCTAGCCCGGCGCTCGGCATTATTAGGATAGGGCAAGGACTGGTTAGCTCAGATTCAGGATAATGTGACTGAGTGGGCTATCAGATCAGGGTGCTGGTGGCCTGGTGTCCCAGTGGGGCAGCACTATAAAGTCGCTATTAGTGTGCACTGTCACAAGTCGGTACCCGTCCTGATATGACCATAGATGTTGCTACGATGTAAAACAACAAACACATAAACAAAACCACTATCACACACCACCCCACACACCACCACTATCACACACCACTACCATCATCACCACCACCACTACACAACACCACCATTATCACCACCACCACTACACACCACCACCACCACTGCCCAGACTGCCATGGTTTCTACCCGTTACAAAACCGGACGTGACTTCTGGTCCGACGTCTAGTCCCACTCCACTACAAGACTTAATTTTAACCTACGGTTGGGTATATTTCCACTGGTTATATTCAAGAGTACAGTGTGGTATTACCTAGCACTTAGTTGCGTCTTAGGTGACGTCACCACCTAACGCATGCGCATATCCGGCTGATTTCCCTCTGGACTGACGCAGACCCCCCCCCCCCCCTCCCACCCCTCCTTCCCCCACCCCCGGATATGGAGGTGGGGCGATGCTGGAAGTGGACGGTGACCGGGAGACTTTTGGCTAAACGTCCTGTCAAAGAAGTATCTTTGTTCTTGTGCCCGGTAGCTGGGCAGGTTTGGGTATGACCCATGCTCGGCTGTTTGTGTGGCCGGTTAGATGTGGCACTCTTGTGATCTGGACCTGTACTGTACGACAAAGACCCTATAATACTATGACGGCTCACTCAGCTTGTACTGTGTAATCAAAATGATCAAACCCACCACTTGGTGCGCTGGCTGTTCTATTGGTTAAACAGGTGCTATATTATATGTATAAATGTATATATGAATGTGAAAGATGTGTGATGATGGTGATGATGATGATGCTGATGATGATGATGTGTATTTGTTCATAGCAATTTCATATTGATGTGTATTCATACTTACCTATCCCATGTATAATATAATTGTATGTGTCTACATGTGAAACATCAACCAGCAGCCGGGCTGATCAAACCCACCACAAGGTGGCACTGCAAAATTTACATTACCATTGGAGACATAGGGAGTGAGCCGTCTTAAGGCTGCATTCCATATACGCGTAATGCGTTATGCGTTACGCGTTATGCGAATGCCAGCATTCCATATACGCGTAATGCGTTATGCGTTATGCAGTGAAGTATATACCACCGTATATACTACAGTATATGCGGATGTAGGAATCGCATGGTGCTGCCCCCTCCCTCCGGTTCCACGAACCCCAGGGAGGGGTTTGGCTATTCCACCAGCCTACCCACCTGTGATATGTATACACCACTGATCCCACCGGCTGCTCACTTGCTTGCTGCCACTAGGCTCATACACACCTGTTCTATTTACTTTTATGTTTATTCTTATTTTATTGCTATTTTATCCTTTTATACTATATATTCCGGTAGGGCATTTGTAGCCCAGCCAGATACTTCTACATTGACTTAATAATAAAACTGTATCCACCACACTGCCTTCGGCTTAATGCGTACCTACAAAAAGTATATAAAAAGTGTGTGTGACTCTGTGTCTCTATGTGTGTGTCTGTGTCTCTGTGTGTGTCTCTGTGTGTGTCTGTGTGTGTGTGACTCTGTGTCTCTGTGTGTGTCTCTATGTGTGTCTCTGTGTCTCTGACAAAGAGACACACACAGACACATATACACACACAGACACACAGAGACACACACAGACACAGATACACACAGACACAGATACACACACAGACACACAGACACAACACAGAGACACACACACACAGACACACACACAGACATAGAGACACACACACAGACACACACAGAGACACACACAGAGACACAGCGACACAACACAGAGACACACACACAGACACACACACATACACACACAGAGACATACATACAGACACAGAGACACACACACAGACACACACACAGACACACACACAGACACACACACACAGACACACACATACACACACACACACACATACACACACAGACACAGAGATACACACACAGACACACACAGCAACAGAGACACAAAGACACAGAGACACAGACACACACACAGACACAACACAGAGACACACACACAGACACACACACAGAGACACACACAGAGACACACACAGACACAGACACACACACAGACACAACACAGAGACACACACACAGGCACACACACATACACACACAGAGACATACACACAGACACAGAGACACACACACAGACACACACACACACACATACACACACACAGAAACACACAGACACACACAGACACAGAGATACACACACAGACACACACAGCAACAGAGACACAAACACACACAGACACACACAGAGACACAGAGACACAACACAGAGACACACACACACAGACACACACAGAGACACACACACAGACACACACAGACACAGATACACACACAGACACAGATACACACACAGAGAGACACAACACAGAGACACACACACACACACAGACACACACACACACAGACGCACACACAGACACAGAGACACACACACAGACACAGAGACACACACACAGACACAGATACACACACAGAGACACACACAGAGAATGGGACGGTCCAAACATGGCTCAGTTTAGCTTGCTTGGAGGGATGTTAGGACCGTCCCAAATATGAAGACTGCTTCTTAACAGGTCCGCCGCATAAACCTACATGTTTGCACCGTCTCCTTCTCCATACTGCTCCTTCTACTGCTTCCTAACAGGTCCGCGCTCCACCTTGTCCCGGCTGTCCGTAATTATCAGTCGCTTCCTCCAACCTTATATCAATGGACAAAGGTGACTGAGGACTTTCTATTCGCACCACCTTTACGCATTACGCATTACGCACCGATCGCTACATGGAGCGATCGGAATAATGGATTTTTTTCGCATTCGCATTCGCATTACGCATTACGCGTGTATGGAATGTAGTTCATAGGTTTCAAGGCGTTTCGATTTTTTGTCGCATTCGCATTCGCATTCGCATTACGCATTACGCGTATATGGAATGCGCCCTTTAGTATTATAGGGTCTTTGTGTACGATCAGTCCATTCTTCAATACTAACAGTACTACTACTAGTAGTAGTAGTACAGGTTGACCAGAACTATTTGACACCTTAGCGAGAACAGGGCCTAATAGTACTGGAAAAATAACTATCCACAATATCTGGTGCTGTTAACTTAGAAGTGACCTGCTAGCTGTAAGGTATGAGTACAGTGCGTATAGCTGGTGGCTCGAGGGAATGACATCATAGGTTGGAAGTAAATAAAGACACTCAGTTACTGGACGTTTTAAGTACCCCATATCCCACCAGGACAATTGAAGAGGTAATAGCTAAGACAAGCAAAGCTAAATTTTTCTCTGTCATTGACGCAAATAGTGGATATTGGCAGATAGAGTTAGATTATGAGAGTTCAAAATTATGTACCTTTAATACCCCATGGGGGCGTTTCCGTTATACCAGACTGCCATTTGGTATTAAAACCGCTGGTGACATTTTCATTGGCGAAATGAACAAAATATTGTATGGTTTGACAGGAGTCAATGTAATTGCTGATGATATTTTAGTGTACGGCAGCACTGAGGAGGAACACAATACTAATTTAGAAAACGTGTTCAAACGCGCTCGGGAGGCCAACCTCCGCCTCAACCCAAAGAAGTCTGTCATTTGTAAAACCGAGGTAAACTATGTGGGACACACATTAACCCAATCCGGATTAAAACCCACTGAGGACCGCATCCGAGCTATTCTCGACATGCCCACTCCAACTGACAAAGCTGCTGTTCAGCGTTTTTTGGGCATGGTAGGATATGTTGGAAAGTTCATCCCAAACCTGTCAAACATTTCCAAACCGTTAAGACAAGTCCTTGCTAAAAATGTGGTGTGGTTCTGGCAACATGAACAGGACCATGCATTTAACACGCTCAAGAATCTATTAATGACAGCACCTGTATTAAAATATTATGATGTAGATGAGCAAATAACTTTACAGGTAGATGCTTCCAAGTCCGGCCTAGGTGCTGCCATATTCCAGCAGTGCAGACCCATTGCCATGGCATCAAAGGCTTTGGATACAGGCCAATCCTCATATGCTGTAATTGAGAAAGAGTTATTGGCAATTTGTTTTGGGTGTGTCCGTTTCCATGACTACATATATGGTAAATAAGTTATCATTGAAACTGATCATAAACCACTTGTGTCGATAATGTCGAAACCGTTGCACCTATTGTCATCCAGGATGCAACGAATGCGTATGCGACTACAAAACTATAACATCATAATGAAATATGTTACAGGTAGTGAAATGTTTTTTGCTGACACACTATCACATGCAGACACCAACAAGTTTACACCACAGAATCTGTTTGATGATACAATTTCCATAGCAACCATAGAAATTGCACACGACATGCTAGCACGCATTGCAGCTGCTACCAAAAGAGACAGTGCCCTTATTGAAGTTACAAAATATCTCATACTAGTAGATTATTACTCTAAATTTCCTGAAGTGGTTGAACTTTTTCTCACAACATCAAGTGCTATCATTAAAGCTCTAAAAGAGATTTTTGGACGATATGGCATACCAACCGCCCTCATCTCTGACAACGGACCACAGTTTGCTAGCAACGAGTTCAAGGCTTTTGTAAATAAATACAAATTCAACCACGTCGTTTCTAGCCCATATTATCCTAAAAGTAATTGTCAAATAGAACGCTACGTGCAAACAATAAAAAAAAAGATGAAAAAAGCAGGAGAAAATGATCAGGATTTCAACCTATATTTATTAAACTACCGTAATACCCCTTTAAGGCTAATGAACGCCTCTCCAGCCCAACTACTCATGAGTCGTCGCCTTCGCTCTAAAATACCCGTCACTACAGACCGCTTGCACCCACAGGTTCAGACATCAAAGGCAGAAAACATTGCCAAAATACAGGAACGACAAAAACACTATTACGACAAGAGGGCTGAAAAAACCAAACATGAGTTAAAAGTACATGATCACATAAAATACAAGACACATGAAGGAAAATGGAAGGCTGGCACAGTAACACATACAAACAAGCAAAAACGAAGAGACTATGTAATTGAGAACAGTGCAGGGAAGACATTACACAGGAACAGGATTCATATGTTTCAGGTACCCGCACCTCATGTTCCGTCCTGCAAGCCGAGGCATGATGTGGCACTACCTAGTAACAAACAGTCGTTGCTCTCAAACAAACACATATCCACAAACAGAACCCCTACCATGTACACAACTCATAGCGGGCGTATCTCACGTCCGACAATGAGACTAGGGGTTTCGTAACAAGCATACATTGAGTTTAAGATAGTCATTACATTATAAGCGAAATATATATAAAATATATATATAGATATTTATATATATATATATATATATATATAGAAATCATCACTTGTTAATTAAGCTTAGTTGCAAGTTCATCCATTTGATTGTTCCTGGTTCGCTGTGTTCCTGACCTACTATGTGAAGTTATTTGTCTACCTATTTCCGATACCATACGATGATGCTGTACCGTATACAATGTATATGCCCCCCCCCCCCAGAGTCACCACAGTACATACCCTTCGGTGTAAATAAAAATAAAATAAATAAAAATAAATAAATAAAAAGGGGGGGAAGATGTAAGGTATGAGTACAGTGCGTATAGCTGGTGGCTCGAGGGAATGACGTCATAGGTTGGAAGTAAATAAACACACTCAGTTACTGGACGTTGTGGTGTTCGCCTGCTTTCAATACATTACACTAGCCACTAGGACTGCTATATGTCCCACTTTAGTTGCCACGAGTTTGTTGCACTTATGGGTCTATATGTGATTGATTAAATAGTCAGTGTCGAGTTGGTGAAACAAATGTGGTAAAGTTTTGTGGTGAAATAAGTATTGAACATAGGTGATGATTTAGTGCCATGTGGGCAGCAAAGGCCAAATTCACGGTGAGAAGCTATGGCTCCCCCCTCCCCCCTTGCCATTCACGTTACAGGCTTTTACAGGTTTGATCGATGATTGATATAAAACTAGGCGAAATCTTATTTGATATTTATTCGAAATGACTTGATAAATGAATGGAGAGAAGGTGAAATGAGCGCGGCGACAGCTCATGACCGAAATAATTAGTGACCAGGCGCAAGGAATCTATGGGTGACCAGGCGCAAGGAATCTATGGGTGAACAGTGTGAGGGTATATATGTGCGAGTAGAGTGAGTGAATCTGTTGGCGGAGAGTATGAACGAACTTGTGAATGAATTTGTGGGAGGAGAGTGCGATAGAATCTGGGTGGATGGTATGAGCGAATCTGCTGGTGGAAAGTGATTCTGTCGGTGGAGATTGAGTGAATCTGTGGGAGGAGAGTGAATCTATCGGTAGAGAGTGAGTGAATATGTGGGTGGAGAGTGAATCGTGGGTAGAGAATGAATGAATCTGTGGGTGGAAAGTGAATTTTCAGACCTGTGGAGAGTGAATCTGTGGATGGAGAGAGTGGAGGAATTTGTGTCCCCCACCCATACTAAATTAACATATTTCCATACGTGCTGCACTATGCAGTTTCAAATTAGCGATGACAAGGGCGCTACTGGCTGTGGCTATTCTGAGTGGACACAACGTTCCTTCTATATGCTAACACCTGCCTTAATCCCCCCTCCCGCTGTCACAAACACACATATTGTGTTAAAGCTAAAGTGATGAAGTCATGTCGAGGCTGTTTGCACATTTGCTTTGGACATGCATGAAAAGCAGGATTAGCGTCGAAATGTATGTACATGTATATATTAACATGGTGATGAAATATGCTCAAAAGGTAAAGTTAGTATTTTGGTGTGTGATGAATTTACTTACCCATCCCATAATGGTTAAGTGTATTAACACTTGTGTTCACTGCTGGGCAGCGCTATTCCTATTTGATTCATATATTTTAAATTATATTTGAGTAGTAATTTCGGTTTTGTTGGGTGTTTTTTGTTTACCATTTGCAACTGTTTTTAGATTTTAAACAGTCAGAAACCTGCGTTTACCATCGTTCTTTTACCATCGTTCTTTTACTATCCTTCTTTTTACCATCATTCTTTTACCATCATTCTTTTACCATACTTCTTTTACCATACTTCTTTTACCATCCTTCTTTTTACCATACTTCTTTTACCATCCTTCTTTTACTCTCCTTCTTTTTACCATACTTCTTTTACCATACTTCTTTTACCATACTTCTTTTTGCTTTACTTCTTGACAAAATTAGAAGAGCTGCAAATTGGTAGATCTGTAAATTGGTATGGTTGGCAACTGGCAGGGTTGACAACAAACTAGTTTAGTAACAAACGGCGCCCCATACCTTCCCACACTCTTGTGAGTCGTATCCTGCTGCTGCGCGAAGTACAATGTGAGAAAAGTGTCTAAAACAATGCGTGTTTGTTGAGCAGCTTTAGACTTCTGAACAAACACTAGACAAACAGGAGATATTAAAAGGTGGATACTTTATGAAACTCTGCAATGAGAAAATATCACATGTCACCCTATGACTGAGAGGACGGGGCAGATTGACGAAATGTCATTGCAAAGTGTTAAAACCTCACCTGCGAATAAAAAAAACAAAAACAACAAAAAACAAATAAAGAAACAATTTTAATGGCTGAGCACTCTGGTTATGAATTCATGATAAACAATTCAACTTTGGTCACTTCCACCAGAGTGGCATCCATTTTGAATCACACAACCGCGAGTGTTGGTAACTCCGCCATTAGATAATGCCACCGATATGGTTTATCACATAATGGTACAGATGGATTCCACCAGATGGCAGCTCTATATTGAAACAGGACGATGCACGAGTCCGGAATATAGCAGAGAATGTAGATATATACATGGTCTCTGAATATAGTCAGAAACCGTGAATATATATATATAATGACAGTTCAACACAAAATTGGTCAAAGGATTGATGCGGAGTCTAGCTTTAACCCATGCAGAGCACAGGTTAAAGCTAGTTGTAAATTTGTAATTATAGGTGGCAGGCTTCAGCGCCGAATGCTGAGCTGCTTCAGTATGTGTGCGGTGGTGGTGGCTGGGGGGGGGGGGGGGGCGATGGTATATGTCGGCATCCTTGTTGTTGGGTATCAAAATCACGCCATCCATTACGATGTTAATTTCGCGACGTCACAGAAAAACAAGCCTTTGGACCATTAATTTATTGTCCTTTTGTCAAAGTCGTCTGCTATAATCTACACGCAGTCACCGCATGCCATACTAGTTAATCTGTTACTGATATGTTGGCAGTTATATTATATTACATGGCCGCCCTGTAATTGTGACAGGCAGGGAAGACGGGTAAGAACTGACCTTGTATGTAATGGTATAAAAGGTTAAGAACCCGTCCTGTAATGTTACAAACCTAATTGTATATTAACAATGTGACTTGTAAGTTGTAATGCTACAGGAACGTATATCAGCAATAGCCCATCGTGTATGTTACACACACACACATCTCTTAATAATCTGCTCTGTAGTGTTACATATCCAAGTCTTTGCTAAGAACCCTCCCTGTAATGGTACAGTCTATGTTGACAACCCGCCCTGTAATGTTGTAGGTGCAGAAGAGCGTCATGTCGCACCGTGCGTGCGCCCGCCTCGGCGGCGTCTTGGCGGTGATCATCCTGCTGGTCTTGCTGCTACTCTACTCGCAGACCGCGGTGCACCCTGGGTCTGCACACGGCACGCTCCCTGCTAACAGTCAGTATGACCGGAACCAGCCGCAACACTCCCCGGATGCAACCCCGGGCGCCGTCCTGGTGGGGCAGCGATGGGGCGCCCCGGACCCGGCCGGCATCCCAGACCTGGTGAAACTCAACATGGACGACAACTCCCTACCACGCCTCCTGACGGCGGGTGGTGGCGGCGACCTGCAGCAGCTGCTGCCCAACCTGGTGCCGGCCGTCGTGCACTTCACCTGGTGTGGCAATCGCTGGTTCGAGTTCAAGCCCTACCTGTCGATTCTGAGCGTTATCAGGTTAGGTGCTATGGACACAATACACAATTTCCGCGACGCATGCGCAGAGCATAATCCAGACTGGACTTGTGGGTCACAGAGTCTGTGGAGAGGCAATTGAGGCTCTGTTAACACTGGCTTCATATTTAGCAACTGACACAGTCTTTTCGGCACAAATGTGGATTTATAGAGAAAACATACTTACCATTTTTGAATCATTTTTGATAATTATAGCTGTATCCTATTGATTGATTGAAAAGCTCGATCGTCAGTGTAAAACAACACAGTGACACACTGTCGACCCACAACACGAGTGTCGTTGCCTATCACCAGGTGTCATACTAGTCGCGGAAATCGTGTAGTAAATGAAATGAAATTGCAGATTTGTCTTTAAAAAGAAACAAACTGAACAAAGGCTGATTCATGTAATCACTTTGCTATATAACTTTGACATCACTTGTCCTGTGGTAATGTGTAAAATGATTGCATGTGTGTATAGATACAAGGTCATATCTGATTCTATGTAAATAACCCCACAAAAAACTACCAAGTTGCTGATTTGTTTCAACAATATATCTTGTATAAGAATGAAAATTACAGTGATGAATGTCTCCTAAGAAATAGGATCAAATTGGGCGAAGGCTATTCATGGAGTCACTATTGTATAACTTTGACAGCACTTGTCCTGTTGCCATACATCCTTACATATATACTTAGGGGGAGAAATCTGGTTCTAGGTAAAGATTTCAATTGAAGATTTGTTCTAACAATGTATTTTACATAAGTATTAAGTTTAATTTAATGAAACATTGGTTGCTCGGCTGGAAGATCACCCCTTGAGGAAGTCATACAGTTACCTTACTACATGCCTGTGTTTAAGAAAAACTCAACTCAACTCAACTCAAGACCCATATGTATTTAGATGGGCACACCTATATGTAGTTGGTGTAATGCTGCCTTTGATACTTTAAGGCTGTATACACTCTGTAAGGTTGTATTTATGTGGTGTACGCCTGTACTTTGATGTTATCAGGCTGTACGTATACACACTTTAAGGCTAATGCCCTGTGGTTCTTTATTTTGCGGCAGGACGGTGAAGCCAGACAAGCTGTTGCTGCACTATGAGAGCCCGCCGCTACGTGACAAGATCTACTACCACACCTGGCTAGAGGACCTTGTGCATGACTTCCCTTTCTTTGAGATCCAGCAGATGACGCTTGAACAGACACGCGTCTGCCATGGCATGCGCAACGACAAGGTGAGTTCTGGCTTGTGTTGTCAACACAGATGTCGTGCTGTCAACACGAACATGTGGTGCAGTCAACATAGGCATGTAAGCCTACTGCTGTCAACACGGGAATGTACTGCTGTTAAAACGGGTATGTACTGCTGTCAAAACAGTCGTGTACTGCTGTCAACCTGGGCATGGGGTTGTGTCAAGAAGGGCATGTACTGCTGTCAACACTAACATGTGGTGCTGTCAACGGGCATGCACTGCTATCAAACTGGGGATGCACTGCTGTCAACCTGGGTATGCACTGCTGTCACCACGGGGATGCACTGCTGTCAATACTGTCATGTACTAGTGTCAACCAGCAAGCATGTGATGCTGTGAACACAGTCATGTACTGCTGTCAATATGGGCGTGGTGTACTGTGAACAAGGGCATGTCAGAAGGCAAGCATGTGGTGCTGTCAACACGGTCATGTAGGGCTGTCAACACGGGTGTGTGGTGCAGTCAACATTGGCATGTGGTGCTGTCAACATGGGCATCTACATGATGCTGTCAATGCGGGAATGTGGGACTGTCAACACAGACATGTGGGACTGTCATGTCAGCACGGCCAGATTAAGCTACCGGGGTCCTAAATTAAAAATACACATAAATATTAAAACGCATATCTTTTTTACTTGCATAGTAAAGTAATTATTTTTTTCATGTGATTTACAGCCAAATAATAGGACAAATATGCCTGACATTTAAGTAATATTATTGCATAGGCCTACATGTAGGTATCAGTTGATAGCAAAAAAAACCTGTTTGTTTTATTTAACAGCGCCTCTAGAGCACATTGATTTTACCATCGGCTATTGGATGTCAAACATATGGTCATTTTGACATATTTCTTTGGAGGAAACCTGCTGCCGCCATATAGGCTACTCTTTCCGATAAGCAGCAAGAAGTCTTTTATATGCACTTTCCCTCAGACAGGACAGCACATACCACAGCCTTTGATGAACCAGTTATGGACCACTGGTTGGAATGGAAAATAGCCCAAACCTCAAATGGGTCCACTGAGCAGGATCGATAGGATGACTCACACCTTTACAGGTGGACACTCTACTGCCTGAGCTACGTCCCGCTCCTGAATTGATAGCTTGCAAGCATTTAGTGCGGATCCCTTGAAAATGAGGGCCCATAGCATATTATACATTTGCTACTAGGTTAATATGGCACTGCTGTCAACAAGGGCATCTGTTGCTGTCAACGATTCAGTGTTCCTTCGCATGTTTCGTCTTGTTGCAGGTGCAAGCTATCGCCGAACTGTTGGGTACCGAAGGCGGCATCTACGTCGGGGAGAACACGTGGATGCTCGATTTCCCGGCCACAAACCGCCATGTGGACCTAGACCTGTCACTCTCAAGCGACAGCATCGAAGGTTATGTCATCTTACGTCCGGGTGTCTACACCAGCAACAACACATCGTACGTAAACCCGCCAGTCCTCGTCGCTTTAGGCTAAAACTTAGGTGAATCTTTCTCGTGGTCTCTGTACAGTGGACCTTCAATAACAATGCCATCACCCAGTGTTTACAATGCAGAATGACCCCCCCCCCCAAAAAAAACACAAAAAAACAAACAACCAACCTACTCCCCAAGATTGTGGCCACAGGAAGCTCTTGATTTAACTCTATTAATCTACAGGATTTAATCAATTATCCACTTCAAAATAGCTGGTTAAGATAAATAAATATTTAAGTAATAGATTTAGCACATTAGATTGCATAATGCGTGATTATTTCCATAACCTAGCCTTTCGACAATTTTTCTAACGGGTTGTTTAGCAGCCCTGTCGCAGAGAGAGTGCTGCGGGAGCAACTATTGTGTACCTCTGTAGACTTGTAGGTAAGTAAGTAGAATCACACAAAACTATTATTATTTTTAAATTGCACAGTTCGATGGTTTGAGGTTTTTTTTCATGTTTCTGTGATAAATATATTAGAATGATCATTGTAACATACTTTAATTTAGTTTAAAGTAACTTTTATTTTAGATAGCTAACTTTTGAGATATTTGAAGTGCAAGCATGTCAAAACCATCGGCTTCTGCAGTAACTACGGTAACAGATTCTATTAATTTGACTCAGTATTTCCTGCTATACAGAAACAAATGTTTAATAAGTGCATCAGTACCTAGGTTAGATATGTAGAATCAAATCTAGATAATTGTTTTGGTTATGAAAATGTGATATTTTCATCAGACTCTGCAACTTTAAAAAGGATGGTGGGAGGAAGGAGGAAGGAGGAACACGTTATGCAGCTTTAATATCACGTGGTCGGCGCGTGACCTACAACTCTGGTTCTTTGCAGGTTGGAGACACTGGCGGCAGAGCTGGGCGCGCAGCGTGAGCGGCGCGTCCGTCGCCAGGAGTGCGCGACGACGACGCAGCTGTACAACGGGCTGCAGCGGCCGCACTGCCTGCTCGTCAACGACCCCGTCTTCAGCCGCTTCTACCCGAGCGACATCTGGCGGCTGGAGGACGCGTTTGGCGCCGTGGCGAGGCGCATCTTCTACGGAACGGAGCGCGTGCTGCGGCCGATGCCCTCTTACGACACGCTAGTGCCCAACATCGGCCACATGATCTGGATCGGCGGGCGCCCCATGGACTTCGTGTTCTACCTGAGCGTGCTGTCGATGCTGGGCGTACTGCGCGTCGACACAGTGTTCATTCACGGCGACGTGCCGCCCACAGGGCCCTACTGGGCACGCCTCATGACGGACCGGCGCCTTGCGCCGCGCGTCCGCTTCGTGACGCGGCCTCAGCCGCTCATGGTGTACCAGGGAACCGTGCAGCCGTGGTTCCGCGCGCTCATGTCCGACATCATCCGCGTCGACATCATGATCAAGTACGGCGGCATCTACGCCGACACGGACGCCATCTGGGCGCGGCCTTTATCGTACGAGGACCGCGGGTATGATGCCGTCGCCTCGTACGACTGGGTGGACTGGAGCTTCCCGTACCCGGACTCGGTCAACTTCGGGCTGTCGTACGGCAAGCGGAACGCGCCCTTTTGGCGCCTGTTCCGCGACACGATGCGGACACTGCACAACGACGTGCACGGCTTCACGGGCGTCATGAAGCCCTACAAGATCCTCGAGAAGTTCCCGCACCTGCTGCGCATCGACCGCCATCTGCAGGTGATCTGCTACCAGTTCCGCTGCCACCCGACCTGGGTGAAGGACTACCACAATCAGAGCATCAACCATGTGACGACCGGGTCGCTCAACAACTGGCGAGAGTCGGTGAACGCCTTCCACTGGACGCACCCAAACCCGCCCGAGCTGACGAACGAGACGACCCTAGCGGCCAGCTCGGGCATCTTCGCCGACCTGGCGCGCATGGTGTTGGCTAAGGCGAAGCTCTTGTAACCCAGGGTGCCTGGTTCGCTCGTGTTAAAGTTGCATAGTCCGATGAAAGCATCAGATTTGTCTCAACTCAAAACACCTAACTAGATTCGCTCTTAGATACACCAGTGCACTTAGTAAGCATTTATTGCTGTACAGAAGGAATACCTTAGTAAATTTTAAAGAACCCGTCACTGTTGAAACCTATGGTGCTCAGCATTTTGGTGTGCACACCAAAATTTGCTTGGCATTTTTTTCCCACTTGAAATATCTCCAAAGTTGGCTCTTTAATATAAGAGTTCCTTTAAACTGAAAGTATAATTGATCTAAAAAATATGGCAGAGACTCAAAACCATTGGGTTATGCAACTTTAGCATACTTTTGTACATTCCGTAAGAAAGAGTGAGAAAGGATTCAGTCTCATGTTCATGTACTACAAGTTTAAGAAGTCCCTTAGCTTCGTTATCTGAATAGAATGCGTCTCTGAAAATGGTAATTCCTCCCGCCTCATACTTACCTCCACCAACCCCCGTAATTCATCCATGGTCCTCGTATACCAAGTACAATATGCAACCTTTTTCGAGTCAGCAAACAGGTCACATTATGACGTCATACCATATCCGGTTTAGGATGTCGGATTGACATTGGGATGAAAATCAATACAACATCCTCCGTTTGGACTGTGTGAATAGTCTTTTATGGTGAGATACTCATACAGAAGGCCAACACCTATTGTGGTTTGAGAACGACATATGTTGCTGCCTCCCCTCCGCTTTTTTATATGACCGTATTTAAATTTAAGTCGTGCGTTGTGTCCGGGTAACGAAGGCAGGTGCGTCCACACGGAGCGCAGCGCGAACTGGCAGTGTTAGGTCACTGAGCACGTGACTAATAAACAGCGAGCACAGGATTGTGCTCGCTGTCAGTAAGAGATTGCTTGGGAATGCACCTGGATGTGGTGAATGTGAATCTGGGCGCCAGTTCAACTCTTACAGGTATTCATTTTTAATACACCTGATATTGCAGGTATTTATTCATAACCCAGATGATGTGAACTAACCATGTTAAGCTGGACCGTGAACTTACAGAGTTACAACGTGACCTTGTAACGAAGGTAACCGGAGAGATAGACACTTCTGGTTGTTGGTCGGCAGCAGTGGTACTGTAGTCATAGCCAGCAGAGGGAACCACCTGTTTCAGTAGCTCGTTCCCACAACCCCGTGGGTAACCAGCGGAACATCGACATGCGCTGACAGTTCTCCATGACGCATAATGAGTGCAGCAATGAGGACGACCCAACGAGTGAGTGCTGATTCACTTCGTGCCACTTCCAGAAAGAACTCAGTGAGCCTGGTATCATCCCTAGCCTTTATTCATTCAATGAAGATCAGTATGTCTACTCGCCTGGCCTACTTGCCTTAGTTTACACAGAGGTTACCACGAGGTCAACCTCTAGTGAAAACAGATTTAGTATTAGTTTCGTATTCAGACATAATCACAAATTGTACTTATATATAGCACAGATTAAAGTGTTTGTTGTAGTTTTGAAATTTACTGTACTTTTACCTATGTTTGAATCACACCACAACAGTAGTGGAAATATCTGGAGAATTACTATGCAAATGCATACTTAATGAAGGTCCTTGTTAAGTTGACCCAGTAGCTCGATGAGTCGAGAAGGGTAAAGAGCGATGAAAGGAGGAGACCAAACCAGCTCTTACGTGGAAGGCAAGGCATTCAGAGCTAGTAAAATATCTATTTAAAGAGGGGAACTTTAAAGAGGGGAAGGTGTCATGATATATGCTACACTTATGGGCCACCATACTAACCCACTGATCTATGGTATTGCCACCTGGTGATTAAATAAAGAGTTGACAACATGGCTTCCAAGATCCAGCAGAGTCTCTCAGTTACTGTCCAGTGAACCACTACACAACCATCACAAGCACTTCCTCCATTGGTCTGTCTGATATAACCAGGGGGCCAGACCCGACCAGCCACAACATTTGAAGCATTCTGCACTGGATGAATGCTTCTCTAGGTTCCACGGGGCCTCTACATTTTGCGTGGATAGAAATGACTACGTAAGTGACACACACAGCCCCATAGAATTAAAAAGTGTACGACTGACCGGAGCAGCATAGCTTAAAGTTGCATAGTCCGAGAAATGACATTTTCAAAACCAAAATACGCATCTAGATTTAATTACTGAACTTATTAAACATTTCTGGTAAAAGGGCGTAATAAGTCGATTTAATCAAACCTGGTACTACTGAAGCATATGGTGTTAGTCTTGCCATGCTTGCCTAAAAATAATTGCTGGTTTTCACTTCAAATATCTACAATGGTCAGCCATTTAAAATAAGTTACTTCAAACTAAAGTAAAGTAGATCATAGCGATTAATAAATAACATGTATTTATCTCAGAAAATGGCAGAAACTCAAAACCATTGGACGATGCAACTTTAATGTTCTGATTAACAGGGATGGAGTTTAAGCAATGAGGACCTTTCAGTTTGCATGACTCTCTCATCAGATGGCGCACCATGCCGGTCTCTGTATGCTTTAGTGTGTGGTGAGTGTGTATGGTGGGGTGGGTGTGGTTGGATTGTAGGTGTGTATGGACAAATTCCTGACCTAAAAACCTACAAAAAATATTTGTGCAAAATAAGGCTAGGAAACCCCCACTAAGCTGCACTGCAAAGGGGCATGTGATATGTCACGGCCCATCAGCAGGATGCCCAATGGAAGGTAATCATGCCAAAAGTAGCCAGATAGCACACCACACAAGCCTATGATATGTAAATAGGAGTAGGCGAGTCTAGTAGTAAGAGTAGAAAAAATAAAACACATATATGCCAAGAAAATCCAAAAAAAACTAACATACCAACCAACTATCTATCTGCTACTGAAATGCAGGCAATCAAATACCTTATCAGCAGCTACTGTGTGATAAGATGACACCAACACTACAGCTGGCCAGCATTGAAAACAAGCCTGAATACCCAGGCTTATATGCTATGGACAGTATAAATTCAGCCTCAATTAATTTAAAAAAAAAAAAAAATGGTGGGTGTGTTGTGGAGGTGTAGGGGTGTGGTGACGATTTTTGTGTGTGTGGTGGGTGTGTGTGTGGATTTAGGGGTATGTGGTGGGGTGGTGGGTGTGGTTGGAGTGTAGGTGTGTATGGTGGGTGGCGGGGGCGTATGTGGGGGGTGGGGGTGGAGGTGTAGGGGTGTGGTGAGGATTTTAGTGTGTGTGGTGGGGGATGATGGGGTGTGTGGTGAGTGGGTGTGTGGTGAGTGGGTAGGGTGTGGTGGGGGTGTAGGTGTGTGTTGTGGGGGTTGACGGTGTGTGTGGTGGGGGTGTAGGTGGTTTGTGGTGGAGGTGTAGGGGTGTCTTGCAGAGCGGCACCTCACAATCTTTAGCATTCCTAAACCCCCACCACACACCTACACCCCCACCTCAGCCCTAAACCCCTACCACACACACCTATACCCCCTACACCCCACAACACACACCTATACCCCCAGTACCCCTTATACCCCCACCACAACCCTAAACCCCCACCACACACCTACACCCCCATCACACACCTACACCCCCACCACACACACCACACCTACACCACACACACATACACCCTCACCACACACACCTACACCCTCACCACACACATCATCATCACGCTGTCGGTCGCGATGCGACAAAGACTGCTTTCATTACTTGACTGCTGCTCTCCATTTAGCTCTCTGCTGTGAGAGTGATGTCCATGAGTCGGTCTTAATGTCTCTCAGCATCAGGTTTCTCTTGATGGTATCCTTGAACCGGAGACGAGGCACCCTCTCTTTCTGTAACCAGAAGACAGTTGATAGTAGAGGATCTGCTTTGGTAGCCTGTCTGATGACATCCTCATGAGGTGTCCCAGTCCACCGGAGATTCTTTTTGATCAGAAGATCTTCCATAGAGGGCAGCCCCGTCCGTTCGGGTATTTTCTTATTTGTCACTTTGTCCTTCCAGGTTAGCCTCATGATTGAATGCAGATGTCGCATCATGAAGGCATGCAGCTTTTTCACCTGTCGTCTGCACACTGTCCAGGCCTCGGCTCCGTATAGTAGGGTGGATAGCACAATTGCATGGTAGATCTTGCCTTTGACCCGCATGGACAAATGGTGGTTGTTCCAGAGTGTCTGGCGTAGTCGGCTGAAAGATGCGCTAGCCTTGGCCATCCTCCTCTGTATTTCAGCATCAATGCGGCGGCCATCACTTGATACAGTGCTTCCGAGGTAGGTGAATTCCGGAACAGAGTTCAGCTTGTTTCCGTCACCACACACACATACACATCAACCACACACACCTACACCACCACACACACACACACACACCACACACCCACCACAGACCTACACCCCCACCACACACCTAAACCCTGAGGTGTATGGGTGTGGTGGGGGATTGGGGTGTCGGTGTGTGTGGTGGAGGTGTAGGGGTGTCTTTCAGAGCAGCACCTCACAATCTTTAGCATCCCTAAACCCCCACCACACACCTGTGCCCCCGACACCCCACAACACACACCTATACCCCCAGTATCCCCTTACACCACACCTACACTTTGGCCGACTTTGACAGGGAACGGGTGCTGCCACCAAGTGTATAGTGAGAGAAATGTCTCATGAAACGTCCCCCATTGAAGGAACATATTCTGCCATAGATAGATTGATCTGTACCCAGATTAGGGGTGAATGACGATAGTGTCTAAGTCCGAGCAAAGAGCGCTTTGATATAAAACAACTATGAATAAGCGGTGTATCTATGTTGGCATAATGTTGTGGAATTAGGAGAGAATGCACAGAAAACAATATGGCAGCCATTGTAGACTCAATTCGACCTTTAGAGTCTATTCATCTACACAATTTAAATAATTATTGATTCCAAAAGTAGCGGCTATGACAGATAAGTATTTTAACAATATAATATTGTTTAGCATTTTATTTTGTAATTCCATAACCCAGCCTTCTGACACTTGTTCAGCCATGTTCACGATCATGTGACGATGCAGTGTTACCGGAGTAACTAATTTTGTTATATCAATAAAAAAATGTTCAAGGTTTAAAAGGAACAAATAGACCAGTTATGGGATCAAGGAAATGAAGCCCATTCGATTTAATTCTGATTACTTTATTCAGATTCACACCCGAGCAATCAACTAGAACCGATCATAAGAATAGAACAGAACAGAAGACAGAAACACAACCCGCGTGGTGGCGCTACCATGTGGCTTGTGACTGAAACAAATATTTAGCCACTTTACATTAATTTGAGAAACCGCCATGTCAAAAGGCGAGGCCAGAAACTACCAGTTTTTCTGGCCGTTTCTACTTTGTACAAAGCATTCCTTGAGAGAGCTGCTTTAAAAAGAAATACAATGCATCCTGTGGGTGGTTGGGTGGGGTGCCATCAAACTTCCACAATATGTCCTGGAACCTAACTAACACCATATATGGTACTGTAAATGAGAGCAAGACTATTGAGGTCACAATATTGACCTAATTGGATAGTGACCTCCCTGCTTAATGGCTGTCTCAAAACTTAAAACAAATCTCTCAAACTGACCGGAATTTAGCTGTAAAGTATTATATCATTTTGCGGGAGGTCGTGACAGTATCAACGTGCAGGTGGCTAGTCTAAAGGACGGTTTATACTTTTGACGGCGTGTGATGCCGTCAACTTTACGCCGTTTAGCGCCGTGCGACGCCGCAAAACGGGGTAAAGTTCAACATAGTTGAACTCTGGTCAACGCTTGGGCCGTCTAACGCCGACGTAAAGTCTAAAAATGGGAGCGTTGGATTGCGCCGTGTTGCGCCGTTACAAGTGTAAACGGGCCTTAAAGCCCACCTGGTGGTGCGTGTGTGGTGTACTGTGCCAGCCGGCAGATGGCAGGGCGGTAGGCTTGGAACCTGACTGGGAACCTGACTGGGAGCGTCTGGTGTCCACCTAGTATTGTGTATGTGGTGCACCGTGCCAGATGGCAGGGGGCAGGGCGGTAGGCAAGAGACTGACTGGGAGTGCCTGGTGCCCACGTGGGCCGCATTCAGGGTACGCCTCGGAGAAGTCTCAGACACGCTTTTTGGCTTGTTTGCGTTCCGAGTGCATCTCGGAGACCCCTCCCATTTCAGACAGGAGACAAAAAGCACCTCGAAAATGGCTCCCGTATTCCGTGGTTTCAACCAATCAGAGCGCATCTTTTCCATTGCAAAACGGCTTTTACCGTTCAGACTAATGTGATGTCAGGGATTTCCCCAAGACGTCTCGGAGGCAAGACGTCTACGCATGTAGTGTACCATACCAGCCAGCAGGGGGCAGGGTGGTAGGCTGGGGACCTGACTGGAAGTGTCTGGTGCCCACCTGGGGCATATTCGATTAATCAACTCGGGTCACCCGAGCTACTTTTTGGCACATGCGCACATCCTAGACTCGTGTTGAATAAACGAACACGCTTCTCTATGCTCGGGGTGGAAAAAATGGTGGCTTAATCCAAAACTTGTTCTTTTTAAAAAATAACCGATATAACTACAGGAAAATAGGACTTAAAGTGTTTTTTGATTGCATAGTTTAGTTATATTTCCATTTCATTAATCTGATTAATTTTTGTTAAACAAAAAAAAAACCCACATAGGACTTGTACTGCTACAGGACGGTACCAGCATAAATGTGACGTCATTGCTCCTAGCCAACAACAGCAAAGAGGTGGGTTACTGGGTTCGGGACCTTTTGCACACGGCTCGTGTATTTGTCAACTCCACTCGTGGTGTTCGATTTGAAATTCTAGCAACTCGAATATTCGCCGTCAATATGGCCTATGCTGCCGACACGGCGTAAAGCAACCACCAATCAATCAATCAATCCATACAGAAACAAATGTTTAATAAGTGAATCAATATCTAATTTAGATATGTAGAATTAAATCGAGATATTAGTTTTGGTTTTGAAATGTTAATGCCTCATCGGAGTATGCAGCTTTAACTTGATTCACACCAGCCGAACATAATTTCGACAAGTACGAAACTGAGTGCCCAGTCGAACATGCCATTTGAAACAGGATAGCATTCTGCTCGGCAGATTGACACTAGTACCATATGAAGTCACCAGGGCCGTAATCGATTAACACGACCCGAGCGACTCAGGTCACCCGAGTCGTCAGAATTTCAAATCGAACACTGCGAGTAGAGTCGACAAATACACGTGCCGTGTGCAAAACGATCCGACCCAAGTAACCCACCTCCTAGCTGGGGTTGCCTATGAGCGATGACGTCACATTTGCGCTGGTACCGTCCTGCAGGATAACAGCCACCAGTACCAGTCATATATGTTTTTTTTAAAGAATAACTTAGATTAATGAAATGGAAATATAGATAAAGTAGGCCATCATAAAATACTTTAAATCCTATTTTGCTGTAGTTTTATCGATTATTAAAAAAATAATAATAAAGTGTCCACCCGAGCGCGGAGAAGCGTATTCGATTATTCGACCCGAGTCTGTAGGATGTGCGCATGCGCCAAAAAGTGGCTCGGGTGACCAGAGTCGATTAATCGATTACGCCCCTGGATAGTGTTCCAAAGTGACTCCTAAAATAGCCCTGTACATGTGCAATAAAACACGAAAGACATGAGTGTGCATAGCTGGAGGCATTATGTGAGTGGGCGGAGTGATTTCAGATAGGCCTCATCTTTTGAAATCACTGCCCACCTCTCGGACTATTACATATTCCCATCATCATCATCATGCTGTCGGTCGCGATGCGACAAAGACTGCTTTCATTACTTGTCTGCCGCTCTCCTTTGTGCGGTTGTACATTTGATGAAAGCTGCCTGCAAAAGTGTTGAAGTGCTGCTGGCTTTTGCAAGTTACCAGTGGCACTCTCTCAGGGAGCAAATAGAGGTTTCACACTGGCAAGAACATGTCAAGACAGGCACAAAACTATTTGTCCCTGCAGTGGCTGGTCGGGAGATGTTGGGAGTTCCATACATCAACTGCCCTTAATGCTGCCGCAGTGACATGGTTTTCTGTTTAGGGTTTGCTCCCTTAGCCTTCGGTTCTGTCAAGAACCTGTACCACAAGGCAGTGGTTTACAACTCTGCAGGGCAGGGGCGTTAAACTCCCTGAGGTATTGCTATGCCTGCAATACCTGCATACCACATATTCCCATGCAGAGGTAAAATGGTGTACATTTCTACTACGGCGTAGTACCTGCGTGTGCAGTAGAAGGTCACTCAACTCACGAACCTACCAGAGACGTGGCACAGATCTCGGACACATGGTTCGGCTATTGACAGCAGCCAACTGCAGTCTATCACACAGTGTGCTATAGACCTATTTCATATAACGTCAGCATGGGTATTTATGTCAGTGCATGTGCTGTTTGGCTGCAGGATGACACACTATCACACTGCCAACTCAATGGCTATGAGCAATCTTCATTGAGAAAAGGAGAACTATCTCTAAAGCCACACCACCTAGAAGCAACCCGCTTGGCACATACACAGAAACATATTCACCGAAAGGATTATATTAAATCCATAAGGTTAGGGTTCTGTATTTCTATTAATTTTGAATCAAATCGAGTTGTTGCACAGCGCGTATCGGCAAACTCAATGCATTGTCAATGGGCATGAGCAATCTTCATAGAGAAAAGATTAAATATCTCTAAAACCACACGACCTAGAAGCAACCCGCTTGGCATATATACAGAAAGAATATTCAACGAAAGGATTATATTAAATTCATAAGGTTAGGCTTCTGTATTTCTATTAATTTTGAATAAAATCGATGTGTTGCACTGCGCATACCAGCAAACTTTATGCATTGTCAATGGCCGTGAGCAATCTTCATACAGAAAAAGTGTAATATCTCTCAAACTACACCACCTAGAAGCAAACCGCTTGGCACACATACAGAAAACATGTTCAACGAAGAGATTATATTAAATTTATAAGGTTAGTTTTCTGCATTTCTATTAATTTTGAATTAAATCGACGTCTTGCACTGCACGTACATGCAAACCCAATAGCAGTGTGCCTTCGTTCTGCAGCGAAGGTGCGCGTGCATACACAATGTTTATAAACGTTGAAAGGGGTCAAAAGTATAACAGGATCTACACGAGTTGGTTATATATCACGACTCCAATATTGTAGACAATACCAAGGTACATATAGGCTTATTGGTGGGCACTAGGGGCGTAATCGATCAATCAACTCGCGTCACCCGAGCCACTTTTTGCCGCATGCGCACATCCTACAGACTCCGGTCGAATAATCTAATACGCTTCTTCATGCTCAGAGTGGACAAAATGGTGGCTTAATCGAAAACCTTTTTTTTTTTTTAATAACCGATATAACCACAGCAAAATAGGATTTAAAGTATTTTATGATTGCATGGTTTAGTTATATTTCCATTTCGTTAATCTGTGTTATTGCCAAAAAAAAACATGTAGGACTGGCAGCAAGTGATCCATACAACTTCTGAGGAATGAGTACCAAGAACTGCCGGTGGCGGCGCCACCGAAGGCAAATGAGTGCCACAGTGAATAGATCTGGGTCTGTCAGTGGACAATAACGAATCATAACAATAATAGGAAATAATAAGAAATACCTCATACCGATGATTTTATACACGTATATACATATACTAACTATATAGGCCTAACTATATGCAAACATTAAAAAATATAACTTCTGTACAAATTCATTTATTAAAATACAAACCACTTCATTATTTTACATCGGTAACATTTGTTTACTTCAATGTAATCATTAAAAGTCCTATATAAAGTAAAGCATATTTCTCAAACGGTATTTAATCTATCAACATGTAGAAGTATCGATTCTGTACAAATTCATTTATTTAAATAAAAGACACTTTAACATCTTACATTAGTAAGAAATTGTTATTTCAGAGGCATTTCCAATGTAATAATTAAAAGACTCATACAAAGTAAAGCACATTTCCCCCAAAATTATTTAATCTACAAACCAAACCTGCAGAATAAGCATTTGCTCACATTTTATCACGGGATACTAGACGCCACAATTAAAATACACCAACTACTAATTAAGTTGTATAATCGAATAGTTTTGAAGGCTTTTAAATATAAATATGTTAGGATGATCATTATAATGTACGTTACTGTACTTTGAAGTAATTTTGATTTGAAGTGGTTAATTTGAAGTAAATTTTTCATGATTAATTTTGGTGTGCATCCTGAAACGCTGGACATGGGCTTTATTTCCCCATTTTCAATCGTAGCAGCATGAGACAAGAACCCCAAACTGCAGCCATACCGACATTAGGTATGTAGAATCAAATCTAGGTGAGTGTTTTGGTTACAAGAATCTGATTCTTTCATCGGACTATGCAGCTGTAAGACATTTAGCCACGTATGACTTTGTGCCACGGTGTGAGCTGTTGTTAGTACTTTGATTGCCAGGCAGTACTGCCAAAGAACGACCCTTCTTAACTCTAAGCTTAAATAAAGTCTTCACCTCTGTAATCAAACATCTCCAGTTACGATCAGTTCTCTAAAGTGGTGCTGTGGACTGGTTTGGTCATTGCCTTGGCTATATTCATTGTCTGGTTTGGTCGTTGCTTCGGCTATTTTCATTGTCTGGTGAGTTTGACTGGTTTGGTCGTTGCTTCGGCTATTTTCATTGTCTGGTGAGTTTGACTGGTTTGGTCGTTGCTTCAGCTATTTTCATTTTCTGGTGAGTTTGACTGGTTTGGTCGTTGCTTCGGCTATTTTCATTGTCTGGTGAAGTTGACTCCTTTTGTCACATGTTGCTTACTGATACTTGTAGTTCTTCCTCTTGAGGCTAGAGTCATTTACTTCCCTTACAACTGCACTGCACAACATCAACTTAGTTTTTCACAAATTGTCTAATCTGGGATCAGTATTCTGCTTGCCACATGCCATCCTGCGCAGGTTATTTTGGTGCTTCACAATTCTGTCTTCTTTATCATACTATTACTCACGAATTGTCGGATTACTATATCAGTTTCAGTTTCCAGATTGTGTTCATAGCCTGAAATGATGAAGTGTTATTTAATAAAATATTAGGTATACTATTTTATAAATAATATTTGATATTTTATATATATCATAATATGAAATCACTTATTGAATTTGTTATGAATTTTCTGTACAGCTTGCAGATTTTGATTACATTTACAGTCTGGTGACATTTCCTTAGTTAGCTAATTACTATGAACTGTGATCCCACAATCTGGTGTCATTTCCTTTGTTATCCAAGTGTGACCTCACAGTCTGGTGGAATTTCTTTTGTTAGCTGTAGACTGTCAACTGTGACCTCATAATCTGGTGTCATTTCCTTTGTTATCCATTGACTACCAAGTGTGACCTCAGAGTCTGGTGTAATTTCTTTTGTTAGTTATCGACTGTCAACTGTGACCTCACAGTCTGTGTCATTTCCTTTGATAGCTGTAGACTGCCAAGTGTGACCTCACAGTCTGGTGTCATTTCCCTAGTTAGCTGTAGACTGTCAACTGTGACCCCACCGTCTGGTGTCATTTCCTTTGTTAGCTATAAACTGTCAACTGTGACCTCACAGTCTGGTGTCAGTTCCTTAGTTAGCTGTAGACTGTCAACTGACCCCAAATTCTGGTGTCATTTCCTTTGTTAGCTATAGACTGTCAACTGTGAACTCACAGTCTGTTGTCATTTCCTTTGATAGTTGTAGACTGTCAACTGTAACCCCACAATCTGGTGTCATTTCCTTTGTTATCCATAGACTACCAAGTGTCAGCTCACAGTCTGGTGTAATTTCCTTAGTTAGCTGTACACTGTCAACTGTGACCCCAAATTCTGGTCTCATTTCCTTTGTTAGCTATAGACTGTCAACTGTGACCTCACAGTCCGTTGTCATTTCCTTTGATAGCTGTAGACTGCCAAGTGTGACCTTACAGTCCGGTGTCATTTCCTTTTGTTAGCTATGGACTGTCAACTGTGACCTCACAGTCTGTTGTCATTTCCTTTGATAGCTGTAGACTGTCAACTGTGACCCCCACAATCTGGTGTCATTTCCTTTGTTATCCATAGACTACCAAGTGTGACCTCAGAGTCTGGTGTAATTTCTTTTGTTAGCTGTGGACTGTCAACTGTGACCTTACAGTCTGGTGTCATTTCCTTTGTAAGCTATAGACCGTCAGCTGTGACCTCAGTCTGGTGTCAATTCCTTTGTTAGCTGTAGACTGCCAAGTGTGACCTCACAGTCTGGTGTCATTCACTCCGTAATCAGCACACTCTCTGTGTAAGGCCAACAGCTCATCCTTTAGGAACTTGTTCTGTGCAAGCAGCTCACAAGCGACAATGTGTGGTGGCACATGCGCAGGGTCAGATATGTTGGTGAGGAACTTTGGGATCTCAAGACCATCTTTACACATCTCGTTCGATATGGACTGGGGTGAAGGGTACAGCTTATCACCGACCACTGACGGGAACTGATAGAACTTCTCTGGGTGGGAGTCCAGGTATTGCTTGACCACTGCCAGTGTGGCAGGGTCAACTGTGCTGTTGATGTCCTCAACGAGGTTCGAGAAGCGACTGAATTGCACCTGACACATCGGGGTGACAGACACATCGAGAAGCGGTGCCACTTTCCTTTCAGGTGCACGCTCGTCCTCGGCCACCCCGGAGTCATCTGTAGAACCATCCTCTATCTTCACTTGGTCCAAGTTGGCGTGGAGTGTCTGAAGAAGATCACTGGCATTGCCAACGCTAAGTTCACCATTGCTTTTGTTTTGGAACTCATGGTCTTCCATGCCTGCGAGTTTACTGAGGAGGGCCGAGAGGACCCAGCAGATGTGAGTTAGTCCCGTGCATTCCACGAAGATGCACGTGTAGTAGGCGGGCCTCATGATGCAGAACTGTAGGAAGTGGACCGGATACTTGGCGGCTACGATCTGTGGCATCAGCTGGGCGATGATGACGATGACGATACAGGCTAAAATACCCGTCTCAAGGAACACTGACCGGAACCAGAAGGGAGTTGGGAAGAGGAAGCCTTCGCCATCTTCCAAGATAATCGTCGTAAGCTTAGCCGCGAAGAAGACGAGGAACACCACAAACACCTGGCGCCCCATCAGGAAACGCTCAACATTGTCGCCCTGGGCAGTCACCTGGCCCAGACGGTAGGCACCAGGGTGACTGTGCTCGTAGCAGTTGGGATGCTGGCGTTTAAGCTCCACGAGCGCTATCTGCAACCCTTCCACTATTCCCAGCAGAAACAAATCGACAACGAATAGAATCAGGGCCGCCCAGCCGGGAACATCTGTCCAGAAACTTGTCTTGCACTCGATGATGGCATACGTTGTCACGACGGCTGAGAAGAGTAGGACGCATGCGCTCAACACAAACCGGATGTAGTCGAGAACGTTGGCATCCTTCAGCTCGACCATCGTTAGGCTATTGGGTCATCTGTTCTCACTGTGTATCTGTTGGCGCCGATCTTTGTCTGTTTGCACTGAATTCCATCTGTACAACTCGCAGCTAACAGTCTCAGTGTATGTATTCACACGAAGAGTGACGGCGGCTTGCTGTTACTGTATTCGGACGTACCGGCCATGGAACTACACTATCTAGATGTGGGTGAACGGTTCTTCTATGCCAGTGTCACGTAGTGCCTCCTCTGTATCAGTTCTTTGTAGCATTTGCAGTGTGGCGACATGTAATCTATGTGTTGCAGAGTTGACACATCAGAACTGAATGAGGCAAGCCCCAGAGAGTCGCACCTGCAAAGTTAGAGCAGCGGAAATGAGTTACTGGCCTGCTTTAAGTAGGAACGATTCACATGGAAATTGACATATTTCCCACATCCTGCCACCATTGATGTCGTTGAATTACTTGTATATAATTAGACGGCTTACAGGAAACTGAATTAATCTACATAATGACATACCATGGTAGTTACTATAATAGAAATAATTTGGCAACACACCCGTTAATTTCACAGTCAACAACAAATTTATTAGAAATGTTTGTTATCAAAGAGTAACATGTGCAGGAGTTGTAAATTTCGAACAGCATACACAATGATTGGGGCAATATGGATGTTGTTGCAGATAAACATGTAATGTCTGGTACATACCAGCGGGCATAGAACATCCTCATGTGGACAACGTAATAAAATGTGTCATTCACTTCAGATGACAATTTACTAACAAATCACTGCACATTTCACTGGACCGATCTATTCACAGTTCACTCACTATACCATTATTGTAAATATTAGTAAATGCTTTTGTTGTACACAGTGCCTCAGCATGGCTGCTGCTGGTGAGAGCGCCCGTTAAGTTTACATTGTTATCAGTGAAGTGGGCTGAGTTATTATTACTGGACCATGAGCGTGAAGACAAGTTCAAACCATTTAATTAAAATAAACTGCCCACACGCCTCTACTTTAGAATCGGTGTACACACAGCATCGCTACTTTAGAATCGGTGTACACACAGCGACCCTACATTAGAATCGGTGTACACAAATCGTCCATACTTTAGAATCGGTGTACACACATCGTCCCTACTCTAGAATCAGTGTACACACAGCATCCGTACTTTAGAATCGGTGTACTTTAGAATCGGTGTACTTTAGAATCGGTGTGCACGCAATCTTCCCATGGAAAACTTGGTGGATTATATTAACTCGCGGAAGGGGATCGATACATGAGCAGTGCACATACTTCTCCCATTCCTCGTTTTCTTCATTATTCAGTTTTAATAGCGGGAGGCAATAGCTTCAGGACGTGAGCGTCTAGTCCTATTCAATGTCTTAAAGTTGTATGTATGATAGTTTTGAGTATCTACCAGATTTTAAGATGAATATATTTAGGTAGATTAATATAATCTACTTTACTTCAGTTTGAAGTATCTTTTATTATCGATTATGGCTAATTTTGGAAATATTCAAAGTTAAAACATGGCACATTAATTAGATGTGCGTGTCAAAATGTTGACACCATGCATTTCAGCAGTAAACGGTCCGATTAAAGTGACTTAGTATTCCTTCCAGTTCTATGCAACAATGCTTGTTTGATAAGCGCCCAGGTACCTATGCTGGATATGTAGGATACACTCCTTCCCACCATGGACATTCTTTTCTTTTGCCTTACGGACACTTTATAGCAATAGAACAAACACAGCTGACTTGACCGTGTGGCACCTTAACGTGACCCAATATGCAGGTAGCATTGTTCGGATAAGAATATACAAGCAGGCATATCATTAGCCACTGTTGGAGGCCACCACATTTTACAGCATTTTAATGTCTGCTTTCGAGTTATTAAAGCTGCAATTAATGTAATACAACGATGTAAATATTTATTTGTGGACTTACTGGTAAGGCTAATTAAACATCATTAAGTCACATTAAAGGCATACTTTATAACGGCCTGCGTGTTCAATCCCGTAGTGCCTTTACATTTCCGTCATTAATATAGGTCAGTAGCCATGGTTACCGAATTAAAAATGGCTACAGATGGGTTGACAACATTGTTGTACAATACCCTCACATCTCATGATGTAGGTCATAGATTCGATCCATGTCCGAGTCAAACCAAAACCCTACCAAGTTGAAACTTGTCACTGCCTTATCTATACTAGAACATAGTGTTAACTAGCGGTATTTTACACACTAGAATCTTTATAGGAAATAGAACCCTAACTTCTGTGTGTGGAGGCCGGAAAGCACTAATGTATGATATTACTCAAGCGATGATCCACTTACTGTATCTGCTTACTGTATCTACTTACTATATCTGCTTACTATATCTGCTCCAAGAAATATCAACTCAACAGAAATTAAGTGTGGTAAAGTCTAGTAGGGAGGGGTGGCTGGCTCCTCCTGCTGTGCTGTCTCCAGGTCATCTGCCTGCCACACCCCCTGCCCAGCTCTTTTATTCAGATGGAAAACATTCAAAATACAGGTACACAGTTGCTTGGAGTCTCCTCAGTCAGAGACAGTAACATGGCATTTCATTGGTTGAACTCCTCCAGTCAGTGGTGGGGGAGGCAGGGTGGGAGTGGGTGGACCCCCACCACTCCCACCAGCCCCCTACCCCCATCTAAGTAAGGGGTGGGGGGGGGACAACCCACCCACCCCAAGTCAGATACATATTTTTCCATCAAGTTCACCAATTACACTTATATGGGAATATCAACCCTGTTTATATTTACATAACACCCGTGGTCACCAGTCCCTTAGATTGGGACAACTAGGAGTTTCTACATGCCTTACTTTAAGAATTACATATTTTATCATCTTTAGTTCAGCAAACTGCCACCAGGTGGGGCAGGGAGGGCTCACCACACACACACACACACACACACACACACTCCACCTCCCACCTCCAGCCTGACACCTGGCTTTGGCAGGTCCTGCAAACACTCACACACACAGCCCCCATGCATTGTCACCTGTGTGCTAACACTCCCTCATATACTGGCATCTGTAAGTCATACCATAACAGGCACACAGAACTTAATTCTTGACTTAATTATTATACCCATTCTGTGGCATTGTTCAGACTATTTGTCTGGGTGAAGAAACCAGTCTGCATCAACTGTATATGCTGCCCTTAGTTTCAGCATTTACCTCCTTTCATACAATATATAATACCAACAGACTTCAATTCAGTAATACATGTAAATATACCAATACAGTAATAATTTTCCAGAGTTCTTATCTCCAGTGGTTATATTTGATGTAGAACCTTAGAACAATCTGATATTAATTATCACTTCACTTAATATACATAATCTACCATGGTTTCACAACTTGGTTTGAATATTATGCACATGTATTTAGCAACATGATAGAATGAATTAGGTATTATTAGAAAGGTTTTATAGTGGTACTTATATAATTGGAATATTATTATAATGACTTTATAGAAATAACTGGATGATTTAAATATGATTAAAACAGTTTTCTTAATGCTTCACATATGAGTTTTATGAAAAGGAGCTATTTTAGAATTTATTTGAACTATTATTTATTTATGAACCAGACCTAAAAAGTCGGAATATTTTACAATAGGTTGGTCGACTTAGTGACAACACAGTGTCTGAGTGGGATATTATACCATGGTGCCAGCAGTGCTGTACCTTAGTGGGGCGGCACTCTACAGTCACCATGAGTGCGCACTGTCACCAGTCGGCACAACTCCTGACATGATCTCAGATGATGATAGGATGAAAAACCCCACTCAATTAAACACTTCTTCGTCTCCCATCTTGGGGTCCGGTTTAGTGGCCTCTCCTAGTAGCTGGAGGAGGGAGTTGTGGGTGCAACATTTTGTTTTTGTTTGTTTGTATTATGTCCTGGCAATATATAGAGTCACATCAGAATGGGTACCGACTTGTGACGGTGCACACTCATGGCAACTTTATTGTGCTGCCCCATGGGGAATTGAGACTGCCAGCACCATGACCTGATGTCCCACTCAGTCACATTATCCTGACATTTATTTATTTATTTATATATTAGGTATTTACTCTGCCCATAACGTATAAGCTCCTGTCAGGGTGCTTGTTTTCAATGCTGGACAGCTGTGGCGCTGTCTTGATCTGTTCCTTTGCCCAGGAGTATCTACCTGTGTCTGCTCGGGTCAGCCTTCTGCAATTTTGGTTGTTAGTAATAGCCTATGTTAGTTTTTTTGTAATTTTCCAGTTTTTTTTTGTCTAGTCTGAGTAATGATACCTTAGCCTACTATGTACATTTACTTGGGTGACATGCAGGCTTGCGGGAGAGGATCCCATTCCATTCAGATTTTTTTGATTTTTGATTTGTTACAGCATCCTTTCACCTAAACCCTGTCCTTAGATAGTGCACTCGTGTGCTAGAACATACTCGGACCCTTTAGAACTGTGGCCAGGTGGGATGGCTGTGTTGTTTGCCTAGCCATTTTATATTTCAGGGTGGATCAGTTGCATGACCGTGGCCTGTCCACTGAGCTAACGAGTCCTTGCCGTATGCTAATAATGCAGAGCACCAGACTAGGTAGGTACAAGATTCACCCCGTACTGCTGCAGTAGGGGTGCAAACCAACCCTATGTAAAAGGTGGCGAAACTGCGGGTCAAAGAATTGAGAGCCTAATTTCACAATCTAAGAAGCAACATTTATTCTTTACATATGTATTATTGAGAGCCCGCTACCTTTGAGTTGAAAAATATAATATAATATCTAGTTTAATAAGATTTAAAAGTGAAATCGACGGCGTTCTGCGGCCGCCATCTTGTCTTTTTGCATTCTCTCCCATTTCACCAACTCTGCGCCTATATAAGTATCCATTTGATACTGGAGCCACAGTTTCTAGGTGATGTTCCATACTAACGCTATTTTCACCCGTATTTATATAAGGCTGATCTTCACCCGTGTACTACAAGTACCGGGTGAATCTTTTATCTACACACTAGGGAGCGACAAGTATACATTTTGTAAGTCATTGGCTTGATTCCACCGGGAATCAAACTCCCGACTTTCTGCATGCGAAGCCTGAGCTCTCCCGATTCGACCACCGCGTCCGGTAATGGTTGGAACAAACACTGCAGGGTGGCTAGTCACACTGCATCTTATTAGTATTTATCGACAAAATTACAGCCAAGATTACAACAATTGCTAGCAAGATGTCAGCATGAATGTCGTCATGGCTTCCCGAGGCTACGGATCCACCACACGTTCTAAACCAACTAGGCCGAGTTGACATCAGGACCGGTTCCCTTCTGTACCATAACAGGCAGGCAGCTACCATCGAATGACCTTCACCTTCTCACTATTAAAGCTGCATAGTCCGATGAAAACATAACATTTTCAAAACCAAAGCAATAATCTAGATTTGAGTCTACATATCTAACTTATATACTGGTGTACTTAGTAAACATTTGCCGCCACATATAAGGGAATACTGAGTCAATTTAATAGAATCTGTTACTGCAGAAGCTTAGTGTTAGAGTTTTGGGGTGCTTTCCAAATTAATTTTGCATGGTTGCACTTCGAAATCTCAAAAGTTAACCATTTAAAATAAAAGTTACTTCAAGCCATCGTAAGGTAGATTATAACTTAAAGGACAAACTTAATACATTTATCTCAGAAAATGTCAGAAACTGAATACCATCGGGCTATGCAACTTTAAGTAAGCTAACACACATCCACGACTGTAGGAAAATGGTCCATTTAAGAACAGAACCCGGGCTTTGTTATTACACAACGGAACCGGATGCAGCAGCATTAACCAGCGTCCTAACATAAACTCAAAGGAAACTTGTGCAGAGCAGGCGGACCAGAACTGTACTCGGACAATTGCTCTCTAACGCAGCTTTGCATAAATTGCCCGTTTATGTATTCAAACATGTGCCTGGAGACTGGATTTCAGAAGTCCTGGCAGTATCTTGCGGTAAGGCTACTTATTTCCCAGTCTGCCACTTAACACACTGCCCTAGTTTGGACTCTCAGGAGGAATGAGGCTACTTCTTCAGAAAAGCGAAATTGGGTTAATGGTTAGCGTGGCGGATAACACTACCCAGTCTGTAAAGGCATGACGTCCCGACATCGGGGTGTGTCGGATGCGTCGGATATTGGAAGCATGACGACCGGTAGATGTTGCAAAATGCGGGGAAACTTGAGATTGGAAGTCTGACATCAGTCAGATGTGGCAAAGCAATCAGAAATTTGACATTGGAACTCAGTAGGTGACGCCACCAGTCTATCCATGTTTTTGAATTAAATCACTGAGAATAATCAATCAATCATTTAGTAATATTATTACATCTGATATTATATATATATATATATATATATATATACATATACATATGCATATACATATGCGTGTACATCAGGAACAAGAAGTAAGGTAGAACAATAAAGGGACACTATGTTTGTATCAAAGATGAGTTGCTTACAGTCGGTTTGCAACAAATCTAAAGTACACTCAACCGAACATAAAATATGACATGCACAACCAAATCGAAATACCGCATTGCTCATTTCTAGTTTGGTGGCCCAAGAACTTACTCCTCAACTACGAGGGATTGTCAATATTAATTTATTTTCAAATGCTCAAAAAATAATTAAATTAAATTAAATCGGTATGAAGTATATTACATTTCCACGACCTATTTTACGTCGGAATCTGATGTCATGTAGGAACCGTACTTACATCGGGACCTGACATCAACCTGGTGTTTGTATAACCGTTATCCCAAAGGTCAAACTCGTATTTGGACGATATTGGGCTGTACTGTCTAGCAGATATTTGCATAATTCCTGCATTAAGTTAACTAACCATGTATTGGGTTGGTGATCACCATACACTATTTGTTTTGTTCAAGCATTATTATTTTTAGGTACATTCATTGCTATATTTTAATTATGTTGAATTGAAAACATGTCTGTCTAGAATGTTATTCTTGATATAGTTATGAGATCCCATTCAGTTACAACTTAGATTATCCTGACACCGAGTCAAACAGTTCATGCCATATCCTAGCAACCACAGATGCCAGAAGCTACTACCGGAGGAGGTTGGCTGGTTGGTTGTTAGAGTTTTACGTCCTGGCAATATCTAATGTTTGGCAACAAGAGATTCACGGTGGTGTCTTCAGTCACCCCTGTGATCAACGAACCCGTGTCATGTGTGATCAATTGTTCAACACACCAAACTCTTTCTGTCTCATTTAACTACCTCTCCGATGACAGAACATTTGCCACATCAGGAATATATTGATTTGGAACAGAGTTGTCCCTTGAAGACAGGAATACTACTATTATTGTACCAAATTTTCATTTTCCCTGATCACATCACTTAGCAAATCTCTCTAACGAGATTAATACGATTCAGCTCCATGTATTCAGATTACGTTACTTTAGTAAGTTGGAAAGTTCGATGGCTTTGAGCTTTTGGCATATTTATAAAATAAACACATTAGCTTAATCATTCACCCTACATCCACAATAGGGGTGAACGATGACCATGTCAAAATCTCAGCCCGAACTGCTTTGGTATAAATCAACTATAACAATTTGATGTAGATGCTAGTTCCAGCATCAGTGTTTATCTATATTAGCATAAAGTTGATAAACTCCGACAGAATGCAAACAAAACCAAAATGGCAGCCATTAGAATCTCTTGATTCAAATTTTCCAGTATATTACTCTATAAAATTTAATCAATTCTGTACTTAAAAAATAGTGGGCTATGACAGGTAAATATCTGATATGGACTGCCTCTATAGCTTCTTAGATTGGGAGGTCATGTGAATACATCCATAACCCAGCAATCCGACATCTTTTGTAAGGTTATTTAGTAGCTCTGTCCTCAAAACAATGCTCTGGAAGTAATTAAGTCTTGTACAACTTATAGCAGTGAAACGTTCGATTAAATTGACTTACCTTACGTACTATTCCTTATATGCAGCAAGTAATGTTTGATAAGTGCACCAGTATTTAAGGTGAATATGTACGATCAAACCAGATTATACAACTTTGAGACATAGTGACTGCTGCCACCAACAGGAAGATTTGAACCAGAAATGAATATTTGTGCACATGCACAACAGTACAAATACATCTTAACTGCATATCCAAACTATAAATTATAATGATGACCCAAAGTCTTGCATACAGATCTGAATAAGAGCTATGCATAGTTGTAGCCCAGTTGTCGCCACCATCACATATACTACAGCTGCATAATCTGATGAAAACATTAAATTTTCAAAAGAAAAACACTTACCAAGATTTGCTTCAACTTAATTAATCAATTATTGCTACATAAAAGGAATACTAAGTTAATTTAACAGAACCTGTCACCACTGAAAGCCTGTGCTGTCCAGCATTTTGACCTGTATGGCAAACTTGATTTAGTATGTTTTTACTTCAAATATCTGCAAAGTTAACTCTTTTAGAATAAAAGTTACTCAAAGCGAAGTGAAGTGAAGTACATTAATATGATCAATCTAATATATGTATTAGAAAATAGTATGACAGACACTCAAAACCAGTAGACTCTGCACTAGACACACAAGAGAGTTCTGGTCAATGTATATTTAATAGAAAAACCGCTCAGTTGATGGAACAGTCCCTAGCTGGAGTATATAGTGCACACATCTCCTTGCCTATCGTAAGAGCTCTGGTATTTATAGTAGGGGAGGTATCAAATGTGTGCATGGGTTGCTAAGCAACCAACACATTAGTTACGAGCGCGAGAGGTGAGGCGGGCGAGGAGGCTTGCCCCCCTTGGTGTTCTGACAAACCTGCTTGACAACGGAGCTGTACATGCCCCGCCAGCGGCGTTCCTTAGGCCTACTTCAATAGTGTGGTCACGTGATTATAAATACACGTAAAGTAGGCTACACGGGAGGAGCATGACCGAACTAGAGCGTGGAGAAGGAGCGGGCTTCTAGTGCACAACGACTGTCGAAGCCCTCATTTCAACTATACCTTTGGTGAATAGTTAATTAATAATAAACACCTGTGTTCATTATAATCAACATTACTTACTCACTTAAATGCTCCATTAATTAATTGATACATGGCTAGGGAGGAGAGGAAGGCGGTAGTTGGAATAAAACACTTTATTCATAGAAGGTCAAGTGCAGACAATATGAGAAATAAGACAATATTAGGTAATTAATTAGTAGCAATGAGGATAATGAGCAATTAAGGCAATAATGCAAGAATACAGATATGAGGTACAATGCGGTAACAAGTGACAGTCATCAAGGACCTAAGGTCAATGTCGATCGTGGGGGAGGGACCCCGAAGAGCCCTCCACCAAAACGGAGGAGAGGGCTCAAGGGGCGCCCGAGGGGGCGATCCGAGGGACGTAGGCGTGCACGGCGTCGGATGTCCAGGTGCCCTGGGCCATTATGTCCTCCAGGGGCACCCCGGCGTGGTGGCAAGCCTGGGCGGCTCCCCGGCGAAGGCTGTGGAGGGTGTAGCCATCCGGGGAGGGCACCCCGAGGGCCCGGAGGGCTCCGCGGAGTATGGATGTCAGGCTGCGCGGGTCGAGAGGGCGGCCCGAGGGGAGGATGAAGGCAGGGTCGGCGTCGAGTGCCGGCACCAGGGCGGTGGAGGCAGTCCAGTCCGCCACGGGGCAGAGTGGGTGTCCGGGCGAGGCTGGGATGAAGAGGGCCACCGCCCCCGAGGGGAGTCGGATGGTCTTCGAGCTCCGGAGGGTGACTCGGAGACCCCCGGGGGCGGGGGCGACGTCGGCTCGGGTGATGGTGTGTGGCCCGCCCCACGCCTCGGGGGACGGGGAGAGGAGGCTGGACTGCCTCAGCATCCGGTAGTATCCGAGGAGCAGGGCGGCACGAGGGACGACGCCCGAGGGCCCGGCAAGGGCGAGGTGTGCGGCAACGGGGGCGAGGCAGGCAGGCGTGAGAGGGGGTGCCGGGCGGAGGACGTGGCCGGAGGCCCGCTCGCCCCCTCGGCAGACGTCTCGTGCGAGGCGTGAGGCGAAGGCGGTGGAGTCGCCCCCGGCCGCCTCCAGCCAGGAGCGCGCCCCAGAGATGGAGTTCTGAACGGAGGTGGGGGCAACCCGGCGGGCATACAGCGAGGCGGTGTAGGCGGCGACGTCAAAGGGGGTGGGAGCCAGCGGGTCCCAGTGGTGGCCTGAGGCGAACGCCACGTATCCTCGGGCCTGGCGGCGGCAGTTCCTCCAGGTGGATGGAGCGAGGGAGGCGAGGCGGGGTCCGTCCACGGCGGCGATCTCGGTGTCGGTGTAGCCTGAAGTTAAAGTCTGGGGTTATAGGGGAACTCGTCGTGGTTCGCGTAGGTATATTCGAGCCCGAGGCGCGCAACCTCGTCTCGGGCCACAGCAGACCAGCGTCGGCGAGAATGAGGTCGGTGCCGGGCTTGTGCAGGATGGTGAGTTCGAAGGAAGCCTCGGCCGCCATGAGCCAGAGTTCCCTCGCGCAGGTCCCGAGGGTAGGGCCGCGCGCCCTCCCGGAGTCGAGGGCGGCGGCGGAGGCCATGTTATCAGTGTTGATAATAACATTGGCTCCGGCGACGTCGACGGGGAGGAGGGCGCGGAGGGCGACCACGAGGATGACCGCCTCAAGCTCATGAATGCTGGTGAAGCGAGCGCGGAAATCCTCGGAATACCCTCGGGCGTAGCAGAGGGTTGGAGAGTATGCGCCCCCGCCGGTGAGGCAGGAGTCGCACTCTATGACGACCCTCCGGGTGGCCGGCGCGCGGAGGAGGTGGAGGCCGTTTGAAGTGCGTCCATAGGCCGCGAACCAGGCAAGGTCCCGGAGGGCGTCGTCCCCGAGGGTGATGGTGGCGAACCCGTGGCAGCTGCGCAGGGCCGCGAGGAGGCGAGCCATGAACTTCCTCGCGGGAAGGACGCAGCTGCCGACGTGGTTGAGGCGGCCGAGGATGCTTTGAAGTGCCTGGTGCCCGAGGGTGGGGGCCGCGACTCGGGCCTCACAGTCGGCCACGAGCTCGTCCACTTTGTCGGGGGCGATGCGGATCGTCATGGCCTCGCTGTCGATGGCGAAGCCGAGCCAGGAGACCCGCACCGCCGGAGGGTGGCATTTACCTGAGGCGACCTCCAGGCCGAGGGCACCGACGAGGGCGATGAAGCCGTCGAAGGCCTGGCGGGCCCTCAGGTAGGTCAGCTCACACCCGACAAAGTCGTCCACATAGACGAGGGCGTGGTAGCCCTCCCGCCAGAGGATCCAGGCCACCACTGCGGTGACCCTGACGCAGGCGGCGCCCGAGGATCGGCATCCGAAGGGGAGGGCGAGGTCGACATATGTGGCCCCCTCAAAGGTGACCCCGAAGAGGGGGCAGGAGAGAGGGTCGCCGCGCAGCTGGCGGTAGGCCCTAGAGATATCGGCCGTCCAGGTGTAGGCCCCCGTGCCCTCGTGAACGAGCCGGCGCCCCACGTCGGCGACAGATGGGAGCCTGTAGGCATGGGGGATCCCGAGGTATTCACGACGGGGTATCCCCGCGTTTACACTGCCTCCGGGAGGGTATGACAGATCGACGACGACCCGCCTCTTTCCCGGGTCGGATTTGGGGTGGGTCATCATTGGAGAGACCTGTGTCCAGGGGTGAAAGGGGGGGCTAGGAAGGGGCCGGCGAGGGCGCCGTGGACGAGCTCTGTGGCTATGAAGTCCCGGAGGTGGACTAGGTGCTCCGGGGCTTCGCGGTGGTTTGTGTAGGTGGGGCGGGGGGGGGGGGGGGGCGCCAGCGGAGTAGTTCGCCAGGAAGCCGAACTCCAGGAGGTCCACGAGGTCCTTATCGTGGTAGTCCCGGAGGCGGCTTCTCCATGGGGGGATGTGGAGGGCTGAGGTGAGGGTGATAAGGGCAGCCAAAAAGTTGGGGAGGCCCGCAGCACGGAGGGTGTGGTAGGCCCGGGAGAAGGTGGGGTGGGAGCTCCAGGCCGTGCCTGAGAGGTGGGGCTATATGGAGAGAAGGGTGGGGCGGTAGGCGTGGGGGGTGGGGCCGCAGGAGAGGGTGGCGGGGAGGGTGTCTTGGAGGGTGGGGCTGATGACCTCGGCGATGGGTTTTCCGAGGTCACCGGGGAGGGGGGTGGGGGGGCGCGGGTGGGGGGGGGGCGGGGGCAGGGGGCCGGGGGGGGGAGCGTAGGAGGGGCAGGGGGGTGGGGGAGGCGGGGGGAAGCATTGGGGGGGCAGCGGGGGTGGGGGCGGGGGCGGGGGAGAAGGTTCTGTGTGTGCGGGAGAGGGGGAGGTCAAAGTCTCGGGGGGGAGGGGGGTGGTGGGTGAGTCGAGGTGGAGGTGGGTGGTGGTGGGTTGGTGGGGGTGGGGGTCGACGTCGAAATCGGGGAGGTGGTGGATATAGGCGGTATCACCGGGCCCGGGGGCGTGGGGGCGGTGGCGGGGGCGGGGGCGGGGGCGGTTGGTGGGGCGGTGAGCCCGGGCAGGGGGTGTGAGTCTGTCGGCGTGGATGTGAGGGGTGGCGGGGGGGCTGGCGGCTTGGATATGAGGGGTGGTGGCAGCATAGATCTGAGGGGTGCGGCGGGGGCGCCCTGGGTTGCGGGGAGCGGCAGAGATGTGAGGGCCGCTTGCGGTGGCGGGGACTGCGGGGTGGGTTGAGATGTGAGGGGTGCGGTTGGTGTGGTTCGGGTATCGGGGGTGTGAGCGGCGGGAGTTGTGGCCGGCTGCATCCGGTCTCCTCCGGGGAGTGTCCGGTGCGCGGCGGTTGGCGTGGGTGATGGGTGTAGTGTGGCGGGGGGCGGCATCTCTGATGACATCATCAGAGCGGCGGCGAGTCTGGCGGCGGGGGTCTCTGATGGCATCATCAGAGCGGCGGCGAGTCTGGGTTCCGTGGGTGGCGGGGTTGGGTGGGGGGGGTGGGCGGGGCGAGGGAGGCCGAGGGGTCGCTGCCGCCGGTCTAAAAATCCGGCGAGGTGATCGCGGGGGCGCCTGAGGCGCGGTCCCGGGTGCGCTTCGTAAAGCAGACTGCCTCACTGTGTGCCGTGAGGATACGGCGCACGTTCGCACAATATGCGCAGGCGTGCCTTTTGCGCGCCCCCTGGTCTCCGTGCGCCTCGCCGGCTGGGGCGAGGTCGCACGAGGCGGGATCCCTGTTCCAGGCGGGGCAGGGCGTCCCGTACGCCTCGCGGGTGTATGGGGTGCGGGGGTCGGCTGATTGGGCGACTCTGGGCTGGGGGGCGGCTGTTCGGGCTGCGGCCCGAGGGGCCAATGCTCTGAGGCCTCCGGGAGCACTCGTGGGGGTGGTGATCACATCCATCCGGAGGGTGTTGATGGCCACTGGGTCGAGCCACCCATCCGGGAGCCGTCCGTCGGCGATCCAAGCGAATATGGTCACGGAGTAGCGCCGGACGGTCGGCCACGGATGTGTGACGCAGTCTCGTAGGACCGTGAGGTTGTGGTGGAGTAGTCCAGGGAGGAAGTCCGAGGGGAAGGCCGGATGTGACTCCAGCATCCGGAGGGCGAGGTTGTATTCCTCCATGGTGGCCTCGCCCCTTTTCACTGCCTTCCCCTCGGCCCCCCTCTCTATGAGGTCGTTAGGAAATATATACCCCGAGGGAATACCTTTTCGTCGTCTCGTGTTCTGTGCCTCGGCCGACTCCAGGATGTCCCGCACCGCCTCGGCAGCCGAGGTGGGGGAGTGATCGAGGGCGGCGCGAGGGGCGGGCGAGGGGCGGGCGGGAGGCGAACCGCGGAGGCGGCCTGTTGGGTGGGGTAGAGGCCCTGTCTGCTGTAGTGGCGGTAGGTGGGGGGCACGTCTTGGGGCGAGCGTCCGGGGGCGGGCATGATGGAGGGGGGCCGCCCCTGACGTCCCAGAGGTAAGGTCCTGGAGGAGCTCGGCGAGGCGGTCCACCACGAAGGGGGCCGGGGTGGTTGCCCGAGGGGTGGGCGATGGCCATGGACTGCACGAGGGCAGTGAGATGATTCATGGAGGCTGTCTGCGCCTCCATGGCGGCGGCCTGGGCGTCCATGCGGGCGTCCACTGAGGTGGCCCAGGAGGTGGCCTCGGATTGGAGGCTGGGGGTGGTGGATGTCGCGGAGGTGGCATCGTGTGAGGAGGTGGATGCGCTCCTTCCCCGGCGCGCCCCGCGGTGGCCGGCGGGGCGGCCCCGGCCTCGTGCTGCGGCAGGCATGATGCTGTGGAAGTGAAGTCGCGGAGGCGTGTAGGCGCGCGAGGCATCGTGGAGGCGGGCAGGAGGAGGAGAGCCAAAGAAAAAGTGAGTGCTCCAGGAAAGTGATGAGAGGCGAGTGGCTGAGAGCAGCTAGGCGGCCGGCTTATAAGGCCGGAGCAGGGGGGGGGTTGCGTCAGAGCGGCAACGGAGGGAGGAAGGCAGATGGGGGGGGTCCTCCTCCCCCACCACAAATCAACCGCAATGCGAGCATTACGACCAATTGTATAAAGTTAATGTGTAGATTTATACTGAAACACGCTCTCCTAGATATTGCAGTGTAATATGTCCTACTACTACTAGCAATTCGCTGACAATTTTCACTGATATGGAACTTTATTTAAATCCACTGACAACATATTTAGTATGCAATATTGCAAATAATGTAGTATATACTAAATGACTAAACCCACAATTTTGGGCCAAAGAACAAATGAGATCACTTGAAATCATGTGATAACATGACATTGTATTAGTATTCTGCACTGACTTCTCAGCAAAGAAACCACATAGACTGGCATGCTGGGATAGAGTCATTGCATAAAGGACCCTAGATAGTCTACTGATTATTACGCTAGTCCATAAATGGCACCATAAACCTCCCACCACACACACCTAAACCCCCCACCACATGCATATACCCCCACCACATGCATATACCCCCACCACATCCCTAAACCCCCACCACACCCCCCACCTACACTCCCACCACACACACGCCACACCTACACCACCGCAACACACCTACACCACCGCCACACACCTGCACCCTCACCACACCCACCTACACCTCAACCACACACACCTACACCACCAACACACACCACACACTTAGACCCCCAGCACACACACACAACATCCCTACACCACCAACACACATACCTACACCCCCACCACTTCCCTAAACCCCCACCACACCCCCACCACATCCCTAAACCCCCACCACACACCTACCAAGTGACAGCATGGGTTCTTCTGACACTCCAATGCTATCAAAATAATCAAACCCACCACCTGGTGCACTGGCTGTTCTCTTGATTACACAGTACAGGCCGAGTGAGCCATATTAGTGTTTTAGGGTCTTTGATTAAACCAATGTTAGTAATACGATGTACCTATTGTCGCTTTACTTTAAGTTTGGAATGTGCGCGCACGATGCATAATATATGATATTTCTATGACAATAATACACCAGAAATAATCAGTCTTATTTACTCATCACCAGACTAGAAGTACATCAAGGGGCACTATTAATTGATGGGGTCTTAATTCAAAGCTGTATAACAGTTGCATGTCTACTACTGGCTAGCAGTGGTGTTTATACATTGCTGTATTGGCCACACATAGCTGACACATTCCTTTATGGGGCTGTCACACTATGACGTAACGCACTAGCGTAAGCCGACGTAGGTGAAATTTGGCCATTACGTCAAGATACATCGTGGAACATCAAGATACGTTATGCATTTGTTAAGGCTATGCCAAGATACGTCGAGTTATGTCGAGATACGGTAACACACGTCAAGGTTTTGGACATACCCACAATTTCGACAGAGCTCGACGTACTGGCCATTATGTTGGGTTACTTTGTGCTTATGTCACGCTCACGTTAGGCTTACGTCGAGATACGTTAGACGTTCATCAAGCCTACGTCGGTCTACGTTGAGCTACGTCGACTTAAGTTAGACTGACTGAGAGCCGGGAGGAACGTGCAGCCCGCGTGCTGCCAACGCGCTGTTAATGTATCTCGATGTAGGTCTAATGTGTCTCTGACGTGTGTCTAACATTAGCCTAACGTATGTCCAATGTGTCTTGACGTAGTCAATATAGTTGATGAACGGCTGGCGCGCGCGTAACATATGTAACGTCCGCCAACATTCTTCAAACGTATGCGAATGTGCTGTGAACGTTTTGCCTTTGAGTATATAAAGGCACCTGATGTCCTCTTGTCAGCAGAGCAGCTGAGCTCTTCGCAGCGGGTGGATGTCTCTGAGAGTTTCCAGCAGGAATACCAACTAGCCATTCTCCAACTTCACCATGATACAGACCTTTTGCTACTTCACCATCTCCAGCTTATTAGAAGAAGGAGAAGATGTCCCGCGAAGCGATTGTGGGTGAGACAGTGGATCGCCAGGCGCCAACAGTTTGGCTTGTACGACCAGCTTCTGGTGGAACTCCGTAATGAGGACACAGCTTCTTTTGTAAACTTTATCCGGATGCCTCCCCAGATGTTCGACAAGATGCTAGCCAGAGTGGGTTCGCAGATAAGAAACAAATACACTACCTACAAGGAGCCACTCGAGCGTGGCCTGAAGCTTGCCCTCACTCTACGTCACCTAGCCTCAGGGAACACGTATGCTTCCATGAAGTTTGGGTTGAGGGTGCCACACAACACCCAATCTCTCATCCTGAGAGAGGTGTGTAAGGCCATCATCGCAGAGTACATCGACGAGGTGAAGACCTGCCCCACCACTCCGGAGGGATGGCGTGCTATCTCCGACAACTTATCGGACAGGTGGAACTTCTCCCATACCTGCGGGGCACTTGATGGAAGCATATTGCCTGCCGGTGTCCCCCAAAGAGTGGATCCCTGTACTACAACTATAAGGGATTCTACTCCATAGTTCTCATGGCACTTGTGGATGCTGACTACAAGTTCCTCTGGGCTGATGTCAGTGGTAAAGGTTCCGCATCAGACGCACAGGTTTTCAATGCCTCTGAGCTGAAGGTGAGTACTGAAGATGGTTCCATAGGTTTCCCGGAACCCAAGCCTATTGTGAACGGCCAGAGGAAGGTACCATACTTCCTAATCGTGACGATGACTTCGGCCAATGCCTGACAATGATGAAGCCGTACAGTAGGAGGGATGTGACGCATGAGGAATGCATGTTCAACTACAGGATTTCCAGAGCTAGGAGAGTCGTAGAGAATGTGTTCAGCATCCTGGCAAACCAATTTCAGGTTCTACTCAGCATGATGCAGCACCACCCCTCCACTGTCAAGCTCATCATCACAGCATGCATGGTCATACACAACATGATGAGGATGTGATATCCCACCCTCCAGAATCAGCAGCTAGACTGTCCAGAGAATGTCAACCACAATTTCATCCCTGGAGCATGGAGAGAGGGCGGAAACCTGCCAGACATAGCCACACAACTACCTGGCCAGAACACTGGCTCCAGGGCATGAAAGGAGCAGCGGAATCTCCTCAAGGACTGGGTAAACTCCCCAGCCGGTTCAGTTGAATGGCAGGAGAATATGATCTAATGATATGTGTGCGCTGTGATATTTCTGTACTGTGGTCTAACCATTTGTGAAATGTACTGTGTGATATGTAAAAATGTGATACATACAAATGAGACAGTTTGTTTGGTTTAAATAAAAGGTATCAATCTGTTGTTGATATCAAACCCAAATTTACATGTCAGTTATTATTTTGGGTCGGTGGAGAAGATTACTTTAAGGGGAATATTACTGCTTTTAAGGGGGACATTTGACACTGACAAATTTACATGTCAGTTATAAATTTGGTTGGGGAGTAGTACTTTAATATTTAGGGGGGGACATTTACCACTGACAAATTTATGTCAATTGCACACTTTACACTGACAAATTTACATGTCAGTTATTTTGAGAGGGTGGAGGAATGTGTTATTAGGGACAAAGTTATGTGTCAGAATAATAGTTTTTAAGTATGCCAAATGGGCAAATGCATTAATTATTTCATTATAATTTGGGGGGACATATTGTAATAAAGATATAATAATGTTTAATACAGAAAGACTAAGAGACCAAAAATCCAGTTTAAAATACACATAGTTTTATTTACAGACAAGAACAATTTACAAACTTAGAAAATGCACATAAAAAATACAGTTACAAATAGAAACAGGATATACAAATAAATACAGGAACAATAATGACAAATATATACATATGTACAGGCACACAAACTAAATACTGTCACTAGTGTCAGTTCACTTCTCCCGGGCCTTTGGGAGAGTGTCCAGGTGCCTTTTGGGGGGGGTGTCCATGTTCCCAGGCGCAAAGAGCTCCTGCGCCTCAATGTTCAGGTTGGTGACGTTTGATATCCCTGACAGCTCAGACAAATTGAGTAAACTCTCCACGGCTGTTAGATTTGTTCCCGCTGGCATACTGGTGCTCTGGTTGAAGACGGCTTGGGCAGAGAGATGGAGCTCCCAGTCTCTTGTGCTGCAGGTGGTGTCTTGGTGTCAGCAGTGCAGGCGGACACATTGTCTGTGGGGCAAACTGAGGATGCATCCTCACTGCCTGTGGTGTCGGCGGCTGCAGCAGCAGTGCATGCTGCAGCGGCGCAGGGTGAAGTGGCTGCATCATAAATAATTCCTCATCATTGCAAATTATAATGCCATTCAAATATATACATTGATTTATCCACAATGAGGTCACTGATAAACAATATCCACATGGTTGCAAATTAAAATATATAGTACTTACACTTCTGCAAGGCTCAGGCCGGACATGCACCACTGAGCTGAGGAAGCCAAACTTGTCCAGTATCCACTGCTCCCTCTCAGTTCATTTGGGAGCTCCGTCACCGCTCTTTTTTTAATGCAGCCTGGTGTTGCTGTCCCGCATGGCTTTGAACCAGCCCTGGAGATGTGTGAAACTTCTCCCCATCGTCTTTGCCTGGTCCTCCCACAGCTTGTTCTTTTTGTCTGTCCGTCGGTAGTCCGTCAACTTGACATTCCAGAGGATGGGGGAGTCATGCAGGAAGTCAAGCAAAACCTCCTCCTCTGATGCGGGCAGAGTGCAGTTGTACTTCCGCACCCTCCTGTTTATGGTGAAATGGTGTGAGCTGGAGAAGGTGGAGGCTGCAAACGAGGCACGGGAACAACGAGATGGAGACATGGACTGAGTTTCCATCATCTCCTCAGTCTCCTCAGTCGGGCGAGATGGAGAGGAGATCATAGCTGATGGTGGAGATGGTGGTGGTGGTGGTGAAGATGGAGTATCCCCTGTCATCCTCTTCCTGCCCTTGCCTCTTCCCCTACCTAACTGGCTAGCAGGAGTGGAGCTGGAGATGTTCTTTGCAGGCATGCTGGAGGAGTGGTGAGGAGAGAGTTAGTTAGTTAGTTAGTTATTGGGGGGTTTGTGACTGTAGAACTGCAGCATTGATAAACGGCGCCGTTAAAACGGCCTGTTTTTTTTGGGGGGTCTTTCTTTTTTCTTTGTCCAGTGAGGAGAGAGCCAGACTGCACCCTTATATATACCCGAGGCGCGAGTGGGTCGGGTGCTCCCGCGCACGTTGGCCTACATTACACTCACGTTGAGCGCTCGCTGGCCTTACACTGAGCACGCTGGACTGTCATTAGACGGATGCTGCTCACTCTCTGGCCTGATGTCGACTCACGTTACGTCAAAGTCACATGTAGCTATGCTCAGGTGGGCATAATTACGTTAGTCCTACACTAGGCCGACACTAAGGTTTCGCTAGGCTGACGCCATGTGCGCTGGAGGCTCGTTAGCCTTATCTTGGGCCTTTTTTGGCAGGGGGACATTCTAACTCGTTGACACATGTTACAACTACGTTGGACCGACGTAACGCCTTCGTCCACTACCTTCCACTGATGTCCAAATTGGCCCTGCAATGCTGAGGATTTAAATAATTCTTGAATTAAATAACTGATTTTGATGTTCCCCACTCACTGGCCCATTACGTCGTAGTGTGACAGGGGTATTATGCTCAAGGGGAAATTCCGCACAAAGGTATTGAGTGTCAGTCATCATTGACACTCAAACTCTGATTCTATACACTTGTGCCAACAATTTTATACTGCAAACAACATCCATGATCTATTTACAAATGTATAACAAGAATATATTTTAGCCTTCTCGAAGGCAGCAGTACTGTGTGATCAAATATAACTTGTATACAAAAGAAAGAAGAAAAGGATACTGTAGAACTTAACACTGGATTTAATTCTCCTTTGCACAATCTAAAAATTAATTATCAGCTTTTAGCTTCTCTGGAAATATCATTTGACAGACATTATTTTTGTTACCGATTTTAAGATTTTACATTCTGTGTAAAAACAATGTCTAAAATAATAGATTAGTTAGACGAATCTTACCTGGGTATAGATGATGGATAACTGTTGTTTTCCCGAGGTATAAGCCTCAGATAGATGTGGGTGAGGGAGAAGGAAGCACATCCAGGTCCAGCAATCTTTACCTACTTATTCAGGATAAAAATGATCTAAAATAATAATACTCATGGATGTATAATGTTTCCTTGGTACAAGCAAACGCTATAGACGTGGTAGGGCATGGTGGGTGGGCCCTCACCCACGTCTATCGGGAAAACAACAGTTATCCATCATCTATACCCAGGTAAGATTCGTCTAACTAATCTATTTTACCTCGGTATAAAGCCTCAGTCTAGGCAGAACTTTACGTAAAATCATTTTTATCCTGTGTATTGTATTCTTTATTACATTCGTTACCTATTTCAACATTTTGTAAAAACATGTTATGTTACTTTTAGACGGTATTAATGAGATTGAAAATATTTCGTTTCTCACCTATGTACTTTAGTCTTTGAGTAATCGTCTGGCGATACCGCTTGACTTTTCTAGTCGTTTGTTGTAATGTTTTGCAAACGATCTAGCGGTCTTCCAGCCTGCATGTGCTAGGATTCATTTTACCGTAATCCCTAGCAACCGCGCTTTTGAAACCATGGTGCCTCGCGTTGAATGAGACGCATATCGGTCCGTATTGATTCCTGCCAATTTTAACACTGTAATTGTCCATCGTGCGAGAGTATCTCGCGAAATCCCCTTGTGTGGCTTAATAAAGCTCACCAAAAGCTGTCTTGAGTTCCTTAAGTCACTGGTCTTGGATATATACGCCCGTATGGCTGAAACTACATAGTTTTGGGTCCTCTGTGAAACCTGTAACGTTCACTGTGGACAGAGGGTCTCCCGTGCGGTTAGATTTTAATAACTGTGTTAAATCAAACATAGCTTCTTTCCTATCTATTTCCAGGCCATCTAGTGATAGGCGACTATAGTTTGTCTTCTCTGGCCCGTCAATAATAAAAGTAGCATGGCTACTTTGAAACCTAACTTTTTAACATCTAGGTGTTTGTTATGCGGCCATTGTTTGAAAAGTTTAAACATGACCGATACATCCCAAAACCGATTATATTTCGGTTTGGGGGGGTTACGTTCATAGATTGACCTTAGGATCCAGTGAATAACTTGATGTTTTCCTACTGTTTGGCCATCTATTCTGGGCAGAATAATGGACAAAGCACATCTGGCTGCATTAATCGCCTTCATCTTCTAACATGCGTAAGAATCTTGCTACCTGAGAAATCGAAGGATTCATAGGTTTGACCTTTTGTATCAGGCAATGAACGCCCCACTTCCTTAAGTAAGTTCTGTACATTTTAACTGTGCCTTTCCTCCATGCATGTGAAACTAATCTTTGTTGAGTAATTTTGTCGAGGCCAAATTGTTGTAAATATTTATTTAGAAAAGGAATGCTAGCAGTGGAGTCGTCGACACGTCTCCGTGGCGTGTCAATGGGCCTTGATGTGTTAGATTTCCTGGGGTTCTTCGGAATCGTAGGCAATCTTTAGCAGTCGACACTATGGCTGGTAGCCATGGTTGTGTGTCCCATTTGGGGACTATCAAAATTGTGTGAGTTTTGTCCATCTTGATTTTTCTGGCCACTCGGCTGATAATGCTGAATGGGGGGAAAATGTAATAAAATTCATTTTACCAAATTAAAGAAAACGCATCTACCTGCCAGGCGTTTGGTTCTGGGTGCCACGAAACATACTTTTGTATTTTATAATTATTTCTGGAGGCAAATATGTCGATATCTGGTCGACCCCATTTTTGACACATGTTTTTGAAAATCGCTGTGTTTAGGGACCATTCCAAATGATCATGGAAATGTCTGCTCTTTTTGTCAGCTAGGGTATTCTGAACCGCTGGAATATGTGCTACTGTTAGCCAGACTTGGTTTTGTTGCGCCCAGTCCCAAATCATTTTCGCTATGTTATTGCATGGTTTTGACTTTGTTCCCCCCATGTTTCGTACATACGCCATAGCTGTTGTATTGTCCGTTAGAATTCGAACATGATTTCGTGGCACTCTGATTAAGCTCGCTAAACCTAAATATTGGCTCTTAATTCCAGGGCATTAATATGGTCAAAAATTTCATTTTGTAACCATCTCCCTCCTGTCGCTACATCATTTCGATGTGCTCCCCAACCTTCTAGCGAAGCGTTGGTCGTGACTACTGTGTTGGGTTCTCCCGTTCTAATGGAATTTGGAGAGTTATGAACATGTTCAAACCACCAGGCGATATCCTGTAGTCCCTCTTCGGAAATAAACATTTTTCGTTCGAAGTTCCCTTTAGTGCGTGCCAATGCCAAATTTGTATCTATTTCTAGGGATTTTATATGGGCCTTACCATATAGAATAGCAGGAGCATACGTTATCATTATACCGATTAGGACGGCGACCTGCCTTATCTTTGGCCTAGTTAGCTCGACCAAGCGGGTCGCTGTATCTAGAAACTTCTGGAGTTTCTGTTTCGTAAGCGAGACCGTCATTGTTTTTGTATTAACAATAAACCCCAAACATTTAAGTTCAGTTGTCGGTTTAAAAACCGACTTCTCTTTATGAATATAAAAACCCAGTGTCGTAAGCAGTTGGCAATCGTTAACTGCATTTTGACATTCTTTAAATGATTGTGCCAGAATAAACGAATCATCAATGGACGGGAACATAGTATGTCCTTTCCTAGCCATAACTGAGAAAACTGGCTTTAATAGTTTAGTAAACAGGCGAGGGCCACAAGCCAACCCATTAGGCATACAGGTAAATTGGAAAAGTTTGTTATTCCAAATAAATCTTAAGAACTTTCTGTGTTCTGTGCATATAGGAACTGTATAATAAGCCTCTTGTAGATCGACACTGGCCATCCAGGCCTCTGGTGTAACCAAATCCCTGGCAGTTTCTAATGAGAACATTTTAAAATGTTGATATTCAACTATTTTGTTTAATTTACTTAAGTCTAGGATCATTCTGATCTCTCCATTTGGTTTAGGCCAGGAAAAAATATTAGAAATAAATTCACCTGGTGTGTGATTAACCTGCTCTATAATACCTTTTGTTTCGAAAAGAGACACCTGGTTTTCTAACGCTTCCTTTTCTATCTCATTAAATTGATAAGGGAAAGGAATACGTGTTTGTTTTGGAATTTCTGTAAACGGAATCTGTACTCCACTAACTATGTCCAAAATGCCCCGATCATTTGTTATTTTACACCATTCAGGAAATTGTGTAGCAATGTTCCCTGCATTAAAATTCCTTACATCTGTTTGTGTTTCCTCCGTTACCATGTCTGCTGCCACTGGCGCCGGAGTCTGCGTGGCAGTTTCTATTTGTTCCCTGGGTGTCGGAACGGTTGTTTGGGTGTGTACTCCCTTCTGAACGGGCGGTTCCCGTCGTTCCACCCGAATGACTGTCGGTCTCCTCTTCCCCTTCCCCTTGGTTGGAAGCCATAGGAGGGGCCGAACCTTCCCACTCTTGTTCCCCGGCGGTTCCGAAAATCCGTCCGGGGTGTACGAAACCTGGAAGAATTATCCGGTTTCCGTTTCCATGTTCTTCCCACTTTTTGCTTCTGCCTCTACCTCTTTAAAGAGGTAAGGGAGTTGGCCACCGAACATTTTCGTCTTGTCGAGTGGCTTCCCTTTCACTGGCTTTGGCGCTACTTGATCTCGCTACTTCCTTTCCAGCGTCTGTCGTGACCGCCTTAAAGACGTTTTCGTATCGTCTGTAGCTTAGGAAGTTGCTAGCTGCGGTAAGTAACGCAATGTTCTTATCCATAGAGCGAGCTAGCGAGGAGAATTTGTTCTCTGTTTGCATCCTATTAGCGATGGGTGCCACTGATGTCAGCGCCCCTAACACTGCCTTATGGATGGTGAAAAGTACATTTTGAAACTTGCGTCTGTCGTCATTCAGATGGACTCCTGAGTCCATCTCCTTCACTACCGTGTTCAGAATCCCTTTGATTCCTGAAATCTGCTCGGTCAGTTTGGTGATAACCTCTGCTGGCTTAAAGGTGTTAAAATGCCCTTTAATCATCTCTCGCATCATAGTTGTCGTGCATACTTTCTTTGCCTTCCGTTTTATGCACTTTTTGTCACTTTTCCGCCAATTTTGGCGTAAACTCCCGCTCTCTCCATGTCGGAGTCTGACTCAGTAGAAGACGAGTCGGAAGAAGAGTCAGATGAAGAATACTTCTTTTTGCTCTTCTTCTTGCTCTTTTTGACTCGCTTGGCTTTACTTGCCTTGGTGAACTTGTCACCAGACGAGCTGACGGCTTTCTTCCTTTTCTTAGGTTTTGGTGCCTTTGGACAAACCAATTCATCCACCGAGTCAGTGTCCTCCGGATCGGAAAAGTCCTCCCAGTCCGAATCGAGGATAAGGAGAGGCCGGCCTTTAGCCGGGGTGTGCATTCGGCTCGATCTGTTGTAGCTTTAACTCCAACATCTGGCTTATCCGGGCGTCCAGGTCAACTGGATAAGTGGCCCCGTCGTCACCTTCCCTGTCAGATGGAACGTCTGCACCGGGCTGTGGGGACGATGGTGCCGTCAACCCGGCCGACGAATCATAGTACGTGGGCGCATGCCCCTCCGCTGCTGCCGGTAGTCATCGGTAGTCTGTAACCAAATAAATTGTTACTATAAACCGGAATGAACTCAATGTGAACACAGAAGTGACTCCAGGTTTAACCCGGGTTGAGGATCTATGTGGTATTGAGTAACGTATTTACACCGTTCTCAGTACAGGCGTGGTAAGCTAAGTGTATTGTCATAGGTGTCTGGTATCGAAACCAACCATACGAGGGTTAGGTCTCTAGGACCTCCCACGCTCTCTGTTCCGTACACTTCTCCCTCCCATGGCTTCTGCGCCAGCAAGTTGGAGAAAATGCTACGAAACTCGGAGGTACGCCTCAAATATATATTGGGGAGTCTATAAAAGAAACCAAGGATCATCCCCAACAACACCCTCTATTAGGGTCCGACTGAATCTCCACAGGAGATGTGCCAACATCTCTACCCGTGTGTAAACAGGTGAAGATAGAACAAAGGATTCGGTTCGTAACACAAAGCAATGCATTGTTCTACCCGTATTGATAAAAACACTAATCTTGTCCGAATGGACCTAAGAAAGTTAAGAACTTTCAAATCTAGATGCTATAATGCATCATAAACAAGCTAAACCAAAGTTTTGATTACTACTTACAGTTATTTAGCCTGTTGTAGACACATTTTGCCGGAGCAACTCAACAAACGTCCTCCCGTCATGAGTTGTTTATGCTAATTGCTGGACCCGGATGTGCTTCCTTCTCCCTAGCCTGCGGCTAGCTTGAGGCTTTATACCGAGGTAAAATAATAATATATCATAAATAAATTCAAACCCTTCTGGCTGTGAATATGACCTTTGCTGCCGACATGGCGCAAATTCGGTGTATCACCTGAGATATGCTAGGACCTAAAACCCCAATGCTCCACATCAATCCAAGCCCGATGGTGTTATGCATTGGAGGGCGGACACTGGGACAGTTTAATAATAGATGCGTGGGAGTCGGGAGTAAGCTGGGAGGTGGTGCTCAGTGCTTGTTTGTTTGGGTTTTACGTCCTGGCAACATCTAAGGTCATATCAGGATGTATACCGACTTGTTACAGTGCACACTAATGGCGACTTTCTTGTGTTGCCCAACTGGGATACCAGGACATTGGTACCTTGACCCGATTTCACATTCAGTCACATTATCCTGATAATGAGCTAACTACTCCTTGCCCTAATGCCGAGCACCAGGCGAGGCAGTGACAGGTCTCAATTATGGAAGTCATTGGTTTGACTCAACCGGGAATGAAACTCCCGACCTTCCGCACGGTCTGGTGCTCAGTGAGTCGGGGAGCAGCTAGAGAACTGACTACTGGGTGATGAGTGGCAGTGTGCAGCCTGGGTACACGCGTTGTGTGAGTGCAACTTCCTGCCGTACACAGGTAGGAAAGCTGCAGTCCGGTGAAAATAGCACATATTCAGAACTGAAACAAACAAACAAACTAGTTCTTGCGCAAATCTATTAATGCCAATTTCCAAGCGAACTAGCACCAACTGCCAAGTATTGTGGTCTTTGAATTAAATCGAACTCACAACTTCCCACACAGTTAGTGGACGCGGTGTCGTCCGGTACAATGCTCAGGCAATGGGTACACTGAGCATGAACAATCGTCGACCGGGAAGTTAATAAACAATTTAAAATCAGTAACCCATGGCTCATTTACAAGTCCATGGATTTTACAAGATAACATGAGTCACGGAAGTATATATATATATATATATAGTATATATGATATATAATATATATATGAGTATATATATATATATATACAAGTACACACACACATGTCCATGAACGCACTGGCTATTCTCAGAGCTACGCATCGCGGTGTTTACCCAACTTTTACGGTATGTATTATTCTTCGCTTTGCTGTGGGCCACTTTTAGAGGTTCAGTAAAAGCTCTCTAACCGACCACCTCCACAGATCGACCACTCCCCTTTTGCGATCACTTTACTTGGGTCCCAACAATACCATTGTAACCATATTCTAACTCTGTAAACCGACCACCTTCCTAAATGGACCACTTAAAGTCTGTCCCAATGTCGGTCGATTTAGAGAGGTGTTATTGTGTTAAGAAGCTGTCTTTTGCATCATGTAGATGAAATGTTTTTCTTCATCTGGGTCTTCAAATCTGTTGAACCGGGTGTGGTGGCCTAATCGGTAGAGCGTGGGCCTCACATGTGGAAGGTCGGGAGTTTGGTTCCCGGTCGAGTCAAACCAATGACTTTAAAATTGGTACTTGTCGCTTCCTAGCCTGGCGCTCGGCAATAATAGGATAGGGCAAGGACTGGTTAGCTCAGTGTCAGGATAATGTGACTGAGTGGGACATCGGGTCATGGTGCCGGCAGCCTGATTTCCCAGTGGGGCAGCACTATAAAGTCACCATGAGTGTGCACTGTCACAAGTCGCTACCCGTCCTGATATGACCTTAGATGTTACTAGGACGTAAAACAACAACAAACAATCAAATCTGTTGAATCCGCTACTAGAAGTTGAATGGAAATTGCTCCGAATTCTTTTTTCCCCGTTTATCAAAAACCTCTGCAAATCACTCAAATGTGATGATATTCATCTTTGAAACTACGATATTCATTTTCAGATATCTGTTTTCTATCTATTGGCCAATTTTCATGAAGATTGAGTGATGATCAGATAATAATAAGCACACTCTCAGCAATTCCCAGAGTAGAGAAAGGATTCACCCGGTACTCGCAGTACATGGGTGAATACCAACCCTATATAAAAACGGTTGAAAAAGCGGGTTAATGAAATGAGAGCCTAATTTCACAATCTAAGAAGCAACATTTATTCTTTGTAGATGTCTTTTTTTTGTTCTTTTTTTTTTTTGGTCCATTAGTTGTTTAAGCAGGGGAAATTTCAGTCATAGACGACTGGTCTTCCTCATTCCACTGCTGGTCGATAGAAAGCCTGAGCCTACACTTTTACCGACCCAAGGGATTTTTAACTTCCCACACCACATAGACATGGTATGAGAGCAACCAGCCTTTGATGATGCTGTAAGTTATACACAGCGGTGGAAATCCAAATTGGCAGAACTGAGGGCACGGGGAATCGAACCGCCGACCCTCAGATTAGGAGTACTGACCTAGAAAAAAGTCAGACACTCTAACCACTCCGCCACAGAGAACGCCACATGATATGTCTTCATATTTACCCGCTACCTTTGAGTTGAAAAATATAATAAAATAGCTAGTTTAATACGATTTAAAATTGAAATCAATGGCGTTCTATGGCCGCCATCTTGGATTTTTGCATTCTCTCCCATTTCACCAAATCTGTGCCAATATATGTAGCCATTTGATCATGGAACCACAGTTTCTACTTCCTGTTCCATACTAAAGCTATTTTCGCCCATATTTACACTACGTTGTCGTTCACCCATGTACTACAAGTACCGGGCGAATCTTTGATCTATTCCCAGAGCAGCTCTCTGAATAATAATCATTCTTCCGCTAATTCGCAGAGCAAAGCAGCTCTGCGAATAGCCTCGTCCATGTATAAATCGACTACTGGCGGAATAGGTAGAGTGCAGGAAAGTTGGAAGTTTAATTCCCGGTCGAGTCAAACCAATGACTTACCTAGCCTAGCACGCGCCATTACACGGATAGGATAATGAACAGTTAGCTCAATATCAGGATAATGTAACTGAGTGGGAAATCGGGTCATGGTAGCCTGGTCTCTCAGTCTCAGTGGGGCAGCAATATAAAGTCACCATGAGTGCGCACTGTCACAAGTCGTTACCAGTTCTGGTACAACCTTAGATGTTACCAGGACGTAAAAACCCAACAAAACAAAGAAAGAAACAAAGTATATATGGTGATTGATAAAGATCCACTCCTACTCAGAGTAGGGGGGATGACAATCTAGACTAAATCTGAGTCACATTAAAGCTGCATAGTCCAATGAAAGCATCACATTTTCAAAATCAAAGCACTGACCTAGATATGATCCTACCTAACTTAGATAATAATGCACTTAGCAAGCCTTTGCTGCCACATGGAAAGGAATACCAAGTCAATTTATTAGAACGTGTTACTACGGTGTATGAGTTTTGGCGTGCTTTCCAAAATTACTTTGGCATGTTTGCACTTCAACAATTTCAAAAGTTAACCACTTAAAATAAAAGTTACTTCAAACTAACAGTAAGATAGATTATAATGACCAACCTAATGTATTTATCTCTGAAACTGACAGAATCTCCAAACCACCAGACTATGCAACATTAAGCAAGGTGTGCTAGTTACAGCCTTCAAGGTTCAATGCTTATCTATATCAAAATAGAGATGGTGAAATGGGAGAATGCAAAATAACAAGACGGCCGCCACTGCATGCTCTCGATTTAATTTCTAAAGTCTATTAAACTAGATGATTTCTTCAATTATTCACCCCACAAGTGGCAGGCTATGACAGATCAGTATTTGAATAATATATTTAGCCTGTTAAACTTTAAAACCATGTGCATATTTCCATAACCCAGCATTCCTACACTCCCCCGCCCCCCTAATGGGTTGTTTAGCAACACTCGTACAGACAGTCTTGCGGGAGTAACTCGGTGATTTGAACGGCAAACGATCTGTGAAGGTAAACAAATGCTTGTCAACAATTGGAGAAGTGACAGTCCGAGTGTGTGGTCCTAAGTTTCCGCTGGACTCACCTGGCGGGTCGTCTCCAAGTAAACGCGCGTCTCCTCGTGTGGGTGTCGTCAATCCGTATGTGCTGGTCATTTAAGCTTTTATTCCGATGTAGAGGAGGACCCATACTGCCATGAGATCTCAGGTACCTAAACAGACACAAGCAGGCGGCAGCAGTCAGCCGAGTTCGGTTGGTCGAATCCGGTTGGAGATCGGCGTAGCGGCGTACGCCGAAAAGCCAATCCGATGTGCACTCATGGTTGTGGTGATTGGTGTGGGGTGGGGCGTGGGGAGGCCACTCCACAAGATAATGGTAGCTCCCAACGAGTAAAGTGGTAGGCCGTTTTTATATAGAATATTGGAAAGTTTAGTATTTTCAGACATTCTTAGAGATTTGTAATATATTTGAATGTTACGTGATAACAGAGAATACGTCGTAAGCATAAACACAACACAGACATACCAATGACAAACCACATATACATCGAGTAAACTTTCAAGCATATGTATATATATATATATATATATATATATATATATATATATATGTATATATATATGTATATGTATATATATATGTATATATATATATATATATATATATATATATATATATATATATACATGTTCCTAGCTGCAACCCTATAGAAAAAGTGTTGGGTGGCTGGATCAAGGAAATGACCACATGAATTCCAAATTTAATTGGCTAGCTATGTTGTTCAAATACTTGTTTCTCACAGCCCGCTATTTCTGGAGTGCAACATTTATGAAATCATGTAGATTAATAATCTTTAAACAGTGAAATGGAGAGAAGTCAGTGGCCACCATGTTGATATGGTGGCATTCTCTCACTGTCCATCAACCTTGACCTCGACAGCTTGTTTACACTTGATTCTTACTTAAGCAGTTTTTGCTCGGATTCACACAGTGTCATCGTTCACCCCTATTGGAGGTGAATATTTTATCTAATTTATTCCATAACCAAGACTCTATCGATATTACCTACCTTCATAACTCTCACGGATGTGAAACATCTGTATGTAGGCCTAGTGTTGGACCAGTTCACACACCGCCTCTTCCTTCCATACAACATTTTTTCCACGCTAAAGTTCTCACACTGAGGAACTATATTAACACCAGACATTCTAGAACTGATCGAGTTAATCCCCAAATACTTTCAGCCAATACTTTGTTGACCATTGCTTCAGAGATGTCGTTTTTATTTTGTTTTTATTTTGTTCATATTCACAGGAATAAACTTGTGAACCAAACAACATCCATCTCATTTAGCCCAATTAAGAATAACTTGCGCTTCAACATACCAAAAATGTGACAAACAGCATTCCCGGACTGCATTACATAACAGTGGACCAGACGGGATGGTCGAATGAGTTAGAGCATCCGTCCCCCGTGTTGGTAGATCATGGGGTCGTGGGTTCGAACCCTGTCGAGTCAAACCAATGACTTAAAAATTGATGCTTGTTGCTTCCTAGCCTGGCGATCGGCATTATTACTAATATTAGGATAGGGCAAGGACTGGTTGGCTCAGTGTCAGGATAATGTGACTGAGTGGGATATCAGGTCATGGTGCTGGTGGCCTGGTCTTCCAGTGGGACAGCACTATAAAGTCTCCATGAGTGCGCACTGTCACAAGCCGGTACCCGTCCTGATATGACCTTAGATGTTGATAGGACGTAAAACAACAATAAAGAAAGACATAGCAGTGGAAATTCCCATTCTGCAGTGGAGTACCCCCCCCCCCCCCCCCCCCACCCCCACCCCCACCCCTAGGGTGGAGGAGCGCGTCACGGCGTGGATGGAAAAGTACCACTACCGTGATGGATGTAACGCGGCCTGTGATTGGCTGTGAGCTGCTCAAGTCGACTGATGTACACGCCGATGAGACGCGCGGCTCTTTACCCCTGGCCTCCAAACCCACGGTATTTAGGGTGCGAGTTTCCGGTGCAGCCCACACTTGCTACCCGGACCGCACTTTGTCCACACCTCTCTTTAACTCCTCTCCGCTGGCCATGCTCCTCCTTGATATTGTCTGAAAAGAGTTCCAGGAGGGGGAGCTTGCCAGCATTTCACTTTCTACTCTTACTCTGTCCGTGTCTTTGGCTCGCCGGCTGGTCACCATAGAGCAAATAGACACGGTCCTTTGACTCAACTCTCTTCATTTCTCTTTCATATACTTTACCCTTTTTTTCCCCTTTTTTCCCTCCCAGGCTTACTTCCCCCCCTAATCAAGGGAGTTGTTTGCTTGGGTGGGGCCCTTTACCTTATCGTTTCTCTCCCTCTATTCTTGTTGCTGGAACTGCTGGACCCACCTTTACCCGTCCCTTCCTCCTAAACCCTTGCTGCTCTCTGCTGGATACAAGTGCTGTGCTACCGCCGGACCGGAGTGATTCAGGGCCGCCCCAACGACTCATCGTTTAATTGTTGTAAGGACATCCCCCAGCTTCTACAACCAGTGCTTCTCTATATTGCTGCAGTTCTGCAGCCGGTAACCGTTGTAAGGTTACAAACACCCCAGAATTCAAGTGCAGCCCGCAGTAGTATACTGAGAGATCTGCAGGACACTATGCAGACTTAACCCGGGTGGTGAGAGTCAGGGGTTGCTCCGAGGGTTACCACTTTTCACCCACCTTTCCTGTCTACTCTCCCCCCCCCCCCCCCCCACCTCTGAGACGGGAACCGTACTCCAACAAATGCTCTACAACCACAACTTTGCTTAGTTTGTTTCTGGTTACTGAACCATATGTGGGGGAGGGGTGAGTTGTGGGGGCAGTGCTCATGCTGCTTTGAAATTTTTATAATTTTTTATTGATACGGTATTTATTCTGCCCATAGCGTGTAATCTCCAGCAAGGATGCTTGTTTTCAAAGCTGGATTGCTGTGAGGAATGTTATGGTGTATGTACAGGTTCCGGTTCCGGGTTGGTATCCGAGACACCCACCATCATTTATTTAGGTAGTTAGTATCTATGTTATTTTTTGTTTGTTTTTTGTTGTTGTTTTCTTTGGGACCAGACGTGATGGCCGAATGAGTAGAGTGTCCGTCTCCTGTTTTGGGATTTGGGAGATCGGGAGATCCGAACCCATGAGTTTGTGGTTTCGAATCCTGGTCGAGTCAAACCAATCACTTAAAAATTGATACTTATCGCTTCCTAACCTGGTGCTAGGCATTATTAATATAGGGCAAGGACTGGTGTGCTCAGTGTCAGGATAATGTGACTGAGTGAGATATCAGGTCATGGTGCTGGTGGCCTGGTTTCCCAGTGGAACAGCACTATAAAGTCGCCCTGAGTGTGAACTGTCACAAGTCGGTACCCATCCTGATATGACCTTAGATGTTGCTACGATGTAAAACAATAACAAACAAACATATATGTATATATATATTGTAAATAACTGTAGGTCTATTGTGAGATGGCCGGAAGACCAGTGTCACAGCTTTGACAACAGACTGTAGAGTCTATGCTCGGATCTGTGGCTGTGTACTATGAGGAAAAACAATACAAACAAAGAGAAAGTACGAGAGTAAAGTGTAAGAGAGAGAGAGTCCATCCCTCTGGTTTATTTTTATATAGTTACATGGGTTCATAATTGGTAGGATATCATACCACCTCTTTCCACCAATAGGAATCTAGCATTCCTGGTCTCACCAATAGGAATCCAGCATTCCTGGTCTCTATGGATACCAGTGCCCGACTCGACTTTACCCGACTCGACTTTACCCGACTCGACTTTACCCGACTCGACTTTACCCGACTCGACTTTACCCGACTCGACTTTACCCGACTTGAATTTACCCGACTCGACTTTACCCGACTCTACTTTACCCGACTTGACCTTATCCGACTCGACTTTACCCGATTTGACTTTACCCGACTCGACTTTACCTGACTCGACTTTACCCGACTCGACTTTAACCGATTCGACTTTACCCGACTCGACTTACCCGACTCAGCTTTACCCGACTCGACTTTAACGGACTCAAATTTACCCGACTCGTCTCTGTCTGTGTGTGTTTCTGTGTCTGTGCATTTCTGTGTCTGTGTGTCTGTGTGTGTCTGTCTTTGTGTGTGTGTATGTCTCTGTCTGTGTGTGTCTCTGTCTCTCTGTCTGTGACTCTGTGTGTGTCTCTCTCTGTGCAAAGTCTGGTCGGGTGTGTGTATGTCGGGTGTGTGTGTTTCTGTGTCTGTGTGTGCTGTCTGAGTGTGTCTGTCTGTGTGTGTCTATCTATGTGTGACTGTCTGTGTGTGTATGTCTGTGTCTGTGTGTATACATCGAGATGCGGCGTTGCACGTCAGGGTGTCGGCAAAGTTTTGTGCATGCACAAAACTTTCGACGTACGACAACATTCGACAACGTGTGGATTTTACATCCGGCGTACGTTATGTATGCATTATGCATACATCGATATATGTTAGACATACTTTAGACAATGTTGTTCACGATGTTGCACAATGTTGCACAACGTTGCACTACGTCGCACTACGTTTCACTATGTTGCACTACATTGCACTACGTTTCACTACATTGCACTACATTGCATTCCGTTGCACTATGTTGACCTATGTTTAAAGGCAGTGGGAGCATACAGTCCATGTACTGACATACGTCTAACGTACGTTTAGCTTTTCTCCAACGTGTCTTGACGTATGTATTGTATGAGGCATAGTTCTGACGATCGAATAATGTATATAGCGTTTACCGGCGTTCTGTGAACGTACTGTGACCCTAATTCGAGCATTTTTCGCCGGGAGGTATGTTAGCCATACGTTGGTCATACGTTGGTCATACGCTATGTATACGGTATGTATATGTCCAACTTTGCCCACCACCCCGAAAAGTTCAACGCTTCTCGATGTAAAAAAGTGATTTTACACATTGGCCGCATGCTTACGAGATGCGTCGTAATGTGACAGTGGCTTTAGTTGGATATGCAGATTCTCTGTCTATGTGTGTCTGTCTGTGTGTGTCTGTGTGTGTATCCCTGTGTGTATGTGTGTGTATGTCTGTCTGTGTGTGTTTGTGTGTGTATGTCTGTCGGGGTGTGTATGTCTGTGTGCATGTCTGTCTCTGTGTCTCTGTAAAGTCAGGTAGTTAACACACATTCACATGCACAGACACACACACAGACACAGAAACACACAGACAGAAACACACAGACAGACACACACACAGACAGACATACACACATACAGACATACACACAGACATACGCACATACACAGATACACATACAGACACACACAGACAGACATACACAGCCACAGACAGACACACAACCACACAGACATACACACACATATATACACACATACACAGAAACACAGACAGACACACACATATACACACATACACACAGATAGACACACACACATACAGACACACACAGACAGACACACACATACACACACAGACGATGTTGAATCAACAGCTAACCGGCTGGGTTTACCCCTAAACATCCTATGGAACGGGGTTAGCGTACCCTAGTTTACGGTCGTGGTGTTAGCTCTGCTTCTTGCATGCTGTCTTTTCGCCTCTAAACGGGGGATTTTGGAGCACTAACACCACGTCATGCATACGGGCCCAGTAGCTGTCTGGCTACCACCAACCTTGACGTTTTGAATGTGTTGACCCCTACCCCAGCAGAAGGGCTAGGCCCTGAGTGCAATTACAATCAGACCTGCCAGCACCACTATTTACATCACACTCAGGCACAAACCAACCCATATATATATATATATATATATATATATATATGCATACATGTACACACACACCTGTTGCTGTATGCATGAAGAATTATTTATCGGCTCCTGTGTTAAGGACCGCGTTCGGGTTAGCTAACACTGGTGTTGGGAAATGGGTCACGGGGTATGTACGGTGCCAAAACCATACTCAATCACAGCTAACTTTCACATGGCGCAACATCACTGCATCCACACTCAATCACAACTAACATTCACATGGTACCAAACCACTGCCTCCACACTCAATCACAACTAACATTCACATGGCACCACATCACTGCCTCGACAGTCAATCACAACTAACATTCACATGGCACCACATCACTGCCTCCACACTCAATTACACTAACATTCACATGGCACCACATCACTGCCTCCACACTCAATCACAACTAACATTCACATGGCACCACATCACTGCCTCCACACTCAATTACACTAACATTCACATGGCACCACATCACTGCCTCCACACTCAATCACAACTAACATTCACATGGCACCACACCACTGACTCCACACTCAATCACAACTAACTTTCACATGGCACCACATCACTGCCTCGACAGTCAATCACAACTAACATTCACATGGCACCACATCACTGCCTCCACACTCAATCACAACTAACATTCACATGGCACCACACGACTGCCTCCACACTCAATCACAACTAACATTCAAATGGTACCACACCACTGCCTCCACACGCAATTACACGAACATTCACATGGCACCACACCACTGCCTCCAAACTCAATCACAACTAACATTCACATGGCACCACACCACTGCCTCCACACTCAATTACACTAACATTCACATGTCACCACATGACTGCCTCCACACTCAATCACAACTAACATTCACATGGCACCACACCACTGCCTCCACATTCAATCACAACTAACATTCACATTGCACCACACCACTGCCTCCACACTCAATCAGAACTAACATTCAAATGGTACCACACCACTGCCTCCACACTCAATCACAACTAACATTCAAATGGTACCACACCACTGCCTCCACACTCAATTACAACTAACATTCAAATGGTACAACACCACTGCCTCCACATTCAATCACAACTAACATTCACATGGCACCACACCACTGCCTCCACATTCAATCACAACTAACATTCACATGGCTCCACACCACTGCCTCCACAGTCAATCACAACTAACATTCAAATGGTACCACACCACTGCCTCCACACTCAATCACAACTAACATTCAAATGGTACCACACCACTGCCTCCACACTCAATCACAACTAACATTCACATGGCAACACACCACTGCCTCACATTCAATCACAACTAACATTCACATGGCACCACACCACTGCCTCCACACTCAATCACAACTAACATTCAAATGGTACCACACCACTGCCTCCACACTCAATCACAACTAACATTCATATGGCACCAAACCACTGCCTCCACATTCAATCACAACTAACATTCACATGGCACCACACCATTCCGACCATGCTAACAATCACAACTAACATTCATATGGCCCACACCACTGCCTACACACTCACAATCACAACAAACATTCACATGGGGCCACACCATTCCCACCACACTCACAATCAGAACTAACATTCACATGGCACCACATCACTACCTCCACATTCAATCACAACTAACATTCACATGGCACCACACCACTCCCTCCACACTCAATCACAACTAACATTCAAATGGCACCACACCACTGCCTCCACACTCAATTACACTAACATTCACATGGCACCACATCACTGCCTCCACACTCAATCACAACTAACATTCACATGGCACCACACCACTGCCTCCACACTCAATCACAACTAACATTCACATGGCACCACACCACTGCCTCCACACTCAATCACAACTAACATTCACATGGCACCACACCACTGCCTCCACACTCAATTACACTAACATTCACATGGCACCACACCACTGCCTCCACACTCAATCACAACTAACATTCACATGGCACCACACCATTCCCACCACACCTCAGACTCTCACAGGTCTCACCAGCTCAACTCACAAACTAACATTCATGTGGCACCACACCACTGCCTGCACAGTCAATCACAACTAACATTCACATGGGCCCACACCATTCCCACCACACTCACAATCACAACTAACATTCACATGGCATCACACCACTGCCTCCACACACAACTACACTAACATTCACATGGCACCACACCACTGCCTCCACACTCAATCACAACTAACTTTCACATGGCACCACATCACTGCCTCGACAGTCAATCACAACTAACATTCACATGGCACCACACCACTGCCTCCACAGTCAATCACAACTAACATTCATATGGTACCACACCACTGCCTCCACACTCAATCACAACTAACATTCACATGGCACCACACCACTGCCTCCACACTCACAATCACAACTAACATTCACATGGCACCACACCATTCCCACCACACTCACAATCACAACTAACATTCACATGGCACCACACCACTGCCTAACATTCAATCACAACTAACATTCACATGGCAGCACACCACTGCCTCCATACTCACAATCAATACTAACATTCACGTGGCACCACACCACTGCCTCCACAGTCAATCACAACTAACATTCACAAGGCACCACACCACTGCCTCCACAGTCAATCACAACTAACATTCACAAGGCACCACACCACTGCCTCCAGAGTCAATCACAACTAACATTCACAAGGCACCACACCACTGCCTCCACAGTCAATCACAACTAACATTCACAAGGCACCACACCACTGCCTCCAGAGTCAATCACAACTAACATTCACATGGCACCACACCACTGCCTCCACAGTCAATCACAACTGCCATTCACTTGGCACCACACCACTGCCTCCACACTCAATTACACTAACATTCACGTGGCACCACACCACTGCCTCCACACTCAATCACAACTAACATTCACATGGCACCATACCACTGCCTCCACACTCAATCACAACTAACATTAACATGGCACCACACCACTGCCTCCACAGTCAATCACAACTAACATTCACTTGGCACCACATCACTGCCTCCATACTCAATTACACTAACATTCACATGGCAGCACACCACTGCCTCCACACTCAATCACAACTAACATTCATGTGGCACCACACCACTGCCTCCACACTCAATCAAAACTAACATTCACATGGCACCACACCACTGACTCCACAGTCAATCACAACTCCCATTCACCTGGCACCACACCACTGCCTCCACACTCAATCACATCTAACATTCACATGGCACCACACCACTGCCTACACACTCACAATCACAACTAACATTCACATGGCACCATACCACAGCCTCCACACTCAATCACAACTAACATTCACATGGCACCACACCACTGCCTCAGCAGTCAATCACAACTAACATTCACATGGCACCACACCACTGCCTCCACACTCAATCACAACTAACATTCACATGGCACCACACCACTGCCTCCACAGTCAATCACAACTAACATTCACATGGCACCACACCACTGCCTCCACACTCACAATCACAACTAACATTCACATGGCACCACACCACTGCCTCCACACTCAATCACAACTAACATTCACATGGCACCACACCACTGCCTCCACACTCAATCACAACTAACATTCACATGGCACCACACCACTGCCTCCACACTCAATCACAACTAAGATTCACATGGCACCACACCACTGCCTCCACATTCAATCACAACTAACATTCACATGGCACCACACCACTGCCTCCACACTCAATCACAACTAACATTCACATGGCACCACACCACTGCCTCCACACTCAATCACAACTAACATTCACATGGCACCACACCACTGCCTCCACACTCAATCACAACTAACATTCACATGGCACCACACCACTGCCTCCACACTCAATCACAACTAACATTCACATGGCACCACACCACTGCCTCCACACTCAATCACAACTAACATTCACATGGCACCACACCACTGCCTCCACACTCAATCACAACTAACATTCACATGGCACCACACCACTGCCTCCACACTCAATCACAACTAACATTCACATGGCACCACACCACTGCCTCCACACTCAATCACAACTAACATTCACATGGCACCACACCACTGCCTCCACATTCAATCACAACTAACATTCACATGGCACCACACCACTGCCTCCACACTCAATCACAACTAACATTCACATGGCACCACACCACTGCCTCCACACTCAATCACAACTAACATTCACATGGCACCACACCACTGCCTCCACACTCAATCACAACTAACATTCACATGGCACCACACCACTGCCTCCACACTCAATCACAACTAACATTCACATGGCACCACACCACTGCCTCCACACTCAATCACAACTAACATTCACATGGCACCACACCACTGCCTCCACACTCAATCACAACTAACATTCACATGGCACCACACCACTGCCTCCACACTCAATCACAACTAACATTCACATGGCACCACACCACTGCCTCCACACTCAATCACAACTAACATTCACATGGCACCACACCACTGCCTCCACACTCAATCACAACTAACATTCACATGGCACCACACCACTGCCTCACATTCAATCACAACTAACATTCACATGGCACCACACCACTGCCTCCACACTCAATCACAACTAACATTCACATGGCACCACACCACTGCCTCCACACTCAATCACAACTAACATTCACATGGCACCACACCACTGCCTCCACACTCAATCACAACTAACATTCACATGGCACCACACCACTGCCTCCACACTCAATCACAACTAACATTCACATGGCACCACACCACTGCCTCCACACTCAATCACAACTAACATTCACATGGCACCACACCACTGCCTCCACACTCAATCACAACTAACATTCACATGGCACCACACCACTGCCTCCACACGTCAATCACAACTAACAATTCACATGGCATCCACACCACTGCCTCCACACTCAATTACACTAACATTCACATGCATCAACCACTGCCTCCACACTCATCACAACTAACATTCACTGGCACCACACACTGCCTCCACATCATCACACTAACTTTCACATGGCACCACATCACTGCCTCCACACTCAATTACACTAACATTCACATGGCACCACATCACTGCCTCCACACTCAATTACACTAACATTCACATGGCACCACACCACTGCCTCCACACTCAATCACAACTAACATTTGTATGGAACCACACCACTACCTCCACCCATCCACACCAATTCGCAACTAAGCACACCCATCTTACAAATCCAGTTTGCCTACGCTACTATGTACAAAATTCACAAAGTTGATATAACTTATCTGACTAAGCTGCACTAGTAATTACTTGTAACTTCATGTTACTTTAGGTATGGGTCTGGTGCGATGCCCATCAGGCCTACTTGGGTCTTTATTATTATGCATCTATTTACTGTCGGCCATTCGTGAAGTCTGAGTGTTTTTTTCTGCATGTAAAGGGGCTCTCACTTTACGATGCTTTGCGCCAATTTACGCCGACATATGTGATTTTTCGCCGCTATTTCGGGATATGTCGTTATGCGTTACGCGTGCATTAGGCGCTCGTTGGTATATGTCAATGTACGTCAACGTTTCTCGAGATATGGCGTCGCATGTCAAGGGGTCGGCAAATTTTGTGCATGCATAAAACTTTCGACATACGACAACGTTCGACAACGTGTGGATTTTACGTCGGCCATACATTATGTATATGTTAGGCATACGTTGATGTACGTTAGACGTACATTAGACAAATGTTGTTCATTACGTTGCACTCCGTTGACCTACATTAAAGGCAGTGGGAACGCACAGTCCGCGTGTTCTGACAACATATCGATAATGTACGCCTAACATACATCTAACGTACGTTTAGCATTTCTCCAGTGTGTCTTGACATATGTAACATATGAGGCGTAGTTCTGGCGATCGAATAAAGTATATAATGTTCACCGGCGTACTGAGAACGTAGCGTGAGCGTAATTCGAGCCTTTTTCGCCGGGAAGCACATCAACCATGCGTTGGTCATACATTGGCCATATGCTATGTATACGTCCAACTTTGCCCCCCGTGCCGAAAAGTTTGATGCTTCTCGACGTAAAAAAGTGATTTTATGCGTTGGTCGTGCGGTTGTGAGATGGGTCGAAATGTGGCAGGGCCTTAAGATGTCCCTTGCTTTGCCCACCTACCAACACCCAGCTGCATTTGAACCTACAGGAGAATGCACTGACACATCACCCACATTTAACACCAGGTGGCGCCTCAGCTGCACATACATCTCCAGCAACAAACAGTCTGCGCTGCCTGCTTTCCTGGCCTTCTCCACAGATGTCGGCACTGAGGCGGTTTAACGGTCCGTGAGGAATGATATGCCACCTAGCGACATTCACTTGCATCAGGGTGTCCACAATGATTAGTCAGCTTATTTTGTGCAACGATATTATGATATAGGTTCAGCAATATTTATTTCATGCATTCTTCATTACTTGTCTTTGTTTACATAGAACCCCCTATCGCACCATAGTCTACCCGTGTGCTTAGGTGTTCCATTGAGTCTGAGCTTTACAATAGCCATTTTCCACGACGTTTTCAAAAGGGACCACTTGCGGCCATATTGAATTACTCATTTTTAATCTTTATTAATATGAACAATAACGTGCAACCATCTGCAATTCCCTTAATTAGGTCATTTCTATTTATAGATGTGCAATCGTTGTGTTCTCTCTGGTGAAGTGGTTACACTTACAGTGTCAGATTTCTTTTTCTAGGTCGGACTCCTAATCTGAAGGTCGGTGGTTCAATTCCCCATCCTATCACCTCTGCCAATTTGGATTTCCAGCACTGCGTATAACCATGACAGGCAGTATAAATCATAAAGAAATAAAATTAACAGCTGACAACCACCATATTTCCGGGTCGACTCCCTCACGTCTCGCTTGTGTACCTAGGCCTAATAGTAGTATTAGTAATACTCGTATGTGTGAGACGTAATAATAGTATTAGTAATACTTGTGTGTGTGAGACCTACTATTAGTATTAGTAATACTCGTGTGTGTGAGACCTAATATTAGTATTAGTAGTACTCGTCTGTGGGAGACCTAATATTAGTATTAGTAATAATCATCTGTTTGAGACCTTCTATTACTATTAATAATGCTCATCTGTGTGAGACCTAATAATAGTATTAGTAATACTCATCTGTTTGAGACCTACTATTAGTATTAGTAATACTCGTGTGTGAGACCTAATATTAGTATTAGTAATACTCGTCTGTGTGAGACCTAATATTAGTATTAGTAATACTCCTGTGTGTGAGACCTAATATTAGTATTAGTAATACTCGTCGTGTGAGACCAAATATTAGTATTATTAATACTCGTCGGTGTGAGACCTACTATTAGTATTAGTAATACTTGTGTGTGTAAGACCTAATATTAGTATTAGTAATACTCGTCATGTGAGACCTAATATTAGTATTAGTAATACTCGTCTGTGTGAGACCTACTATTAGTATTAGTAATACTTGTGTGTGTGAGACCTAATATTAGTATTAGTAATACCCGTCTGTTTGAGACCTACTATTAGTATTAGTAATACTCCGGTGTGTGAGACCTAATATTAGTATTAGGAATACTCGCTTGTGTGAGACCTACTATTAGTATTAGTAATACTTGTCTGTGTGAGACCTAATATTAGTATTACTCCTCGTCTGTGTGAGACCTAATATTAGTATTAGTAATACTCCTGTTTGTGAGACCTAATATTAGTATTAGTAATACTTGTCTGTGTGAGACCTAATATTAGTATTAGTAATACTCGTCTGTGTGAGACCTAATATGAGTATTAGTAATACTCGTCTGTGTGATACCTAATATTAGTATTAGTAATACTCGTCTGTGTGAGACCTAATATTAGTATTAGTAATACTCCTGTGTGTGAGACCTAATATTAGTATTAGTAATACTCATCTGTGTGAGACCTAATATTAGTATTAGTAATACTCGTCTGTGTGAGACCTAATATTAGTATTAGTAATACTCCTGTGTGTGAGACCTACTATTAGTATTAGTAATACTCATCTGTGGGAGACCTAATATTAGTATTAGTGATAATCCTGTGTGTGAGACCTAATATTACTATTAGTAATGCTCGTTTGTGTGAGACCTAATATTAGTTTTAGTTATCCTCGTCTGTGTGAGACCTAATATTAGTATTAGTACTACTCGTCTGTGTGAGACCTAATATTAGTATTAGTAATACTCGTGTGTGTGAGACCTAATATTAGTATTAGTAATACTTGTCTGTGTGAGACCTTCCAATAGTATTAGTAATACTCATCTGTGTGAGACCTAATATTAGTATTAGTAATACTCATGTGTGTGAAACCTAATATTAGTATTAGTCATACTCGTTTGTGTGAGACCTAATATTAGTATTAGTAATACCTGTTTGTGAGACCTAATATTAGTATTAGTAATACTTGTCTGTGTGAGACCTAATATTAGTATTAGTAATACTCGTCTGTGTGAGACCTAATATGAGTATTAGTAATACTCGTCTGTGTGATACCTAATATTAGTATTAGTAATACTCGTCTGTGTGAGACCTAATATTAGTATTAGTAATACTCCTGTGTGTGAGACCTAATATTAGTATTAGTAATACTCGTCTGTGTGAGACCTAATATTAGTATTAGTAATACTCGTCTGTGTGAGACCTAATATTAGTATTAGTAATACTCGTGTGTGTGAGACCTAATATTAGTATTAGTAATACTCGTGTGTGTGAGACCTAATATTAGTATTAGTAATACTCGTCTGTGTGAGACCTAATATTAGTATTAGTAATACTCGTCTGTGTGAGACCTAATATTAGTATTAGTAATACTCATGTGTGTGAGACCTAATATTAGTATTAGTCATACTCATGTGTGTGAGACCTAATATTAGTATTAGTCATACTCGTTTGTGTGAGACCTAATATTAGTATTAGTAATACTCGTCTGTGGGAGACCTAATATTAATATTAGTAATACTCATCTGTGTGAGACCTATTATTAGTATTAGTAATACTCATCTGTATGAGACCTAATATTAGTATTAGTAATACTTGTGTGTGAGACCTAATATTAGTATTAGTAATACTCGTCTGTGTGAGACCTAATATTAGTATTAGTAATACTCGTGTGTGTGAGACCTAATAGACTGTTAGTATATTAGTAATACTCGTCTGTGTGAGACCTAATATTAGTATTAGTAATACTCATCTGTGTGAGACCTAATATTAGTATTAGTAATACTCGTGTGTGTGAGACCTAATATTAGTATTAGTAATACTCGTGTGTGTGAGACCTAATATTAGTATTAGTAATACTCGTCTGTGTGAGACCTTCCAATAGTACTACTCATCTGTGTGCGACCTAATATTAGTATGTAATACTCATGTGTTGAAACCTAATATTCGTATTAGTAATACGCATTGTGATGAGACCTAATATTCGTAATTTGTAATACCTGTGTGTGAGACCTAATTTCATTATACGTATATTTGCGTGATGAGACCTAATATTAGTAAATTAATTATCCCGATCGCTCTATGTAGCGACCGGTGCTAATTAGTAATCGTAATACTCGTCTGTGTGAGACCTAATAAGTATCAGTCGCATTTGTGACCATTGATATAAGGTTGGTGTGAGGCGACCTAATAATTAGTATCAGCTCAGTGAGACTAAGTATGTGAATAGAAACGCTATCAGTCTATATTGTATTCAGTAATACTCATGCTGTGAGGAGCCTATATTATTATTATTACGGGGTTCGTAGACCTAGCGGTCATCTGTCTGTGAGGACCTACTATTCGTATTAGTAATACTCGTCTGTTGAGACCCCGTTTTTGGCGTGTTTTTCTTTGGGGGGGGGGGGGTCTTTCCTTCTTGTTTCTTGTGGTGGGGCGGGGGGGGCATGGTGCTTTGTGCGGTGTCTTGTGCTGTGGTGCGGTGGTGGCCCGGCAGTGGCAATACGTTCTTGGGCCCACGGTCCTGTACCTCGGCCGGAGAGCAAGGCGGGATCCGGTGTCATTGGCAGCAGGGCCATGGGCGGCGCATTGGACCTCCGGGCCCTCGTCGCAGGGTGGGTGGTTCAGAGCCAGTGGCTCTTGGACCGGGGTGATGTGGGTGGGTGTGGCCGTATCCGCGCTCCCGGCATCCACTCCGTCGGTGATCGAAGCGGGAACCGGCGTTGTGGGTGCAGAGGCCGAGGCCTGTCACATCGGTGTGTCCAGGACCGCACGGGGCTCCTGGTGTTGTGGTTGCATCTGGTGGGACCTCTCGGGGCTCCCGGGTGGGACCTCACGGGGCTCCCGATGTAGGGGCTGCATCTGGTGGGACCTCACGGGGCTCCCGGGTGGGACCTCACGGGGCTCCCGGGTGGGACCTCATGGGGCTCCCTGCTGGGGGACCTCACGGGGCTCCCTGGTCGGGACCTCAGGGGCTCCCTGGTCGGGACCTCACAGGGCTCCCTGACAGTGGTTGCTAGTCACTGTCGCTGCTGTTGGGTTCAGAGTCGTCGGTGATGGGTTCGGGGCCGCCGACGATCTCGAAGGTGTGGTAGTTCTGTCTGTAGAATCTACCGAGTGGCTCCCATGAGGACTCGGAGAGTCTCTCGAGGATGGCGAGCGCAGCTCGGACGTCGGACAAGCTGTGTGGTGGGCCAAGGAAGTCTCGGATGGCGGTCCTGTCAAAGGCCACACATGACGCCAAGACGTGGGCGACGTTGAAGACTTTGTCACCGCATGGACATCGTTGCAATGCAGGGGTATCAATGAACCGCCTGTATCCAGTCCTGAAGCGCGTGACTGCCTCTTGCACGGATGCAGAGAGGTTTTTTGGGACTGGTAGGCGCGCTCTGACATTTTTGTGCCAGGCCCAACTGATGGAGTATGGGTTCCTGACGGCGGTGTTGTGGAGGGAAGCCTCCCACAGGGCTTTGGTGGCTCTAGCGTGGGTGGCTTTGAGCTTGGACAAGGAGTGGTCTATGACGAGGTCGATCTCAGGACGGCGGGAGCCATCCAGAGCAGCTGAGTCAGCCTGGTCATTGCCGGGAAGTCCTATGTGGGAGGGGACCCAGGCCAGCACTGTGTCGAGTTGAGCTTCGTGCCTGGTGACGATGGTGTTCTGGATCAAGGTGGCCAGAGAGTGGTTAGCTCTGTGGTCCTTGATCTTGCGGACTGCGTTGAGTGAGTCAGTGACCACTATGCAACTGCAGTGCCGCAGGTGGGTCAGTGCATGGTGGATGGCGGCGAGCTCTGTATCGAGGGTGGAGGAGTAGTCCGTGACCCTGATAAGGCGTCTAGCCTGCCCATCTGGTAGGAAGTAGCCAGCCCCGGCTCGGCCTGTGTCAGGGTTGAGTGAGCCGTCGGTGTAAACCGTGGTGGCTAGAGGGAAGTCCTCTTTGGCCCGGGCAATGGCTTCCTGTGCCAGTGTTCTGAGGACTATAGTCGGGTAGTTGGTTCGTGCTGAGCAGAGGCTGGTGAGTCTGACCTCAACGGGTACGGAGTACCAGGGGGGTCTCGCCCGGAGGTCAGGGACATCAGCGAGTGCCAGCTCGTGCGTTTCTTTCAGGGTGCGGATGGCCGTTTTCGCACCCCAGGAGAGGCCGAGGCGCCGTCCTGGGCCGTTTTGTAGGTAGGAGGCTGCGCTGCGGTAGAAGGTGGAGTGGCCTGTGGACAGGGCTTGGCAGAGGTGGTTTGCCAGCAGCTGTTGTCCGCGTAGGTGGAGTGGTGGGAGGTTGGCCTCAAGGAGGAGGATCTCAACCCTGGTTGTCCTGCGAGCTCGGGTGATGAGTCGCGCTGCCTGGTATTGGACTCTTTCCAGGGTGAGGAGGTCTTTGGTCAGGGTGCTACTGCGAGGCAGGCGGGACTTACGGTTCTCTCTGCAGTAACCAATCCAGGAGATGGTGTTGGCTGCATAGTCGTAGAGGGCCCGCACGGCCTGTTTGTAGAAAAGCCTGAGCACTTCAGCTGGTGCTCCCCAGTTGAACCCAGAGATTCTAGTCATTAGAAGAAGTCTCTTGTTCATTCTGGAGGTCAGTTGCTTTACCAGTGGGCTCATGGAGAGTTGGTGGTCGAGCCTGACTCCGAGGTAGTCGAAGGCTTCCACCCACTCGACGTCCAAGTCCCCGGCACGGAGTGGGTGGGGAGGCTGATCAGCAAACATCATCATAGCTTTTGTTTTGTTTGCGGATATTTTGAGCCCCAGCTCACAGCAGGAGCTGTTGAGTAGGAGCAGGATATCCGCCGCGAGGAGGGCCACGTCCCTTGTGCGTGAGCAGACGACAGCGATGTCGTCTGCATAGCACAGAATCTTGACGTGTTTGAGGCGCCGTTCCGTAATGCCTGTTTTCAGTCGGCTTATGAGGGCAGCGACTACAGCATTAAAGAGGAAGGGGCTGAGGACAGCCCCCTGTGGGACGCCGTTTTTTTAGGTGGTTGAGGGGAGAGGTGCTGCCCTGGAAGCGGACGCTGGCTCGCCTATTGCTTAGGTAGTTTTGGACGAACGCCAGGGGCTTCCCGGTGACTCCCAGCTCAACCAAGGAGGCGAGGACTACGTTGTGGTCGACCAGCTCGAAGGCCTTCTCCAGGTCGAGGTAGATAACAGCCGCGCAAGAGCGATTTCCCCTGGCACGTACTATCTCCTCGATGAGGGTGAGGACGGCGTGCTGCGTGCCACGTCCACCTCGGAACCCGACCAGTTCTTCGGGAAAGCCATTGGCCGGGTCATTGGAGAAGGTCTCGAGCCGGCCCAGTACGATTCTCTCTACCACTTTCCCGAGGGATTGTAGCAGCGAGATCGGCCTGAACTCGCCTGGGTCTTTCTTTGGGATGGGTACGATGACCGCGTCCTTCCACGATTGCGGTATAGTTGCTCGTGTATAGACCGAGTTTAGGAGGGGGAGCAGAGTTTCCCTGTTGTGTGTGGTCAGGCGGGTCCACACCGTGGTAGGTACACCGTCTGCTCCGGGGCTCGTTTTCTTTCGTGGAGGGTGGAGTGCCCTCCCGAGCTCGATCTTTGTAAGGGGGCGGTCAAAGCCATGGGCGGAAGGGAGGTCTATGGCGTTGTTTATAGCTTCCTCTCGCTGGGGGGTGTCTCTGGCGAGGGTTTGTAGGTGTGTGTTTGGTAAGTAGAGTTGTGGGTCTGTCCTGTTAATGAAAGTGGTGAGTTGGTTTGTGGCTGTTTGTAGTGGGTTAGGCTCAAAGGGTGCCCGTGGGGTGGTTCCCTGTAGGTTGTGAATTTTCTGCCAGAGGCGTGTGAGTGAGGTGTTCCATGAGATTTTGGTGCACCACAGCTTCCACTTTCTGTCGTTTTCAGTTGTGATGAGCTCGTTCAACCATTGGGTGGCAATGTTGACTAGTTTTTCAGTGCCTGGGTTGGGGTTGGAACGAAGCTTGCGGAGGAGTTTGTTTTTGTGGTGTTTGGCTCTCCTGATGGCGGGAGAGTTAGTGGTGCCCGGGGGGCGGCGGTTTGTTGTCTGTTGGATGGTGGCTTCCATGGCGTGGCGGACAAGCGTGGTGAACTCGTCGCAAGTGTTGGGAGGGTTAATGTGTGTGAGGTGTTGTAAGTGTTGGTTGAAGGCTTCCCAATCGGCTCCGTCCAGATTAAATCTGGCCGGGCTTTGTGGAGGAGGGACCTTGGTAGCTTTTGTGCGCAGGAGCGCTGCGTGGTGGTCTGAAAACAGGTCAGTCAGCTCCCACGAGGCTGTGGCTGCGAGTTGTGTGTTTAGGATGCAGAGGTCGATGGACGAGCCGCTGCGATGAGTGGGTGAACCATCATTCATTAGGGTGTGGTTCGCCGAGTCAAGGACCTCTGCGAGTAGGGTGCATCCTCTGGCGGTGTCTGTGTTGTTGCGTCCCCAGATGGAGTGGTGGGTGTTAAAGTCTCCCATGATTATTTGGTGTGTTGTTGCGTTGGTGTGCGCCTGGAGGATGCGCTCCAGGGAGTATTGAGTGTTGCAGGGGTTGTATATGTTGTAGGTGTCTATTGTGGTTGTGGCCAGCTTGAGGCGTATACGTAGTGTGTCGGCCGTGGGGTTGGCTCTGGACGTTGGTATTTTGGTGGCGTGGATGTGGTTGTTGACTAAGGTGGTGGTGCCTCCCTTTGGTCTACCTCCGACCAGTGATTCCACTGCGGGGATGTGGTAGGTGGTGTAGCCTTTGATTTGTGGTGGCTCTATCTTCCATGTTTCCTGGAGCATAGCCACGTCTATGCGGTCAGTTTTTAGTTTGTTGATGAGGGTTGTGAGTTTTGTCCGTAGGCCTGCACAGTTCCAGGAGAGGACTGTGAGGTTGGAGGAGTTGGTCGGGTGTGGGTGGCGGTCGGTGTTGTGGTTGTTATGTTGAGTATCCATGTTGGTGACTCAGGGTGATGTGGTTGATTGGTGGTGTGGAGGTTGTGGGTTGAGGTATGAGGGTTGAGGTGCGGAGGAAGCCGATAAATAGCTGTATTATGGAACCCAGCGGGTCGCTGGCTGTCCCTTGGGGGAGGTTGTTTTCGATTGCTTGGAGTATGTCGTGGGAGTGTGTGGCTGCGGGTGTTGGGGTGGGGGTGGGTGCAGGTGTGGGGGTGGTTGTGGGAGCGGGTGTGGGTATTGGTGTGGGTGTGGGTGTGGGTGCGGGCATGGGTGTTGGTGTGGGTAAGGTGTTAGGTGTGGGTGTGCGTGGGGTTTGGGTGCCGGCGTCGCACTTGGGTGTGGCAGTATTGGTCTGCCTTGGGGTTTGTGTGGCGATGGATCGTGTGTGTGGGCGGTGTGTGGTGGAGGTGGTTTTGCTGGGGTGCGGTGGGTGCGGGTGGAGGCAGAGGAGGGGTGGAGCACGTGGGGTTGGGAGGAGGGCGTGTGGAGCGCATGGGGTTGGGAGGAGGGCGCGTTTTGGCTGTAGTGGGGGGAAGTTGATGAGGGGAGTTATGGGCTGGGGGTTGTCAGGTGTGTGGTAGGGGTGGGGTGGGGTGGGGGTTGGGTTGGTCGGTTTGGGAGTTGGTTTGGGGGGGGGGGGGTTGAGCTTGCTCCATAGCCTGCGCTTCTCTGGGCAGCTGGGGTCTCGGGAGGTGTGATCGCCACCGCACGCTGTGCATCTGGCGTTCAGCACGCACCCCTCCGCGAGGTGGCCAGGTAGCGCGCAGTGCCCGCAGACCTCCTCTGTGGCCCTGCACTCACGTTTGTAGTGCCCATACCTCTGGCACTGGGTGCAGTAGGTAGGGCGTTTGTGGGGGGTTGCCACCCGAAGGTGGCCTAAGGGGCCGAAGTCAAGCTTGGCGAGGGTGCTGAGGGGGGAGGTGGTGTAGATATTTACACAGTGGGTGGGCTTGCCACTTTTGGGGGTGATGCGGGACGCACGGATGATCCCGTGCTGTCCTACAAGGTCGGACGGGTCGGCTAGTGGGTGGAGCCCGGTTACCACGTAGTGGTGGGTCTTCGCCGAGCCTCTGATCTCAGCGAAGTTGGCTGCTGCACGGAGTCTCGAGAGAGACTCCGGCGTCCGGGCTCCAATCACCATGTGATTTGGGTATTTGTCTAGGGACAGGGTGTCAGTGCCGGCAGTCCTGTCTATTAGGGAAAGGGCCCTAAGGGTTTCCTTGGCATCGCCGCTGTATAAGAAGAGGGCAAGGAAACGTTTGGGGCGGCGTGAGTCGGGGTGGAACTCTGTGGGCGAGTTCTTTTTGGGGGGGGGCAGTGGCTTTTTTTGCCCTTCGGACCACAGTGGTCCATCCCGAGTCTGCTGAGGGAGGTTCGGTGGCTGAGGAAGAGGTGGCGGCGCTGGTGCCCGGGACGGGGGAGGTGGGGGTGGTGGTGGTGGGGGTGGCGGCTGTGGGGGTCCTGTTGGGTGGTTTGGAAGATTTCCCCTTCCCTTTGCCCTTCCCTGTGGGTTGTTGGGCATTGGGCTTGGCGGGGCTGTGGGTAAGGGTTGCCTGGTTTTGGGGACTTGGGATTGGTTTGTGGTCAGGGCAGGGAGGGGCGGGGCTTGTGGTGGTGATTGTGGAGCGTGTTGGCGAGGTTGGGGGGGGTGTTGGGGGGGAGTCTACATCAATGACGGACTCGTCGTCCGAGCTGGACGACGAGTCGCTGTCGTCGTCCGAGCTGGACGACGAGTCGCTGTCTTCTGCAGACTGGGCAGGGGGAGGGATGTTGGAGTAGGCGTGGTCAGAGGCAGGTTGGGGGACCTGTGGGGGGTTGTCTTGGGTTTCCGTGGGGCGGGTGTCTACCTGGGGGGTGGTATGGGGGTGTGTGGCCCTGGTGGCAGCCCGGGTGCGAACCCCGGAGGGGTCGCAGGGGGTGTCCGTTGGGGGTGTCCGTGACATGCTGTGCCCTTGTTCTGGGGGGTGGCTACCCGGGGTTGGCATGAGGGAGGTGTTGGTGGTGGTCCACCGGTTGCGGCGAGGGGTTTGGGGCGACTGAGCCGCCAGTAAGATTCCTGGCCCAAGGGAGTCAGGGTGGGGGGCGAGGCGGTTGAGGCTGATTGGGGAGGAGGGGGTGAGGGGGCCGCCCCGTGAGCGAATAATGTCGACCCAGTGGGGGGGGGGGGGGGAGGAGATGAGGTAGTGCGTGTGGAGTAGGTTGGTCGGTCAGTAAAAACAGAACAAGCACAAGCAGAAGGAAGCCCAGCCCATCAGTAATAGTAATAGTTAGAGGATGGTATGAGTGAGGAGATAAGTATCACTGGTGGGTAATGGTGTGGTGATAGGTGAAACGTCCGGCTATCCGGGGGAATCGGTAGTTGGTGTGTGTGTGGTGTGGGTGAGGGGTGTGTAGGTGTGCTGCTCGTCAGTAAAGTATCAGATCAATTGGGAGCCTATAGTAAAGAAGCCCGCCAACCCGTGCCCAAGTAGATGATCAGTACCCCACCCGAATCAGTCAGTAGTTATAAGGACCCTGCCCGATCAGAATGGAGTAGTACCCGAACAGGGGCAGGACGAGCTATCAATCAATGGCAGACAATGGATCAGTACCTGGTCAAATGACGATGAGGAAGGAAGAAAATAAAAAATAAAAAATGAAATAAAATAAGTAATAAAGGAAAAAATAAAAGGAAAGGAAAAGAGCTAGGGAGAAGGGACAGTCGCAGCTAGGGAGAAGCGACAGTGGGGGTTGTGCTGGGGAGGTCTGCCGGACGGGAGCGGTATCGGGAGCGGTATGAGTCGGCGGAGGGGGGGTGAGGGTTAGGTATGTATGTAAACAGTGCCGGTATTAGTGACAGTGACACTGGGGGGGGGGGGAGGTGACAGCGTCAGTGGGTAGTGACGAGGGTGAAAGTGGTATGGAGACAGCCAAGAAGGGACAATATATATGTATTATTGTTTTCTAGTGGCGTCAGTGACAGGAGGGGTAACAGTGACGGTGACAGTGACAGTGACAGGGATGGTCAGTGACAGTGGGGGGGTTGTGACAGTGTCAGCGAGGTGGTGATGAGGTAAACAGTGATTTGCAGTAGGTGGTGACGAGGTGAGGTGGCGTGCGGACAGCCAAGAAGGGCAATATATGTGTATTGCTATTTTCTAGGGTGTCAGTGACAGGAGGGGTACTGACAGTGACAGTGATGGTCAGTGACAGTGGGGGGGTTGTGACAGTATCGGCGAGGTGGTGATGAGGTAAACAGTGATAGGAAGGGGGGGATTGACAGTGACAGTGATGGTCGGTGACAGTGGGGGGGGGTGGAAGTATCAGTGAGGTGGTGACTGGGTACACAGTCACAGTGGTAGAGACTGTGGAGTTTTGGTTAGGGGTAGGGTGACAGTGGTTGTGGGGGACAACAGAAGGGATGGGAAAAGGAGGACGGTCCAAACGTGTGCTCTAATCGAGGTACAGGACCAGTATCAAGAGCAACTACTTGTTAGGAAGCGGTCTCCATATGATATTTGAAGAAGTGGGACGGTACAAACAATTGTGTTAGACCGGCTCAGATCGGAGACAACAGAAGGGATGGGGAAGGTAGGACGGTCCAAACATGTGCTCTAACCAATATCAAGAGCAACTACCTGTTTAGGAAGCGGTCTCCTTGTGATATTTGAAGAAGTGGGACGGTACAAACAATTGTGTTAGACCGGCTCAGATCGGAGAACAGTAGGGGTGGGGAAAGTAGGACGGTCCAAACATGTGCTCTAACCAGTATCAAGAGCGACTACCTGTTAGGAAGCGGTCTCTATATGATATTTGGAGAAGTGGGACGGTACAAACAATTGTGTTAGACCGGCTCAGATCGGAGACAACAGTAGGGGTGGGGAAGGTAGGACGGTCCAAACATGTGCTCTAAACAGTATCAAGAGCGACTACCTGTTAGGAAGCGGTCTCCTTATGATATTTGAAGAAGTGGGACGGTGCAAACAATTGTGTTAGACCGGCTCAGATCGGTGTTTGTAGAGTTGGCAGGGGACAAGCAACAATGCCACCCAACAAACAAACAGGCAACAACAACAACAGCAACAACACCAACAACAACAAAACACAGGGGCACAGAACAGTAAAAACAAAAAACTGAAAAAAAACAACAACAAAGGAAAGCAACAAGGAAACAACCGTCAACAGCAAGGTGCCGTGGTGGCCAGGGCGAAGTGGGACGGTACAAACAATTGTGTTTGACCGGCTCAGATCGGTTTTTGTAGGGTTGGCAGGGGGCAAGCAACAATGCCACCCAACAAACAAACAGACAAACAAACAGCAAACAACAACAACACCAACAACAACAAACACAGGGGCACAGAACGACGAAAACTGAAAAAAACAAACAAGGGAGAGGAACCAGGAAGCAACAGTCAGCAGCAAGTCGCCGTGGTGGTGGGAGAGGACGGTACTAACCTGGGGACGTCTGCCGATCGTCGGCGGTGGTGGGTTGGGAGGAGGGGTGGAGGTGGACTTGGGTTGTAGGTGCTGTGTGCTTTGGTGACTCTAGTTTCCACGGGGCTTCGGGCAGGGAGTCCGGGGACCGTGGTGGCTGGTGTCGGTGCGGCGTTAGCTGCTGGGTGTCGCGTAGCGGTGCTTGGTGACGGTACAGCCAGGCAGGGGTCCGGGTACCGTGGTAGCTTGGGTCGGTGCGGCGTTAGCTGCTGGGGTGTCGCGTGGAGGTGTTCGCACTTCGAGAGCGAAGTAGCGAGTGTGCTGGAGGAGGCGACTCATCATCATGTGGGGGTGTTCGTAACCTTACGACGGTTACCGGTTGCAGAACTGCAACATTATAGAGAGGCTCCGATAAATCGGCCCAATCTTTGGTTTGAAGACTTGTCTTTGTAGAGGAAGTGGTCTTCGTAGAGGAAGTGTTATGAAGGCTGGGACATCCTTCACGACGTAGTGACGACGGGGCGCCGGGCGGCAGCGGATCTCTCCGTGCCGGTATGTAGTAGAGCTGTAGGTGTGTGTAGTGTAGTGTAGCGCTTGTATCCAGTCAGCAGGGGCTCGAGGAAGGCGGGCAAAGGTGGGAGCAGCGGTCGTTCCAGCAACAAGAACCAGACAAAGAAATCGTAATAGGTCAAGGGCCCCACCCAAGAACACAACAACCCTGGCCAGGGGAAGAAGTGTGCCTGGGAGAAATCGAATGGGCAGAATCTAGGAAAGAGAAATGAGGAGAGTTGAGTCAAAGGACCGTGCCCATCTGCCCTATGGTGACCATCCGGCGAGCCATAGACACGGACAGAGTAAGAGTAGAAAGTGAAAATGCGGCGGGCACCCCCTCCTGGAACTCTTTTCGGACATATCAAGGAGGTGCCAGGCCGGCAGAGAGGTGATAGAGAGAGGTGTGGACGAAGTGCGGTCCGGACAGCAAGTGAGGCGACTGATAATATGGACAGCCTCTATTGAACGAAAGGACGGTCCTAACATGGCTCAGTTTAGTTGCTCCGAGGATGTTAGGACCGTCCCAGATTTGGTTGACCGGTTAGGGGAAAGCTAAAAATGCTACCATATGCACAGAAATATGAATACTTATCTATAATTTGGTTATAATAAAGGTAGGAAGCCCCATGTGACGTACGAAAAGGTACGTAGATATAAATGCAATATTTGGTCATATACAGAGCAGTATGGAGAATAATTGTTTATGGGACGTGCAAACATGTAGGTTTATGCGGCGGACCTGTTAGGAAGCAGTCTTCATATTTGGGACGGTCCTAACATCCCTCCAAGCAAGTTAAACTGAGCCATGTTTGCACCGTCCCATTCTCTGATGTCTAGTGTGTCTCTGTTGCTGTGTCATCTGATGTGTGTGTATCTGTGTCTCTGTGTGTTTGTCTCTGTGTCTGTGTGTGTGTCTGTGTGTGTGTCTCTGTGTGTGTCTGTGTGTGTGTGTCTCTGTGTTGTGTCTGTGTGTCCTTGTGTGTGTCTCTGTGTGTGTCTCTGTGTCTGTGTGTGTCTGTGTGTGTGTCTCTGTGTCTGTCTGTGTGTGTGTCTCTGTGTGTGTCTCTGTGTTGTGTCTCTGTGTCTCTCTGTGTCTGTGTGTGTCTGTGTCTTTGTGTCTCTGTTGCTGTGTGTGTCTGTGTGTGTATCTCTGTGTCTCTGTGTGTGTCTCTGTGTTTCTGTGTGTGTGTCTGTGTGTGTGTCTCTGTGTCTGTGTGTATGTCTCTGTGTGTGTGTCTGTGTGTGTCTGTGTGTGTCTGTGTGTGTATCTCTGTGTTGTGTCTCTGTGTCTATGTGTGTGTCTCTGTGTGTGTATCTGTGTCTGTGTGTGTGTCTCTGTGTCTGTGTGTGCGTCTCTGTGTGTGTGTCTGTGTGTGTGTCTCTGTGTGTGTGTCTCTGTGTTGTGTCTCTGTGTCTCTGTGTCTCTGTGTGTGTATCTGTGTCTGTGTGTGTCTCTGTGTGTGTCTCTGTGTGTGTCTCTGTGTGTATATGTGTCTGTCTCTTTGTCAGAGACACAGAGACACAGACACACACATAGAGACACACACAGAGACACAGAGTCACACACACACAGAGACACACACAGAGACACACACAGAGACACGGAGACACAGACACACACATAGAGACACACACAGAGACACAGAGTCACACACACTTTTTATATACTTTTTATATACTTCACTGCATAATGCATAACGCATAAAGCTAGGATTCCTTACACGCGGTATGTGGTATGCGAATGCGAATGCGTCTGCGGCAAAAAATCGAAAAGCATCTAAGTCAATGGGGGTGATTCCTTACACACGGTATGCGGCATGCGGCATGAGGCATGCGAATACTGAATCGGTCCATGTACCGATCGGTGCGGCATGCGAATGCGAATGCTGCTGCGTTTGCCATAGAGAACAGTGGTGAGGAAACCAGACACTGTGTGTGGGTGTGTGTGTGGGTGTGGGTGAAAGGACCCATATCGTAATCACGCCGCACGCCGCATGCCGCATGCCGCATGCCGCATACCGTGTGTAAGGAATCCTAGCTTAACGCAATACGCATTACGCGTATATGGAATGCTGGCATTCGCATAACGCATAACGCGTAACGCATAACGCATTACGCATTACGCGTATATGGAATGCGCCCTTTAGTCATACTCGTTTGTGTGAGACCTAATATTTGTATTAGTCATACTCGTCTGTGTGAGAGCCTCTAGATTAAAGTTGCATAGTCCGATGGTTTTGACTTTCTCTCATTTTTCTGAGATAAATCTATTACATTGATTGTTATTATGTACATTACTTTAGTTTGAAGTAATTTTAAATTTAAATGGGTAACATTTGAGATATTTGAAGTGGAAACATTAATTTTGGAAAGCACGCCAAAACTCTGACTCCATAGGCTTCAGCAGTAACATGTTCTTCTAAATTGACTCAGTGTGCCCTTCTATTTGGCAAAATACACTTAATAAGTGCATCAATATCTAAAGCTGTGTTCACACACGGGCGTTAAGTCACCTCAACTAGTTCGCCTTGTCTAGTTCGGCTCACATTCGCTGTGTGGACGCGACGCTGAGGCGGATTAGGGCTGAATCGCCTCAAGTAAACCGCGTCGCGAGGTAGTTTAACTACCTTAAGTCGGCTTATCTAGCTTGTGTGGATGGTAGTGGTTTACTTGAGGCGGCTTAAGTACGTCGCAGTCGAGACCTGAGTTTGTTGACTTTCCAGTTGATCAAAAGCGCATATTATATAATTTGGTCTATGAACTGGCTAGAGGTGCACAGATATTTTTTTCATCATTTATTTGTAGGTTTTCACTGCCCAGCAGAAGTTTTGACCATTCCAAAACAATACGATTCAGTCCATACATATCTAGGTCGAACCCACACTCTCTTGTGGTGACGTCGACTAACCGAAAACCGGCGCTGGTTAGTACGGACTTGCTCATGCGCAGATATCGATTTCCACCTTAAACCACCCCGAATACTGCATGTATGGACACAACACTAGTTCGCCTCATCTAGTTCGCCTTATCTAGTTCGGCCTAAAGTTGTGTGTGTGAACACGGCTTTAGTTAAATATGTTGTGTTAAATCTAATTTGATACCTCATCGGACTATGCAGCTTTAAAGAAACCCCCGGAGGGCGGGGAATACCCCGAGACCCTCTAGTGCTTCACACTTTCAGCACTCGTCCATTCCAAGAATTTATCTGCCGCCCCAAACAACAATTCCTCGCTACAGCTATTTAGATTCTCTGATGTCACTAAAGCATTGAACGGGACGAGGTGACCGAATCTGTAGAGCGGAGCCTCCCATGCTGAAGGTTGGGTGTGCAATTCCCGGTCGAGTCAAACCAATGACTTACAACATTGATACTTGTTACTTCCTAGCCAGGCACCTGGCATTATGAGGATAGGGCAATAACAGGTTGGCTTAGTGTCAGTGTCAGGATAATGTGACTTAGTGGGATATTAGGTCATGGTGCTGGCAGTGGGGCAGCACTATGAAGTCGCCATGAGTGTGCATGTCACAAGTCGGTACCTGTCCTGATATGACCTTAGATGTTGCCAGGACTTAAACTCCAACAACCAACCAACTAAAACATTGCAACATTGCAAGAAAGCACCATAAGCCAGTCAGATGCTACAAAATGATCGGACACTTTACATCGGATTGCTAATGCTGTAAATACATTTCAATATAGAAATTCTCTAGCATTAAAGAAGTCTAACGTCGGGTAAATGTTGCAAAATGAATGGGATTTTTATATAAAAACCTAGTGTAACATATTCCAATATTTGACATAGGGGAGAATGCAAATGTTCTTGTACTGATCGGTGTACATGACCAGGCGCATGTACATATATATGTATGGGCTGGTGGTGCCTGATTGGTATGTAACTAGACATAGTGCTGCTGGCAGGTCTGGGTGTGAGTGCTCTCAGGGCCTACCCGGTCTGCTGGTATAGGGATCACCACACTCAAAGGTCAAGGTTGGTGGTGGCCATGGGGGCCATATCGCTTGTGATGGTGGGCAGACCACTGGTATCCATGGGGACCAGGAATGCTGGATCCCTATTGGGAAGGCCATGAATGCTTGTTTCCTATTGGGAGAAAAGGGTAGGGTGATACTCTACAATGAACCCATGTAACCATATAAATAATAAACCAGATGGCTGGACTCTCTCTTCTTCTTTACACTTTATTCTCTTCCTTTCTCTTTGTCTGTATTGATTTCACCCTAGCTTGCCTACACAGCCACATATTTTAGCCTTGGACTTTACACTAGTATACGCACATTCTTGAATTAAATCATTCGATATAGCACTCGAAGTATGGTTCCCTAACTAACCATTTTTAATGTTGCAGACTAAATCCATCTAAGCAATCAACTAATTGATAATATTATTAAATTTGATATATGATTTACAAAGGAGGGCACAAAGAGTATAGTAGAACAAGTAAGGCATATTTTTTTGTGTAAAAATGAATTTCCCACACTCGATTTGCATGCAATCTAAGTAAATGCAATGCGATACCAAATATTGCATTCACAACCAAATCCAAGGAGTGCCTTGCTAATTTTCGATCGAGTGATCCAATGATTAAACCCTCAAGTGTCATGGGGTTTAATTCACCTTTAAATTCTCCCAAAAATATTTGTTTAAGCAACAAGAAGTCAATAGGATGTTAGATGTTAATTTGACATCAGAATCCTATGTCATTTAGGCATTATATTTATATCGAGACGATATCGAAATAACGTCACACGGTGCGCTGGGGCAGGGCCACACATTGTATGATTTGTGTACATTCTCACTGCATTATATCAGATTGTGTGGATTCACCCCGGCTCACACCGCCCCACCCCACCCCAGCCCGGCCTCCCCGCCCACCCCACCCCAGCCCGGCCCTCCCGCCCCCACCCCACCCTGCCCTACCCGCCCCACCCCACCCCAGCCCGGCCCTCCCCGCCCCACCCCCACCCCCAGCCCGGCCCTACCCGCCCCACCCCACCCCAGCCCGGCCCTCCCCGCCCCACCCCACCCCAGCCCGGCCCTCCCCGCCCCACCCCACCCCAGCCCAGCCCTCCCCGCCCCACCCCACCCCAGCCCGGCCCTCCCCGCCCCACCCCACCCCAGCCCGGCCCTCCCCGCCCCACCCCAGCCCGGCCCTCCCCGCCCCACCCCACCCCAGCCCGGCCCTCCCCGCCCCACCCCACCCCAGCCCGGCCCTCCCCGCCCCACCCCACCCCAGCCCGGCCCTCCCCGCCCCACCCCACCCCAGGCCGGCCCTCCCCGCCCCACCCCACCCCAGCCCGGCCCTCCCCGCCCCCACCCCACCCCAGCCAGGCCCTCCCCCGCCCACCCCACCCCAGCCCGGCCCTCCCCGCCCCACCCCACCCCACCCCACCCTGCAAAACCCCGCCCGCCTCACACAGAAAAAAGTAATATATATTATGCAGCCCATCCATCAAGGTTCGACTCCCCTTCAAGGCAATATGCAGTAATTAATTAGTCGTTCTTATTCCCCCTGTCATCTATATTCGCACGAGTTTCAAGGCTGTGAATGATCTTCTTTAGTCTAATAAGTAACAGAAAAAACAACGAACAGCAGTCACATTTTCGAAACAAGCACTACAAAAACGATTCTCCATAATATATGGTATGTATCATGAATATAATAAGTAATGTGTGACTTGAAAGTTTCCGAGCATAAGTAATTGTCACTGCTTACTGTTCACCTCATGACTTAGATAAAAGATTCACCCAGTACTTGTAGTACACGTGTGAAGGACAACGGGCGAAAATAGGTTTAGTATGGAACATGAACTAGAAACTGTGGCTCCAGTATCAAATAGCTACTCATATGGGCACAGAGTTGGTGAAATGGGCGAGAATGCAAAAAAGACAAGGTGGCGGCCAAAGAACACCATCAATTTCACCTTTAAATTGCATTAAACTATGTTTTATTATGTTTTCCAACTCAAAAGTAGCGGGTAAACATGAAGACATATACAAAGAATATATGTTGCTTCTTAGATTGAGAAATTAGGCTCTCATAAAGACTCATTTCATTATCCTGATTTGTTGACCGTTTTTATATAAGGCTGATGATCTTCACCCGTGTACTACAAGTACCAGGTGAATCTTTTATCTACTCATGACTATGCACACCTCTATTGCCGCATGCTATATTTTTTAACATAGTATGTCGATGTGCAGAACAATTATGACTGAGTGCTCCAGTGATTTATGCTTATACTATACTATGCTATACTTATTATGTCCCCCTGAAATTGATGCATTTGAAAGAACTCAGCCGCTCTTTTAGTTGGGCGCACTCTAATACCCACTTCCGATATTCATGTCCCCGTGAATAGCTATTCTGATTCAGGAGAGTGACATTGGGCACACACAGCAAATCACATAGCTGCGCGGCGTGAAGGGGCACAGTGGCACACACACTTACAGTAGATGCATGGGGGCGGGCGCCCACCACACACCCCACCACCACCTACCCACCTCCCAATCACCACACAACTACCAGTACCACACAACCACCCCCCAAGCACCTCCCAACTACCTCCCAAACAATACCACCCATCAACTATCGACCACCACCCAACCATAGGGCTCGCCTGCCCGCCTGGCCGCCTGCCCGCCCCTCAGTCCCACGGACCCACCGTGCTGCTACCAGCAGACTGCCAACAACGTACGGCTGCTTCCCAGTCACCAGTGACCCTCGCCCCTCGCCCCTCGCCCCTCGCCGCTCGCCCCTCGCCCCTTGCCTCTCGCCCTGTGCCCCGCACGCACACGGCAACCCCGCACCTCGCACCCACATGGTCCCCACACACGGCGCCCCGTGCCCCACACGGGGCGCCCCGTGCCCCACACGCGGCGCCCCGACCACACACGGCGCTCCGCGCGCACACGGCGCCCCGCGCACACGCGGCGCCCCGCGCACACGCGGCGCCCCGCGCACACGCGGTGCCCCACGCACATGCGGCACCCCCTGCCCCACACGCGGCGCCCCGCGCGCACACGCGGCGCCCCGCGCCCCACATGCGGCGCCCAGCGCACACACGGCGCTACGCGCCCCGTGCACCACACACGCGCCCCGCGCACACAAACGCCCCACGAACACACGGCTCCCCGTGCCCCACACACGGCGCCCCGCGCCCCGTACACCACACACAACGCCACACCCACACACAACGCCCCGCGCCCCACCCACGGTGCCCCGCACCCCACACACGGCGCAGCTACAGGCGAGACGCCGAGGACCCGGCGAGGCAGCGCTGGGCAGCTCACGGCCTGCGCGCCTCCAGTCGCCGGCGGACGGAGCGGACGGACCGGCCGCCGACACACCAGCGCCCGCCGCTGGGGTCCGGCGCGCGTCGTTTGGGGGTGAGTGAGGGCGGCCATTACTGACTGACCCGGGCGGGGGTGCTTGCAGTTATGCAAATGTTATGGCATTACGGTCTGCGGTTTATCTATTCACAAATTGTACGGTCACTGCAAGGCATAGATAGGTCTTATGGTCTTATAGGTCATTGCAAGGCATATGTCACTGTATGGCGCCTTATAAGTTATATATATATTTTTTTGTCGCCGCACAACCGCAGATAAGACATTTGAAAGACATTTTAGGACATTTTTGTATTCACAATTTTTATACAAACACATTATTTTGTTAACATTAAGAAATTGGGGGGATTCCAGGTCCGTTCCGGCCTGTGGCGTTGCGATTTTCCAAAATTAAGATAACTTCAACTTAAAATAACCGCAACCGCTTGCGGTGAACAAAAAACCATATGGTCATCGTATGGCAATCACAACCCACCATGCTGTCAGCGTACAGTGTAGCCGATGCGGCGAGTAACAGTAGCAGCAAGGACGCCGTAACGCATTTGTGACCGAGGCATTAGGCAGAGTGGGGTTCTGGGCGAGGACCCGGTGGTACCGGTAACAAGCGGAACAGGTCGTGACAATGGGAGGCCGGCGTGCCTGTCACGTGGCAGTGTAGTGGGGTCGAGGTAAAGTATCTAGCTGGTCCATACCGCCAACGCGCACCGGTAGTGCAGCCTTCTGAGAGACTGCTTTACAGCCAGGTTATTACTGCTGAGTTTCTATCACAAATAGGGCAGCGCCTATCGCTGAAGATCAATCAGTTAAGTAAATTGTATTACGATAGGGTCCCGTGTATCCAAGGATGCTTATTGCATCGCATTCGGCATAATCCGTCGTCGTTTGCCGGAGATATTGCTCCAGCGATGATGATTTAAGAAGATCAACAAAATACATAAGTGAAATATGGGCATGGATAGGATACAACTGAGAGTTAAGTAAGGATATGGACATGCGACGAGCAAGAGCATGGTGGGTTGCTTTGAACTGTAAACAGATGAGAACCAGGTAAGGAAGCCAATGTACTACGGATGGATGGTAGCAAATATCAAGAAAGAAAACCCTGTTATAAAGAGAGAGAAAAGCGGAGGGAGAGAGGGGGGGGGGGAACTGTGAGTGGCAGGAGTGACGAGTGGAATGTATTATGATGTGATGCAGTTTTTATGACCGATGACATTATGGCAGTTATCTACATTCAAAATAAACAGCATTCATTGTCCATGACAGCTAGTAACATGCAGGTAGGAGGCGGGTCACTTCACCTGGAGACAGGACAAAGGTTCAAAGGGCCACAAGCTAGGTACCAGCGAACTTGCAGGTCACTAGTGGGATTATTGGACGCACAGACAGACGCACAGACCAACACACAGACAGACACACAGAGACCGACGCACAGACTGACAAACATATACACACATACATAAGACAGACACACAGACAGACACACACAGACAAACTCACAGACAGACACACACACAGATATACACATATATAAGATAGATGCACAGACATACACCAGTCATACACACAGACATACGCACAGACAAACACACTAGGATACACACATGCATAAGACAGACACACAGATAGATGCACATACATGCGCACAGACAGACACAGCCACACAAACAGACGCACAGACAGATGCGCAGGCAGGCACACAGACAGACACACATTCAGACAGACGCACAGGAAGACGCACAAACAGACGCACGAACACACACAGACACAGTTGTGTCGCTTGAAATAAATAGAAGCCCATGCCATCCTGAGGGAGGGGCCCTGTGGGAGCAGCTGAACAAACAGGAAACCACCCGCACTGCGGCCACAAGCTCTACTCCTCCGAACCGCCAGGGGGTGCCTCGGGCGTTCCAGGCTCAGACAATGTGCCTTCACACATCCCCACCTAGCGACATGAGGGACCTTGACCTCTTCGCATGACCCGAAGGACCACTGCGGGACAGTGTCGGCGGTGTGTCACGTGACCAGGCGGAGAATGGTATGGTAGAGACGGAAATACTGCAGCCTGAAGGTGGACTCGAACTCAAGCCGTCATTAGCAGTGCTTGAAGGCGTCTCGGCGTAGAGCTGCGTCCACCGATGTGCCACGTGACCACTATGAGCTATCGCCGTAAGTATGGCTTGATTTTGTTGCTGTGGTGGTGAATGTGTTTATTCACATGAGTGTACAATTCATCCAGCCATTGAACAATCGTGGTTAATTATACAATTTGTAGAAGATAGTAGTCTGTACAGTACGCTGTTTGCCCCTGCAGATAATATCTGGGTACATTGCACATTAAGGGGAATTCAGGAATCATACTGTTTTCATGTTTGCTTAATGTTTTAAGTTGTGGGCATAGTTTGCCAAATCTAGATAGATATATAGTAGACATAGTAATTTAACATGACTGATAGTTTGTGCTTAGAGTTTTGAATCGCATAGAACGTTTTGAATATATTATTTGGTTGGACGATTAATGCTATTTTAGTTAAGTTGGGAACTAGCAATGGTCTGTGGTTACTGAGTAGTTAATGCATGTAATTAAGCTCCATCTAAGAATGTAACATTTGAGTTATTCATGCATGACCGCTGAACAACAATTGACTAACAACACTTAATGTTTTAATGTCTCATCTCATCCCATTACTGTATTCGCCATGGTCTTTATCTTGTTTTCTGCCCTAACTAAATACCAAATAACAACTATTTAAAAACTTTGTAATCTGGGAGCTATTAATTGAAAGTGGGAAGTGCATGGAACACACACATATATATATGTTGTACACACATACAAACACACATATATACACATGTACACATCCATACAAATTCATATATTTATATGCATATTTATTTATCATATATCCACATACATATAGGTCGTTCTCAGAAACTGTGTACCATTTGTGACATGGAAAACAAAAGTAAATATAGATTCCATGTTCATATGAAGGTTTATATGTTGTTCATATGTCGTAGTTGAAAAACAAATTCACTTTTTGAATTTGATCTTATACAAACTGAGAAAAGTGTTAAAAGCAACCATGTAACTTCCATCCATTTATCATTTGAGAACACAACAACTTCAAGCATGATTTAATCGATTACACTTAAGCAGAAAAGATGATGTCTTACAAGAAAAAAGTTGAAAGAAAAGTCCTGGTAGATGCATATGCAAATTTTCACATTTTCACCTTAGCACAAAATTATGAAGCATGTTGTGGGATAGATTAAATACATGTAGTATTGTTAACATATACATATAGGCAACAATAACTATTCGACTTGCTCCCCCCCCCCCAGAAAAAGGCTTATTCATTAACAATCTAATGTGGAATGTATTCCTTAACAATGTATTGTGGAAACCAAATATATGGTTCACAGTTTCTGAGAATGGCCCATATACATCTATGCATGCAGACATATGGAACACATATATATAGCTGTCCCAACACATACAACAATCACATAACACACAGATACAAGTAACGTTATTGATCAAGCGTGGTTGTGAAATATCACTCAAGCGCCAGAAATACAGAGAAATGGGCAGATGGTAAGGGGGTGAGGCGCCACCTGGATGGCAGGAGGGGAATTAGGGAGCTGCTTGATGGAAGACCTCCCGCTCTCCAGGCTGCATACTAGCCTCCAGTAACCCAAACTACTGAGGAACATCAAAGGAGGTTACAGGAATATTTGCAGCGAGTAGAACAAGTAAATAACAAAGCAGGAGAATTACACACATGGATAACATTTGCATAAGTACGTTGTACCTCACGTAATATAACGCTGCCATAGGATAAGCTGGTCATGATGATATTGTGCCCGTTGTCCTTGGAGGGGTTCAGGGGCCCACCCGGGGCCAGCTTTAGGGCCCGCCCGGCTAAAGGGCTCACCGGCTGAAGATGGTACATGAAGGCCCGACTTTATGCAGGTCAACTCAATGGCCAAGTCACACTCCAAGGTCTGCCTCTCGGCGGGGAGGGGGGAGGGGAGAAGGGAGGGAGGGGAGAGAGGGGGAGAGGAGGGAGGGGAGGGGGGAGGAGGGGATGGGAAAGGAAGGTAGAGGAGGGGAGGGTGGAGGAGGGGAGGGCGAGGAGGAAGGGGAGGAGAGGGGAAGGAGGGGGGAGAGGAGGGAGTGGAGGCTGGGAGGGGGAGGAGGGGAGGCGGAAGGAGGGGAGGAGAGGGGGATGGGGAGAGGGGGAGGAGAGGGGGAGGAGGTGAGGGGGGAAGGAGATAAGGGGGATGGAGGGGGAAGGGATGAGGGAAAAGGGGGGATGATGGGAGAGAGGTGGGAGAGGGGGAGGAGGAGGGACAGGAGGGGGGAGAAGGGGTAAGAAGGAATGGGGAGGAGAAAGATGGAAGAGGGTCAATTAGGACAGGATCTGGTGGGTCTCTTTCGCTGGAAGGTTCAATGGCAAAACCAACATGATCGGTCACCCTACCCGGTGCGTGTCCACCCAAGGCGCCTTCTCTAACCGGGGCATCTTGCCACCCACGGCCGGCACCGGAGGGGAGGAGGCTTCAACCAAAGGCAGGGTGACCGGCAGGGCACATGTCAATGTGCTGTAGATGCAGGCAGCCTTCACCATCTCTCAGTCCTGGATCCACACATGGCAGGACTCCACGGTTGTCATGGCCACTGACAGTTCTTGCCTTGGCCAAGCCGATGTCAAAAGGGGTCATGCTTTTTACTTGGAGACTCTTCAGGATAGCTGCAGAATACAATATTGATTTTAAGTTTGTATATGTAAGAAGCGTGGACAACACTATATGTGGCACCATGTTATCTCAACCAATCTCGTCCTTTAAACAAAATACTGTTTATTATGGGCATAACTGCTTATATGATCTATTGTTCATTATGGGAATATAAACAAGGACACTACTACAATCAATCCCTCCTCTCTCTATATACAACCGTATTGTATTACAATATATCATACTAGTTGTAAGATACAAAAAAAAAGTGTTTTTTTTAAACAACACCTCTAGAGCACATTGATTTTTATCATCGGCTGCTGGACGTCAACCATATGGTCATTCTGACATATTTGTTTGGAGGAAACCCACTGCTGCCACATAGGCTACTCTTTCTGATAGGCATCAAGGGGTCTTTTATATGCATTTTCCCACAGACAGGACAACACATACTACAGGCTTTGATGAACCAGTTGTGGACCACTGGTTGGAAAGGGAAAATAACCCAAACTGCAAATGTGTTCACTGAGCAGGATCGATCGGATGACCGACACCTTCACAGGTGAACACCCTATTCCCTGAGCTACGTCTCGCTCCCTAGAAGTTGTAAGATACATACTATATACTACTCCAGGGTGTAGTTACCCCGGCAGCCACATCGGCGCCACCTATGAGTGGCCACTATCAATTCCTGACTGGCACATATGGCCGGATTTTAAACTTTCGGGGGGGGGGCTATTAATCTATTCCCAGCAGATAATATATATGCATTGTCTCAACCGATCATGTCCTATGTTATTCTGTTTATCATGGACCTCCGTGTTTATATATGGGTCACTCTCCTGAAAACTGGTCAGCATGGGGTGGGATTTTAAAACATCAATAAAAAAACATCCTATTATTCTTTTCCTTATACTTTTCATACTCATGCTCAGATTTGATGTAAGAAATAAGGGAAATAAAATAAACCACATGCAACTTTGGTCTTTTTATTTATGAAGTGTTTTTGTACAAAAAAAACCTATTTTACAGTCAGCCATTTGTAACATGACATATGGGACCTGGTTGGATCCTTACTAACATCTTGTATTGCATTGATATATCAAGCAAAACAGTTCCAAATCAAAAGGAAGTATTTATTAACATGTATGCATGTTTACATTAAATGTTTTTTATTTAATGTCTTCAGAAATAACATTATAAATTTCTGTCACAGATGTAACCAGTGGCATCTGGATGCCACACAAATATTGTACACTAATTATTCAGTGAATAAAGCATGGCTGGGAATAACTTCTTTTTTTTTATCAATATAAGTACTACATATTTCTGTATATTAAGCCATGATTAATATGCTTCTCAGTATGAAATTATTTAATTCTGCTTAGATTTTTATTAAGAAGACTGTGTGGTGTCCTAAACATGTGGTACATCTGAGCAACAGACTGAAATAGCTTAATCATGGACTGCAGCTTTATTTTGTATCTCATCAATTTATATTTTACATAGATGTAAATGGGAGATTTCCAGCTTTCATTTGCAACCAAAAGAACCTTTAAAATTCAAATATTAAATTTTAGCTCTCCATGTGACACGTCTGGCCAGTTTTCAGGAGAGTGTCCTATATACATATGAGGTGTCAGGTGGTGTATATATGTATGTGGTGTCGGGTGGTATATATATATATATATATATATACATATGTGCGTGTGTATCAGGTGGTAATTTTCCAGACCTGTAAGAGTGACAGGGTGATGGGACCTACACGCCCACGCCCCGATTTAATGAAAACATATTTGGCACGGACATCTATGCGGCAGTGGTTTTCCCACTAGACCTTCTCAACAGCGGTTACTGAGTAATCTCCAACCAGAGTGGTCTCGTGGACATCACTCAATGCAGGACTATTTCTTAGCAATCGCGATCAGTGACCAGCTGCAATCTCACCATGCTTAATGCAGCATACTTCCAGAACACCAAATTGTAAAAATATACGGATTTTCGGTTCGGATTTATATATTGCCAAAGAGCATTACTATTCTCGGGCGACGGAGTGGGGACCAGGATTATGTAACAGAGAGGCAATTGGTGCCACACTCGCTGTGTGACATAAGAGCCTATGTTGAAAATGTGATAACACATAGCGACCAAGATTGTGATGTGACCAAGACAGTTAATGATTAGTGAAATGTTCCCTCTATGCACCAGAAAGAATGCAACTGGAGGGGAAGGACATCTTTAATATATGGTTATTCTAACTGTCTGCAACTACCTGTTACCATGGGGTCGATGGCAAGCACACCCAGCCATCCTGCATACATTATGGTCACCACCTGCAGGGGGGGGGGTTGAGTGACAGCTGCCCCCTATTAGGGCGTCGCCCCCAGGCTGTAGAGGGTGTCTGATTGGCTGGCTGTGTGAGCCCAGTCACCTGCATTCCTTATACCCGACACACAGACCCCACTCTGGGCACTCTTGTCCAGGACTCCAGACACTCTATCTGAGACTCCACTTTCTATACACAAACTAGAGCAGCTATTCAAAAGGCATTGAGCTGTGTGCAAAAACCATGGGACTCCGGTTCAATGGGTTGTAGGCACTGATTCTTATACACACTAGCAAGAGTCATGAGGATCTGTGTGGGCAGTTGGTAAGGAGTGAGGGTGATAAGGCACCAGTAGGTGAACAGGAGTTGATGCCAATAAAGCACAACTTCTTCACTGTCAATCTTGTGTGGCTTGTCTTCCCGTTTTTTCCTTAGGAGTTTGTTGAGAGGGACATGAGGTGGGAACTGACAGACAGTTGTCAGATCACACCTGGGGAGAGTGGTGGTATCCGGGGCTCTGACTGCCGAGTACCCAAGATATTACAAAATGTTCTAGAATGCCACCGAAACCTGTGCCGATCGCTCAATCAATCAATCAATAGTTCCATCCTCTAGTCGAGGGTTGGATGCAATGGTTCTCCACTTGTCCCGATGTTGTGCTGTTCTGATAGACTGTGAATAATTCAAGCCTGTCCACTGTGAAATATTTGTAAACCATGATGTTCTTGGTCTCCCTCTCCCTCTGCTGCCATTCACCTTCCCTTCCAACAATGTACGGTATATTGAACTCTGACGAATGATGTGGCCAAAATAAATAAGTTTCTTTGTCTGTATAGTGGCAAACAAGCTTTTCTTATTTTTAATTTTTCTGAGAACTTCTTTGTTGGTGATCTTCTTTGTCCATGATATTTTCATCATCCTTCGATAAGTCCACATCTCAAATGCTGCTAAACGTTTGTACATTTTCTTAGAGATTGTCCATGTCTCTGCCCCATACATTAGAGTAGACCACACATAACACTGAAGAATACGCTTCCTTGTTTGTATTAATATCTTACTTGATGTTAACACTCTATTCATTTTGGAGAATGTTGTTCGGGCTATTGTTATCCTTCTTTTAATTTCTTCCTCACATCTCCCATCATTTGTAATCTTTTGTCCGAGATATATGAATTCGGATACTTGTTCTATGTTTGTGCCATCTATGGTTATATTGACATTTGGTTTATCTGTCTTTTTACTTATAGCCATTGTTTTGGTCTTCCTGGCATTCATCTTCATGTTGAATAGTATTCCAGCTTTATTGATTCTATTCACTATATCTTGTAGGTTTTTCTCACTGTCTGCTAGTATTACACTGTCATCGGCATATCTAAGATTGTTGATGTTCATGCCACCTATTGTCACTCCCTTGCAATCTTCAATGTGTCTGAAAATCATCTCTGTGTACAGGTTAAATAGACATGGTGACAATACACACCCCTGTCGAACTCCTCGTTTAATCATAACTTCATCCGATAGGCCCTGCTCCATTTTTATAAATGCACGTTGTGTCCAGTATAAGTTCACAATTAGTTTAATGTCTTTGCCATTGACACCAATATCTTGTAAACATTTGATTAACAGTTCATGATTGACTCGGTCGAAGGCCTTCTCATAGTCAATAAAGCAGGCATAAACATCCTGGTTCACTTCACAATAACGTTCACAAATCATTCTCATATTGAAAATCCCTTCACGTGTACCTCTTCCAGATATAAACCCACTTTGTACGTTACTGATTTGTTCTTCAATTTTCTGTCTGTTTCTCAGTAAAATTATTTTCAGGATCATCTTCAACATATGACTCATCAGGCTTAGAGTTCTGTACTCAGTACACAATGTTGGTTTTAGCTTCTTTGGGAGTCGTACAAATATGGATTCATTCATATTCAATGGTATAAATCCAGTCTCATAGATGTCAGTTACTAGCTTATGAATGATTTGAATCCCCACTTCATCTAGTCCTTTTATCATTTCTGATGTTATCTGGTCACTTCCAGGAGCCTTACCTGCCTTTAGATCATTGATAGCCTTCTCAACCTCTGATACTAATATAATATTCCCATCTTCTTTCTCAATTGTGGGTGGGTTCCCTCTGTCATCATTGTATAGTTCGTTTACATATTCTTCCCATCTGGACTTTATTTCATCTTCTTCAAAGAGCATTTTGCCGTCTTTGTTCTTGATACATTTACTGCTTCTCTGTCTGTATCCTTGACCTGTTATCTCTTTCACTTTCTTGTGCATCTCTCTTGAACGATGTTGAGACTCAAGTTGTTCCACCACTTCACACTTCTTATTCCACCATTCATCTTTAGCTTTTTTGCATTCATCTTCTATTTCATTCTTCAGGTGTTTGTATTTAGGTGGATCAGTGGTTTTCACTTTCTTCCTTTCTGCCATCTTTTCTAGTATGGTTTGCGTCATCCATGATTGCTTTGTCTCTCGTTTTTTATTTGGTAACACCTCCTCTGCTGACTTGACCATGCTTTCTCTGAGAGCTTCCCATTCCATTTCAATGTTGTTATACTCTTTCTGAGGAGTTTCTTCATTCATCAGTACACTGAATTTGTTATGAACAGAGACATTATACTTAGTTCTGTATTTTGCATCTTTTAACATGTTCATATCCATTTGAATGTTGTTTTTAATTTTGTTCTGCTGTTTCAATTTCACTAGCATACTGATTACTACTGGATTATGATCCGAACATATGTCAGCACCTGGATATGTCCTTGCCTGTTTGATACAATTTCGATATCGTTGGTTGACAAGAATGTAATCGATCTGGTTCCGACATACATCACCAGGGCTCTTCCATGTATATAGTCTTCTCTTTGGATGTTCAAATAAGGTGTTAGCAATTACTAGTTTTGATGTCAAACAGAAATTTATCAAATATTCACCACGATCATTTCTCTCACCTAAGCCAAATCTTCCTGTTACTGGATATTCATGTTCTTCTCCAACTTTCGCATTCCAATCGCCCATAACAATTGTTATTTCTCCAGACTTGGTGTATTCCATTACCTTTTTGATGCTGTCATAGAACTCGTTGACTTCTTCATCATCGTGATCTGAGGTTGGTGCATAAACTTGCAGAATGTTTATATTGAACGGTTTTCCCCTCAGCTTCATCATAATAATTCTGTCAGATACTGGCCAGAATCCAATCATTGTGGCGGCAATGGACTTCTTCATCATAATTCCAACGCCATACTGATGTTTTTCATCTCCAGAATATATCATATCTACCTCACTATCACCTATACTCCCGTCACCCGTCCATCTCGTCTCAGCTATACCTAGGATGTCAAGGTTTAGCGCTGTCATTTCCACTTTCAGGTTGTCATATCGGCCTGGTTTGTACAATGTTTGTACATTCCATGTACCAATCTTTAGCACCTTTCCTCCAGTTTTCAGTTGCCTGACATCAGATGCATACCTTCCTATTTTAGGCTTTGAGTTTACATTGTCATTACGAGGTTTCTTAATAGTTGAAGGAAAGGTGCCTCCACTGTAGCTATTAGAAGGCTTCCCCGCAGAGGGACCAGAGTTGTCTCCATCTCTAAATTTGTTTCCATTAATTACCATTGCTTACTATGGGTAAATACTTGGTAGGTTCCCCTTCCTTTCCAAGGTGACTGGCCACTTACTCATCTTTGTCAGAGTGTGCCCTGATGAGCCACATCATCTTGCTGTTACACCTTCAAAGCTATTGATCTTCTAACTCATCTGCTGCTCCAGTCTTCATGCACTTGAAGGGGTGACATCCCCTGACCACACCAACAAAGTTGATGTGCACCGCACTTAGTTTAGGCCGACAATTGAGTCGGTATGGCCGCTGGTGTGCACTACCAACTTCTGGTCTTCCCATAAATGGGACTAGCCGCACGGCAGCGGGGGTTTTAAATCAGAGTTTACCTTCTCCTAGATGAGCAGTCAGCCAAGATTGACGAGCCCCACCTGCCCGAAGCATCTGGTTTTGAGGCGCCAGAGATCCGCCTTTGCCCCTTCTCCCGTCAGTAGAAACAGTTTCGCCTCGTGAAGGCCGGGAGTTGGACTTGGTTATCAGAGGCTGTTTGATACGCATGCCATGAGAAAGTACTTTATAGGTAGTGAGAGCTTATCCTCACTATCACTTCCGGCAATAATAACCTTGAAACCTCGCTAATTGATCAATAAATCTAGTACAAAGTCATTGAATTGGTGTTGCTCTACTTGGATGTATTTGAGTTGGGAACACTGAAGTGCATGAGCAAAGCATTAAGAAAAAAGAAATTCTAATTTATTTACAGACCATTACAATTCATGAATAAAGAGACAAAGTGATTAGGCACTAAATAATAACCATTTAAAAAAGTTTATTTTAAATACTAGGGGCCTAACTTTCATACACACAGATACGCAGCTGCATATAACCTATGATACCAAATATATATATATATATGCACATATATATATATTAAAACAATTAAAATATATGATGTTTTAAAGTGTTTTATTTCAATAGTGTTTTGAGAATGTTGGCGAGGCTAACATGGATAATTTGCATACGAGGCCAGTTTCTCCTTTCCTGTTATCGCTCACTCCTTTTCTCACTCACTTGCTGACCTGGCACTGTCCTGTGCACTTCACTCTCTCTCTCTGGCATTCCGAGGTACTTACCGAGCTCTGCAGTGACAGCTATGCCGCCAGTGAGGAAGAGGCGTGGCAGGCCTCCGTTGGCGCAGCAAATGTCAAGGAAGCAACCTGTGAGAGCGGTATGGTCCTCCTGCAACCCTAATTTGGAGGAGGAGTCGATGGAATCCTGGTCGTCCTGCATAGTTTCACCTGACGTACCGGTGGCAAGTGAAGGTCAGTCGCAGGCGGAGTCCCACCAGGAGTTGATAAGACGGTTGGTGTGGGAGAATAGGAGGTTGAGGTCCGGTACGAGTGCGGTGGAGTGTTGTGGTACCCGTGAGAGGAGTGAGTCGCCAGTAATTCAGAGGCGGCTTTCTCAGTCGAGGTCACCGTCGCCGGTAGTTACGCCTCGTTGCTCTCGGGTAGTGGCCAGGTCAGTTCGTCGGCGCCGGTCCCCGTCACCTTCGCCGCCCAGACGGCGTCGTGAGAGGAGTCACACCTCGCCCCTGAGGGAGGTGTCAAGTTCGCCGCCTGACCGTAGGTGGGGTTCCACTGATGAGAGGCAGGCTTGGTGTCGCACGAGGGGCTACTCACCGACCTACCATGTGGCGAGGTCGCCGTGCTCGCCCCCAAGGCCTGTGAGGAGGGTGCCGGCGCGCCTCCCCCCAGTGGAAGCAATGCCAGCGCTGAAAAAGAAGACAGGTACGGGTCTGTTTCCACATTCCTTCATTACTAGAGGCGATGGGTTCAGGAAGCTAGACTTTGCTCAGGCAACGTGGGCTGAATACTTTACGGCATTGCGCCAGCTGGCCTCCCACCCTCATTTCCCGGAAGAGGATTGGCCACCTCTCCTGCAACATGAGCATGACCTGTCAAGGATGGCGATAACGTGGGACTGGCCGACATGCAGGCGGTGGTCTGAGAGGGTGTTTCAGATGGTTGATGATGGGACACTGAGATATGGGTGGCATGATCCGGGTGCAGTAATGGATGTGAAGCGTGATGTGTGCTTGGATTCGTTGAGATCCGCTCAGTATGGGTCGTCATTTGCACAACCGGTAGCAACAGCTGCGGCTGTTACGTCAGCAGGTCAGCAGGTGTCCACACCAGTGAATCCATGTGATGATTATAACCGTGATACGGATGGCAGGGCGTGTTTTAATTGGAACTGGGATAAAGGCTGCACATTCACCGCTGATCATGGTACACAGCCCGACAGGTTTCTACATATTTGTGCGTGGTGTGCCTACAAGTTCAAGCGTGTCCTTCATCATAAGGAGCAGGACTGTCTCAAGAAGCGAAAGTTCTTATATAGGAAGCCTGCTGAGCAGGCACCGGCTGCTGCGTCTGTAAGTTGCTCGACTGTGTTTGCTACTCGACCTGTGACTCTAGATGTAAACAATGATGTGGTAGGTCGGGCAGCAGTGGCAGTGTGTATGCCATTAGCACCACCGTCCAGTACTCCAAGCTCACCGCAGGCATGCGCTGTCTCTGAGCCGGTGCCCTCCCCTCTTCCCCCCCTCCCCTCTCCCAACCCCGTCACCCCCTCCCCCTTTCTCTTTCCCTTCTTTCCCCCATTCCCCACCAATCCCCTCCCACCCCACCGGTTTGCCGGTTGCAGTGACTGAGCAGCAGGTGGGTGGGGGGGGGGGTCCCAACCTCGGCTACTGACTGTGCCTTGCTAACTACTGGACCACAGTTGTGGTCGCCTGACCTGACTTCTACAGCGATAGATCTGAGTGTTCCTGAATTGGTGTTTGATTGGTTTGATACTTTGTATGACCCACTGCTTCCAGATCAGTCAGCTGTTCGGTCTGGGCGGTTCTCACCACCACCCACTCCGCATGTGTTTAGAATTTATTTAGATTCATTTTGGCCGGTTTCGGTCTCCGGTCTTTGGGGTAAGCATCTCCAGTATTTACAGATATATGATGTAGTAAGAGCGACGGGGCTTCCGAATTTTCTAGATGCAAGGTGCCCTATCCCGTCAGCTTTGAATATTCCGGCCTGGCGAGAACTATTGATAGATTTTCCTGATATAGGGTTAGTTGATCACTTCGAGTTTGGCTGGCCGCTGGACTATACGTCTGATAGAGTTCCCATCCCGACTTTTGATAATCATACACCAGCGGCGGATTTAGATCCCAGTATTAATGCCTTCATATCGAAGGAGTCTGCATTAGGGGCGATGCTTGGCCCGTCTTCTGTATCCCCGTTCACTCCTTGGTGTCAAATAAGTCCAATGATGACTCGCCCGAAAAAGAATTCAACATCGAGAAGAGTCATCATTGATCTGAGTTTTCCGCCAGGGAGGAGCGTGAATTCAGGGATAGTTAAAGGTTTTTATTTGGGTTTCCCATTTAATTTCTCCCTCCCTTCAGTCTCAACCCTGACTGATCGCTTATGTCTTCTGGGCCCTGGTGCTTGGATTTGGTCTGCTGATTTGGCTAGGGCATATAGACAGCTGCTTGTATGTCCACTGTCTGTGCTGCTACTGGGTGTCTCTGAATAATGCTGTCTATATAGATATAGCCCCTCCCTTCGGCTGCCATACTTCGGCTCTAGCTTGTGCAAGGACAACTAGGGCCGTGTTGTGGCTGTTGAGGAAGAAAGGCTTTTTTGTGCTTTGTTACCTTGATGATTTTGTTGGCCTTAAATCGTCTAGAGAGAGAGCTGTGGAGTCTTACGCCAGATTTAATGAGCTCGCAAGTATCTTAGGCCTAGCTTTAGCACCTGAGAAATGCGTCCTGCCCACAACTTCTCTCGTGTGGTTGGGTTTCTTAATTAATACAGTAACGATGATGGTAGAAATTCCGCGTGCTAAGTTAGAAGAGGCATTTCAAACGTGTATTGCGTGGAAAGATAAGTTAACGGCCTCCAGGAAACAGCTACAGAGTCTGGCCGGGATGCTCCAGGATCTGGCCAAATGTATCAAGCCGGCTGGGCGTTTCATGAATAGGGTGCTGGCGGCATTGAGGTCTACACCCTTTGTAGGCCAGCATCCGTTCAATCGTGATATCCTAGATGATCTCCAGTGGTTTGAGTCCTTTGTTAGGGATTGTAATTCCCTCCTCCTGCTTCCCTCTGGGCCTCGGGCTCTCTGGGTATTGGAATGTGATTCGACTTTGCTAGCGGGCGGGGCATACTCTCAAACGGCATTCTATGCAGCGGAGTATCCTGCTGTCTGGGCTGATAAACATCTCACCATCGTGCATTTAGAAGGCATTAATCTTGTCCATGCGGTAGCTGCGCTTCTACCCCCGAGGCCACATGAATTCAAGATAGTGGTCAATACTGACAATGCAGCATCTCAGCAGGTCCTCGATTCGGGTAGAGGGAAAGATAGGGTCTTGTGTGCCTGTGCTCGTTTTCTCTGGAGGCTGGCAGCTATTAACAACTTTGAAGTAGAGATCCTGCACAAGCCAGGTGTAGAATTAATATTGGCAGATGCGTTAAGTAGAGCACATTATGATCCAACATTGAAAAAGAAGGCAGAACTAAAACTCTCTGAGATTCGGGTCAAATTTGAACTTGATGTACTTGATTTCGACCTGTAATGTCTTAAGCCTGGAAGATAGTACTTTTCTTGCCCCTATCTTCCAGGCTACTCGATGATTCATCACTGCCACGAGTGCCCTGGCGATGAGAACCTGGCAAAATAAGGCCTCTCATTTCCGTGCATACCTGATGTTTTGCCATGGACATGGTGTTTCCTCCAGTAAGCCCCGGGTTTATGACCTGTTGTCCCTCCTTATGCACCTCAGTGCCATCTTGGCAGTGCCTGGTTCTGTCATTAATTATTTCAGTTCGATTAAGTTATGGGTTTCAGCCATGGGTGATCCCGTAGCCTTTGGCGCACATGAAGGTACAGTAATGAAACGTGCAGTAGTTAAATCTTCCACTCATGTTCCCCGCCAAGCATTCCCTATTTCACCCCCCGATTTGAAGCAGATCATTCGCTATCTGGCTTCACTCCGCCCTTGTCCTTGGGTAGTAATCCTTGTCCTGCTTATAGGGTACCTGACTTTACTTAGGCAAAGTAATTTAGTAGCTCCTGCATCAGGTGTGCCGGTGCACACGATTAAGTTCCGAGATTGTAAATGCACTCCAGACGAGTTGTTGATATCGGTCAGTTCCTCTAAAACGAGGTCGACAAGTGCCTCTCCCGTGGTTTATCGCCTCCCAGCCATTCTGTTTTCCTCCTGTTGTCCTGTTACGGCGTAGTCCCGTTATATTGCTAGGGTTACCCCTCACCCTGATGGCCCTGCCCTCCTCTTGCCTTCCACGAGACCTCTGAATGCCCGCTACCTTTCCAAGGTTCTCCGACTCGCAGCTGCAGCAGCCCTTCAAACGGATGTCGCCGTCACGCTCCACAGCCTTCGCATAAGAGCCGAGCTGCTCAGGCCTGACAGGCGGCAGGTCTGGCCCTCCCCGAGATCATGATCGCAGGCTCCTGGAAGTCACTGGCGGTTCGATCCTACCTGGTGCCCTTGGAGGTCACCGAAGCCCCCTCAGTGCTCGCAAGGGTGTTGGGTGCGCGCTGATGGGTCTACAGGTCTCCTGTTCCGGTCTGCTCTGACCTGCTCATCCTTTGGTCCCAGTCGGCCGCTTGATCACGATTACTGAACATGAATTGGGTCACTGTCACCTGCTTGCCTGGCCTACCTGTAGGTTGATTTATTTTTAATAAATTTCTTAAATACTCTCTCTTTGTTCTGCTTACTGTTCTGGGCCGAGTTAAGTGAATTATTCCATTTACGTACCACCCGAAAATCCCAAGCTAGGCCCATGACATGTATCTACCAGGCTATTTCAACAATCTGATAGCAAATTGTGTGCCGGACACTTGTACTAGTAGTAGTAGTGTAATCTGATAGCAAATTGTGTGCTGGACACTTGTACTAGTAGTAGTAGTGTAATCTGATAGCAAATTGTATGCTGGACGCTTGTACTAGTAGTAGTAGTGTAATCTGATAGCAAATTATGTGCCGGACACTTGTACTAGTAGTAGTAGTAGTGTAATCTGATAGCAAATTGTGTGCTGGACACTTGTACTAGTACTAGTAGTGTAATCTGTTAGCAAATTGTCTGCTGGACACTTGTACTAGTAGTAGTAGTGTAATCTGATAGCAAATTGTGTGCTGGACACTTGTCCTAGTAGTAGTAGTGTAATCTGATAGCAAATTGTGTGCTGGACACTTGTACTAGTAGTAGTAGTGTAATCTGATAGAAAATTGTGTGCCGGACACTTGTAGTAGTAGTAGTAGTGTAATCTGATAGCAAATTGTGTGCTGGACAGTTGTACTAGTAGTAGTAGTGTAATCTGATAGCAAATTGTGTGCTGGACACTTGTACTAGTAGTAGTGTAATCTGATAGCAAATTGTGTGCTGGACACTTGTACTAGTGGTAATCTATCGAGTCGTCTCAAAAGGCACGATCCTATATACTACTACCTCAGGCCCTTGTATGTTATAGCGCTAGAAGAGCCACACAACACATACTCATCAGGAACGTAGTTCCTTCAGGAGTTGTGGAACCCCTGCATTGTCACTGGCGGATTAACCATTAGGCTGAGTAGACCAAGCCTAGGGGCTGGAAGGAAGGGGGAGGGGAGGGCAAGAGCAGTCATGGACATGAGCAAGTGAAGGCCACCCCACTTCAAGCAGCCCTCCTCCAGTGAGCCGCCGAGTCGATGAATTTCGTCTGTCACTGCAGCACTCACCGGCTAACACAAACGGTCCAACCCCCGTCTCCATTACCTGGAGGAAGCGGAGGTCCTCACACATCGCCACCATGACATCACACCCCCGTCTCTGTCACCTGGAGAAAGTGGCAGTCCTCACACACGATGCCATGACACCACACCCCAGTCTCTGTCACCTGGAGGAAGGGGAGGTCCTTACACATCGGCACCATTAACTTAATTATTAACTTACAGATCCTCTTCTGGCTCATCTAGGCCCTAATGGGCCTGTAATGCCAGCTCGTTACGGCAAAAAATAACTTTCTTTTGCACACATACGTGGGTTGACGGTACCCTGAAGTCATATAATCGTGGGTGTCTTCTCCAATGTCTGTCCAGCCTTCTCTCAAATGCTTCTACCATTGGTGTTTCAACTAGTTGGTCTGGGAGACTGTTCCATGGATGTCACTCCCCGTGTCTGTCACCTGGAGGATGGGGAGGTCCTCACACACTGCACCATGACACCATACACCCCGTCTCTGTAAGCTGGAGGATGGGGAGGTCCTCCCACACTGCACCATGACACCATACACCCCGTCTCTGTAACCTGGAGGATGGGGAGGCCCTCAAACACGGCACCATGGCACCACACCCCCGTCTCCGTCACCTGGAGGAAGAGGAGGTCCTCACACATGATGCAATTACACCACACCCCCGTCTCTGTCACCTGGAGGAAGAGGAGATCCTTACACACGACTCAATGGCACCACACCCCCGTCTCTGTCACCTGGAGGAAGAGGAGGTCCTCACACATGATGCAATGACACCACACCCCCATCTTCATCACCTGGAGGAAAAGGAGGTGCTCACACACGACGCTATGACACCACACCCCATCTTCATCACCTGGAGGAAGAGGAGGTGCTCACACACGACGCTATGACACCACACCCCATCTTCATCACCTGGAGGAAGAGGAGGTGCTCACACACGACGCTATGACACCGCACCCCCGTCTTCGTCACCTGGAGGATGGGGAGGTGCTCACACACGACGCTATGACACCACACCCCCGTCTTCATCACCTGGAGGAAGAGGAGGTCCTCACACACAACACCATGAAACCACACCCCCGTCTTCATAACCTGGAGGAAGAGGAGGTGCTCACACACGACGCTATGAAACCACACCCCCGTCTTCATCACCTGGAGGAAGGGGAGGTCCTCCCACATGACACAATGACACGACACCCCCGTCTTCGTCACCTGCAGGAAGGGGAGGTCCTCACACACAACACAATGACACCACGCACCCGTCTCTGTCAACTGGAGGAAGGAGGGGTCCTCACATATGACGCAATGACACCACACACCCCATCGCTGTCACCTGGAGGATGGGGAGGTCCTCGCACACGACGCCATGACACCACATCCCCCGTCTCCGTCACCTGGAGGAAGGGGAAGTCCTCACACATGACCCCATGACACCACCCCCCCGTCTCCATCACCTGGAGGAAGGGGAGGTCCTCACACATGACACTATGACACCACACCCCCATCTCCATCACCTGGAGGAAGGGGAGGTCCTCACACATGACACTATGACACCACACCCCTGTCTCCATCACCTGGAGGAAGGGGAGGTCCTCACACATGACACTATGACACCACACCCCTGTCTCCATCACCTGGAGGAAGGGGAGGTCCTCACACACGACCCCATGACACCACACCCCGGAGGACTGCAGGTGATAATCAGACCCCCCAAGAACCAGCCACGCCGAGCACAAGTCGTTGAGACCCCTGCTCCCGAGAACCGACCGCTGCACACTGTGTCCAGTGGAAACTGTAGTCAGGTAGATTATATAATTTGACCCCAACAAAATTGCTAGAAAAGGTTTTTCAACTGTTTCTCATAGTATTGGATGTGGAAAATATCATTCTAATAAGCGACCAAAATCAGAATACTGGAAAGTTGTTATATTCAATATGGCATCCAGGATGGTCACAAATACCTTAAAACAGTTATAGCTTCCCTACGATTCACCCTAGAATGGAAAGTAAGGTGTCTACTCCCAGGTTTTAGGGATCAAGGAACACACTGACAACAGTCAAATCACTATTGAACAAACACGATGTGAGGAAATCCAAGATGGTGTCCAAAATGGCCACTGATACCCTGTGTCCAAAGCAGCCAAGCTGACCCCGCCCCACAACCCTAACCCCCACCCTATCATTCACGTTCACTCTAACGCAAGAACCCGTCCTGATATGACTTTAGATGTTGCCAGGACATAAAACTCCAAAAGCAACCAACCAACGCAAGAGACTGAACTCTGACCCCGACCAAAATTCTGAGGGACACATCATCAGTGCAGCAGGTGGCCAACCCCAAAAGCTTCCCTACTCTCTCCATAGCCCTCACCTGGGTGCGCGCAGCCCAGGTCTGTGTGCAGCGAGGCTTGTCCAGTCTGCAGACGCAGGCCCATCACTGGCAGTCGGTGCTGTGTACTCATGTCTTCCCAGAAATGCGCACATTGCCGCCTAGATCAAACGTTCACCCCTACCGGCAGAGGAGTGAACGACAACCACGTATAAATCAGACCCAAATCTGATTTCGTATTATAAACACAACGTGGAGCTTTGGATTCCAGCGTCCACGGTTGATCAATATTGGCATAGAGTTGATGAAATGGAAGAGAATGCAAAAAAAACAAGATGGCGGCCACTGCATACTCTTAATTCTACTTTTGATGTATATTACTCTACATGATTTAATCAGTTCCTCTCGCTAATTTATTTGGGGTTATCAATAACCCAGCTGCCCAACACGTTTCTAATGGGTTGTTTAGCAGTCCTATCACAGAGACAGTGCTGCAGGATTATCTAATTTCCACTCCACTAGTGTTTGGGTAGTTCTTTGGGGAAGCCTCTGGGACTGGCTCTCACGTGGATCCTTCTGACCAATAACCTATGCCCGTAATTTATATTTCCCATATGTGACTTTATTCCAAGTTATCAACAAATAAGTAAATCAAAGTTATTAACCTGCTGTGTGCATGCCTGCGTCCAGCGACTACTGTTAATTGGGAACCCTGCAAGGTGTCTGCGGAGATACTGAACAAGTGTCGTGTCCATGGCAACGTCCTAACAGATTCATCATTCATGCAGTGGTTTCATTGGTTTCCACTGCGTCCCACCAGTTTAACCAACATTCATTTAGCGCAGTAATAGCACCACCTGCATCCAGCCATCTCCACAGTAGGCTATTAAAAGTGTTAGTGCCAAGAGACATGTAACTTCTGCGTTGGTTAGCATTTCGCTTGATTCAAAGGGAGTGACTGCCCCATCATGCTTGAGTCACTCATGATTGACCTCGGTGTTTTCACACCCAGCGCTGCTGCCTCCCTGATAAACCCGCCCGCCGCTGTCCATCGGCACTTCCCAGCGAGCCGGAAAGCGACCACACCCCCAGTTTCTTCCACCCACTCGCCCTTCTACTTGTACTCTCAGACATTTCCTGTATTATTTCTACGGCAGGCCCAGACAAAATGTTCTCCCAGTGAAATAAAACATCTTTTCATCCGCACCTCCTTGGTGAGCGTTCCTTATTGAATTAATAACATGAACATACATACAATTACCAAATAGTTTCAAAATGAGGTCCTCTTAAAGAATATCGGTAAATAAGTGTCGGTACTAATATAATTTTGAACTGATAGGCGTTACTGTGAGTCGATTGACTTATTTATTGATCATCTGCTGGTTTGGTACATAATAAATCTGTATCAGGACGTCCAAGGCAGCTTCGATTCCCAAATGGTCGCCCATTCAAGCAGTGCCATGGCTAAACGTTGATAAACTTCAGTGATTGGAGGAGAACATGTATGTATATAATATTTGCCGGACCTTGAAATGTTATTCTTTGGGAGTCAGGTGCAGGACTACTTTGTGACTAGAAGCGCTTAAAGTTGCATAGTCCGATGGTTTTGAAGTTCTGTCATTAGTTTGCGATAAATATATTAAGTTCATTGTAATAATCTACCTCACTTTAGTTTGAAGTAACTTTTATTTTAATTGGTTAACTTTGAAGATATTTGAAATTCAAACAACTCTCAGGCATGGCACCACACAGACATGTATGTGTTGGTAGGGTGATTACATCAGGGAGTCTAGGAAATGTAAATGGTTAGCACACTAGCGCCGGAACGGCAAGAAGTGTGGGTTCGAATCCTGCCGAACTGGTGTGACAAGATCACATTTGTGAATTATGTATTTCTATCTGAGCAACACTTCTGAATTTGCTGAAGGCGATTGATGCTATATTCAGATATGCCATATAATAGCGAATGACAAGAGTAAAATGTGTGTGCGCAATATATCCCATTTCCATCACCTCCATGACATACATATATAAAAAAATATATATATATGGTGAAACAGGTAAAACATACCTAGAATTCACACTGACGACCACGACGTGTTAAGTTTCATGCTACATTTAATTCTGGCACCAACGACCTGATCCAATCCACGGTAGTATGGTTTCTAAAAATAAGGTGAACCAGGTAGACACCCCTATATTTCACGACCCGACGTGTGGCCTCCTCTACCTGTAGTGTACCTTTGTGGCTGACTAAGTACAATGCGCCTGTGCACTAAGTCGTGTAGTCCACACATCACTCTGCTTGACTAAATAATATTCCTTTACTCAAAACCGCCCCAATAAAGTAACACCCGCCCGTCCTCCGGTGGGAGCAGGTACTTTAGGGACAGCATTGTAACTGTGGTCCATGCTTTCATGACGTCACACATTTTACTCTTGTCATTCGAGATTATATGGCATATCTGAATATAGCATCAATCGTCTTCAGCAAATTCAGAAGTGTTGCTCAGATAGAAATACATAATTCACAAATGTGATCTTGTCACACCAGTTCGGCAGGTCTTCATTGGCTGCCAAAAATATCTGTGTAATCAGGCAGCCATCGTGAAAACTGAGATCATCCTGGTAAGTATTGCTACACCACCATGACCATCACCACCGCCGCCACCACCATCAATATCACCACCATCACCGCCACCACCACCATCATCACCACCACCACCACCATCATCACCATCACCATCACCCCAGTATCGGACGCAGGGGCCGAAATGGTAGAGCGCAGGCTTCCCGTGCGGAAGCTCAGGAGTTTGAATATCGTCTGAGTCAAACCAATGACTTATAAAATTGATACTTCTCACTATCTAGGCTGGCACTCGGCATTAATAGGATAGGACAAGGACTGTTTAGCACAGTATCAGGATAATGGGACTGGGGATTTTGGGTCATGGTTCCACTGAGGCAGCACTATAAAGTCGCCATGAATGCGCACTGTCACAAGTCGATACCGGTCCTGATGTGTTGTTAGGACGCAAGGCAACAACCAACAAACAAAACAGCACCACCACCACCATTACCACCACTATCATCATCACCATAATGGTCAACATCATCACTCTCACCAACAGCATCACCACCACCACTATCGCCACCGCCATTACTACCACCACCATCAGCACCATAACCATCACCACCATAGCATCGCCACCACCACCATTACCAGCACCATCATCACGACCACCGCCATTACTACCACCACCATCAGCACCATAACCATCACCACCGTAGCATCACCACCACCACCATTACCAGCACCATCATCACCACCACCACCATTACTATTACCAGCATCACCACCATAACCATCACCACTGTAGCATCGCCACCACCACCATTACCAGCACCATCATCACGACCAGCACCATTACTACCACCACCATCAGCACCATAACCATCACCACCGTAGCATCACCACCACCACCATTACCAGCACCATCATCACCACCACCGCCATTACTACCACCACCATCAGCACCATAACCATCACCACCGTAGTATCGCCACCACCACCATTACCAGCACCATCATCACCACCACCGCCATTACTATTACCAGCATCACCACCAGAACCATCACCACCGTAGCATCGCCACCACCACCATTACCAGCACCATCATCACCACCACCGCCAATACTACCACTACCATCAGCACCATAACCATCACCACCGTAGTATCGCCACCACCACCATTACCAGCACCATCATCACCACCACCGCCATTACTACCACTACCATCAGCACCATAACCATCACCACCGTAGCATCACCACCACCACCATTACCAGCATCATCATCACCACCACCGCCATTACTACCACCACCATCAGCACCATAACCATCACCACCATAGCATCACCACCACCACCATTACCAGCACCATCATCACCACCACCGCCATTACTACCACCACCATCAGCACCATAACCATCACCACCATAGCATCACCACCACCACCATTACCAGCACCATCATCACCACCACCGCCATTACTACCACCACCATCAGCACCATAACCATCACCACCATAGCATCACCACCACCACCATTACCAGCACCATCATCACCACCACCGCCATTACTACCACCACCATCAGCACCATAACCATCACCACCGTAGCATCACCACCACCACCATTACCAGCATCATCATCACCACCACCGCCATTACTACCACCACCATCAGCACCATAACCATCACCACCATAGCATCACCACCACCACCATTACCAGCACCATCATCACCACCACCGCCATTACTACCACCACCATCAGCACCATAACCATCACCACCATAGCATCACCACCACCACCATTACCAGCACCATCATCACCACCACCGCCATTACTACCACCACCATCAGCACCATAACCATCACCACCATAGCATCGCCACCACCACCATTACCAGCATCATCATCACCACCACCGCCATTACTACCACCACCATCCGCACCATAACCATCACCACCGTAGTATCGCCACCACCACCATTACCAGCACCATCATCACCACCACCCCCATTACTATTACCAGCATCACCACCATAACCATCACCACCGTAGTATCGCCACCACCACCATTACCAGCACCATCATCACCACCACCCCCATTACTATTACCAGCATCACCACCATAACCATCACCACCGTCACCACCAGCATCACCACGTACCTTCACCATGATCATCACCACCACCACCATCACCATCCCTTCACCACCCCTCCATCATCATGACCACAACCACACCACTACCATCACGATCACCACCACCAATACCAACTAGCACCACCACCATGCCAACATCATCACCACCACTCTTCTTCCATTTATTCATGACAATCCATAATGTAATGCGACTGACAAACCAACAAGCACGCGTATAGCACACGTTTTGTCTGTCCCTCTGCTTCTGGTTAATCAGCTACATAATCAGCTCGCTCACCACTGAGTCTTCTTCGCTGTGTCTGAGCCGACCTTAGTCCAAAAGAGCTAATGTTTCTACGGCATAAACATTCCCACTCTGTCAATGTCACAGTCATCTCAAGGGTATATTGAATGATACTGGAACAGGTGAACTAATTACCACCCATCATAGAGTCAGAGACTGAATATATGAGATGGTCAACTCCAATGAAAACCGGTAACAAGGACCTTAGTGGCGCATCTTGTGGACAATGTTTAACAAGTAAAAGCATTGGAAAGACCTTCTCTGTGACAGTCTAAGCTTATCAATTACTTTCAAAACATTGAGAATAAAAAACACACAAAACCCAAACAGAACATTAAGCTCAACTACACATAATTAATTTCTAATACAGACCAAATACTCCCGAAGAAAATGTAACCATTATAACGTTTGCAGTACCACCATTTCCAGTGTATAGATATAGTTTAATATCCGATCTTTATTTCACATTTACAGTTTAAAAAGAGAATTTAAAAAGCAAAAGCCTTGGTAAATAAATATGCTGGTCAATTTCAAACATATTTGATTATCAGATTTTAGTTTTGTCATGTTTTGGTGCTGTCATGTTTTGGTGTTTTCCCAGCGTAACCACCACTGAGTGAAGTGCCTTGTTCAACAACCGCCACTTGGAGCGTGACAGTTGGAAGTGTTACACAGTTGGAACAGGCAGTTTGGCTTCTTTATTTACCCATTCTCTGAGTTCGCTGCCTATGTCTGCATTTTAATCTAATTTCTTTCATTAAGGAAAGCACCCTCTAATGTCCACAAGTTCAAGCAGTGCTAGTCCGCCTTGTTGACAAGCGAACATGCTAATTCCAACAAGATTATCTCGGCTTAACATTAAGAACAAAAAGTGACACTAATAAGGTGTCACATTTTAATGTTCACATCCCAACTAAGAATAACAATATGACGGACATGATATTTCCGCACCGACTGGCAAATGACTTGACATGAATACAGATTAAAAGAACCTAACATAATATATGAGCTCAAAAGTAAAAATGTGAACTTAAAGTCTCCTCGTATTACTTATTACTGATTTGATGTATCTGCCACTGGCGCCATTTTCCACTCGGCGCCTCGTAATGCTTGCTGGAGAAGGGTCCACAGTGAGGAAAGGGGGAAAATCGGGTGACCACTGTCCCATATTGAGCATACCCTTGCAGGATGAGTTTCCCATTCTTTAAGTACTGATATTGTGAGTTAAACAGTGGTTGATGTAGATATATTTCAAATATACTTCAAACACTTAAATCTGTGTAAAAGATACATAAATGTGTGACAATGTCTGAACAAGAAATTACTAAAAAAATAATGGATATATTCGACTGGGACCTTTCCTTATTTTGAGCCAATCAGAGCTGTTCTTTTCTATTGCAAATGGCGGCCACCATAGGGGACAGCCATTTGCAATAAAAAAGAACAGCTCTGATTGGCTGACACTGAGTTCTCATGAAAACGAGAAGAGGAAAATCCATTTCCGGCAGTTCAAATGGGCTCAGACAAGTTCAACCGTGGCTGGTTGTCCCTCTCCGTTCAGCGCTGAATATGCTTATGGCTTGCTGCCATCTCAGATACACACCTTTCAACAGTGGCGTTCAGACTAGAACTCTATTGTCACGCCTCCCGCTGGAGAGTACACACGTGGCACCCCATCACTACAAAGACCAGCAACTCAACAAGGCACTGCGACCCATTGGAGTGAATCATAGGCAGCAGACAGATTAAACTTGGGAATGAATTGAATGGCATGTACAAGTGGATCAAGTATTAAGTTAGAACAACTCAGTGGGTTATGCCTGTAAACTTGGCCGTTACCAAAGACAGTTGCGTTCCCGTGAAATACAGCAAGCAAGGTAATTGGGCAGGTCCCCTAGCCCAGCCTGACTGCTTTACTGTTGAAACAAGGAGACAGGTTCCCATGCCCACTCTGACTGCTGTACCATCGAAGAATAATGTATGACAATTGACAATATTCACAAGGCATGCAACATCTGACGGCGACAATGAACACTACGGTTGTGGGACCGTTGCCTCAGCACATACAAAAGCTATAGAAATTACTAACTTTCAAATGCACATATGTCAGTCAAGTTTTGGGATATTTTAAAAATTCCAAAAGTATATTGTTTTTGGGTCATGTCAGCTTCCAATAAAAATAAAATATTCATGCTTGGACCCTTTTGAACATTTTAGGAGGGTACCAAACTAGTCAGTCACTATTAATTCACAATATTCACAACACATGCGACATCTGATGGCTACGGTTGCGGGACCATGACCATGGCGCATGTGTGGTAATATCCTCTATTATAGTGTATTATCTCCTAATATTAATAATGAAACAATATTATAGTAGAGTAAAGCTAAATCTTTAATCTGTGACATATATAAATATAATTTGTGATTATGTCTGAGTAAGAATACTAAGTACACCTGATCAAAGACGATGCACCTTGTTTGCCATGGGATGGTGCCACTACATGATTATTTTGGAAATTGCTATATGAATGCACTGAGTGGTGCATCTTATCATACACCGTCTTTGCGGTTAGTTACCCATTCCCGACCTCACCACCACACTCCTCCCACTAGTTTTGCCACTCAACTACTTGCTCTGGTAGTCCTAATGCTCTCACCTGAAAGAACCACCCATGGTTCATTTTGCAAATGCTGCCCGAGCAGCTTGGAGAGGAGGCGGATCAAAGTGGAATATTATAGCGCGTTATCTTACTTTATGTGCTATGTAATTTATTCAGGGAATATAAACAACAAACGTTAAAAATGATTATTTTGCATGGTTGAAAGACCGATGCCTCGACGCTGCAAAAGGAAGTTGCTTACTAAATAAACATTATGCTTAATAAAAAAAAAAGGGAATATTCATTGTACATTTTATTAAATTATTCTATTTCATGTATTATCCGATAGGCCTAGTGTGATGCATAAACCATTATACGAGTGTAATAAGGCCGGAAGCTTTCATCTGCTCCTCAGCTCTGACTCCTCCATCAGTTTTCGACTGGAGGAGCCTTGTTCTGGTCATGGACTGTTTGAGCCTAGTCAACCTCAGATCCGTTCAGGGCGCCACCCGTCTGTGCACACACCACTGCCCCCCCCCCCCCCCCCCACCTACACTCACTGTACCACCCATATATGCATATATGTACATATATAACGCATATCCGTACATATATAAGTATTATCTATATATACATATATGGACACGTCTGGGAGATAAAGCACATTCTTGGGTAAACTAATTCAAATAACGGTTCTGCTGTGCCACAGTACCAACGCTATTCGCCAGGGGTAGCATCTTACACATGTAGTCGTGCTATGCTAGTAATTAATAGGTCAAATCTCTGGTCACGTGACCGGTAGAATCACGACGGCGACGAGACATAGTTTTTAGAGTCGGCTAAATTGCGCATGTTACAGGTAACATGACTAATTTACGGGTGGAGAACCCTGCATAATGAAGCGATAGGTGGCGCCACTCCAGTAACCCTAGGGGCGATCCGACCCGACCCCACCAGCTGACCCTTCCCGCCATATCATCACGTGACTTCCCCCCTCGTCCCGCTACCACAACCTTCCTAACAGAGCTACCGATCACACCGATTCACTTTACGCTCACGTCACGCTCACGTCTTCGCTCACGTCTTCGCTAAACATTATTTACCTTCTCACATGCAAGAGTGTCGATTACACACTACACAGTCTACATGCTACCTGTGTATTCCGTTCATCTCACGAGCCCCAAGAGCGTCGAGGACGTCAACAAACCTGTGTGCACCCGCCTGCTAGCCTGCCAGCGCAAGTGTGTCGAGGACTCAGGGTCGACGCTTCGACTTGACGGTATCGTAGAAACAAAACTTTGCACTAGAGATTTGACGCCTGTGTGTCGATGTAAGAAGAAAGAAGAGTTGCATACGTATATCACTGGAAAGCAGGTCGTTAACTAAAGAATTGAGAATCGACAATCAGACCACGCACAAAAAATACAATTGCGGTCGATAACTCGACAACTCTGACGTTACCGACACAACATTGCTTGAAATTACACTGTATTTTAAATCATCTACCTCATAATGCCTATTACTGACAAAGTGGCAATTTGATTATGGTTAATTAACTTTCAACCGTACTAAGTGGGACAGATTATAGTGGGACGGCAGAACCGGGCCCAGGATCGACGTGGACGCCATAGTACAGTAGCTAAAGCGAACCAACCAGACCAGGTTCAGCCAAGCTGCCATAGTCTGGCGCCAACCCGCACGAAAAACTCAATTATTTATTTTACACTATTTATGCCATTGATATTATAAACATTTACATCAATGGCCGCCATAGCGCAGCGGCTAAAGCGGGCAAACCACCCAGGCTCCAATGACTTAGACGACAGTCATTTATAATTTAATGAACTCATTTAACGCCATCGCTTTACACCACTATTTTATGGCATTGATATTATAGCCTTTTACACTAATCAACTCATTAAACGTCATCGCTTTACACCAGATTCATTCTCAGCCACAAATCACCAACTTCATCACTATTCTACTACATCACTTTTACCACATGTTACTGATACCTTTACTTACCAGCACTGTTTTATGATATTATCCTACACATTTACATTTTAAGCAACTCATTTAACGACACCCACACATCAACAACTACGACGTTTTATTTTTATCTCTTACTATCGCTTTTACGGAGACGATTCCACACATACAAATATTACAACATACAAATACGACAAATAGACATTTGAAAGTCACTGACTGGTCAGTGGTCCAATAGACAGTTTCTGTTACCACCCAAATATGCCGAACACAAGAAAAAATGCGAAGAAAGCGAGAAAAAATGACACACCAAAGCCGCGGGGGCGAACAAGGAAGGCCCAGATGGAGCCGGACCTACATGAACACAACATGGAAGCATCTCCGGTTTCCCCAGCCAGCAGGAACTCAACCTCGGAGACGTCAACATCGGAACAGGCATCAGCCACGGACGCGATAATACATGCTGTAAACGCAGCTGTTAGCCGTGCAATGGAGGCACAGATGGCCACCATCAGGTCCGAGATAGCGGACAAGATGGACGCATTCAAACACAAGTCCCACTCAAGAAGGAAAGCGAAAGAGCAGGAGGAAAGCACATCATCGGGGGAACCTGATAGTGACAGTGACAGTGCGGTTCAGACACAACACGTCACCTGCAAGTCAGCCCGACAAGGGACTCGAGCGACAGAAGACGTCGCCGTACCGAAGACGGCCCCTGCCAAAAACTATAAAAAACAAAAAAGTAAAGCAGCCTATGGGGACACGCCAGACAGTTGCAACCAATACTGGGACAGCTATAACTCGGCGCCAATCAAGAGAGGAGGTCAGACGAGTCTCAAAGGACGACATAACCGGGATCGAATCGATGACAACGATGACCCGGGCAGCATATCCGAACTCTTGGTGGCAGCCGGGGCAGCACTCGGGAAGAGGAAAGGTAAATTATCACGGCTCCCCCATAACTATGTAGTTCGCGGAGATAGAAGGGAGAGGATTGGCATGGCTGAGGCGACCTGGCCTGAGTACTTGGAAGCCTTATGCACTATGCTCAGGGCACCCGAGATCCCAGACGCATGGTCCGACCCCTTAATAGACCACATTCACCAAATAGCCACTATGGCGAAGGACTGGCAATGGGAGACATGCCGCCGATGGTCAGAGCAGGTCTTCTCAATGATTGACGATGGTCGACTTCCAAATGGATGGACAGATCAATATGCAATCAAGGATGTGCAACGAGACGTCTTTGCCTTAGGAACGCGGGTCCATAACACGGTTCTTGACAAAGGCATGTGCAACAGCTACAACACCACCCACGTAGCTGGCGGCGCGGGCAGAGCAACAGAGAACCATCACGAGTTTAATCGTGACACAGACGGGAAGACATGCCACCCATGGAATTGGGGCAACGAGTGCGGTTTCGCGGAGACACACGGGACGATGCCAGACAGGAAGGTACACGTGTGCGCCTGGTGCGCGAACAAGTATCGCCGCGCGAACAACCACAGAGAGAAAGACTGCATAAATAAAAAGCGTTTCCTCGAAAAGAAAGGAGCGGCCGCATCAAACGCGCAACAGACCTCTCAGGTTTTTTGAAAGGGGGCTCCCCACGCGACACCGGTTTGGCAGACGAGGAGCCTTTCAAGTGCAACCAAAGCAAACGCGAGGCAACCAGCCCACATAGAGCAAGTGCAGGCAAACTCCAGGGCAGGCACAACGTCGCGCAGGCCCCTAGGGATAACGGCAAGCCACCTGTAGAACAGGCCGTTCAGACCCTCGACAAGCCAAGAAACAGACGCAGTCAGGCACTCAAACCTGAAAGAAATCCCGGCATCCCCGATGCCATGCATTCCTCAAGAAACCACCACAGCTTCCAGGAAGTTAAGACAACCGGCGCCACCGGCGCAACGTATACCTGGCCGCCAGCAGAATACGCCGTTGGGACCAAGCCACCGACCGTGACCATACAAAAGGTCAGCATCAGTGACGACAGCATAGGGATCAAGGATGGCGGCGTACATGGCGGCAACCATGACACTTATGTCACGGCCTTAGGAAGCAGAGGTGATGAGGAAGCGGGCTGGGATGATCCAACAATCCACGACACAGGCGCGGACGTTGCAAGCCTAAACTCACGCCCGCCCATGACACCCATGGACTATAGGCCCATTCTGAGCGACATATGGCCACACCCACAAACAGATCTATGGGGAAAACACCAGGGCTATCTGAACATTTACCAGCAAGTAAGGGCTACAGCGTTACCAAACCACATGAAGGCTCGGATACCCATCCCCTCAGGCCTCGTCATCAAGGTTTGGAGGGAGCTGCTAATAGGCTATCACGATAGCCAGGTGGTGGACTTCCTAGAATATGGACGGCCCGCTGACTATGCAGCCACAGAGCCCCCTGTCACCTGCATCGCCAACCACACTGACGACCCCGATCAGATCGAAGACATACGGCGCTACATAACAACAGAAAGGGACCACGGTGCATTGTTAGGCCCCTTTAAAGAACCTCCCTTCTACCCATGGTCCCAGACAAGCCCCTTGATGACGCGCCCTAAGAAGAATTCCACCAGCAGGCGCGTCATCATGGACCTCAGCTGGCCGCGCGGCGCCAGTGTCAACGATGGCATCACCAGGGGCTACTACCAAGGTAACTCAAGCACATATAGCCTCCCCAATGTCATGGACGCGGCGGACGAGGTAGCACGCCTAGGCACAGGCTGCTATCTGTGGTGCGCGGACCTTGAACGTGCCTATCGCCAACTCCGCACCTGCCCCCTCTCAACACCACTACTCGGTATGACTCTAGACGGTGCCTACTACACAGACATCGCACCACCGTTCGGATGTCGCACCTCATCGATAGCCTGTGCTAGGACAACGAACGCGGTAGTCTACCTCCTCAGGAAAAAGGGCCACCACATGCACTGCTACTTAGATGACTTTGTGGGGGTGGCCCCCTCCTGGAGGGAGGCGGAGGCAGCTTACAGGGACCTGATTCACCTGACGGACCAGCTTGGCCTCACACTCTCCCCCAACAAATGTCACCCACCAGCAAAATCAGTGGTCTGGCTTGGCTTCAAAATATCGGCGGAAGACATGGAAGTCACAATCCCTTGTGAAAAGCTTGACGACACGCTCACGGAATGCAAGAAATGGACACGCAAGAATACCGCTTCCAAAAAGGACATACAACGATTGGCCGGTAGACTACACCACATCGCGATATGCGTTGTGCCGGCGAGACGATTCATGTCCCGAATATTTCAAACATTGCGACAAACCCCCGCCGCTGGAAGGCACCCAGTTAACGATGGTCTAAAAGACGACGTGAGATGGTTCTTGGACTTTGCAGCACGAACAAACGGTCTGGTCCTCCTAAAGAAAGATCCCAAGACACAATGGACGATAGAATGCGACTCCTCCCTCATAGTGGGTGGCGCGTTCTCCCAGTCGCATTTCTACGGGAAAGCATACCCCGACAGTATCATTTCCAAATACAGCAATATTGCACACCTAGAGGCAATAAACTTGGTCGCCGCCATGAGGGCCCTGGCCCCCCCACACCCGGAGGAATACCTCATCATCGTAAACACCGATAACGCCGCCAGCCAACAGGTACTCGAGTCAGGGGCGGGCAGGGACCCCATACTAACAGCATGCGCCAGGGAGCTATGGCTCTTCGCGGCAACAAATGGATGTGAAATCGAAATAAGGCATAAGCCCGGAAAGGACCTTGTTCTGGCGGAGCAGGAGGGCGTTTGACTTAGACGCTCGCGTCAGGGCAGGTCGCCTCACTAGAGAGATGAGCATTACTGAAATTGAAGACCGTTTTGAGAACATTTTTACTCACGGCCTATAACTTAGCCTGCGAATTTCGTACTAATTGCTCCCTCTATTCACAGGCTACACCGAACAAACGCACGACGGAATCCTGGAAGTATACTTTGCGGGCCTGGCTAGTGGGACCTGGAGGAACAAGGCGGTCCAAGCGAAGAAATATCTCACCTTTGCAGCTCAGCATCGTTTCGACCCACTCGCCCCCACGCAGTACGACGTGATGGCGTATATACTGCATTTAAAGGAGACCCTCTCGTCCCCGGGAGCCGCCATGAACTATCTCAGTGGCGCCAAGACATGGGTTCTCATGTTCGGAGGGTCCCCGACCCCCTTCGACACTTACCCGGTTGCATTGATGAAAAGGGGCTTGGCACGTCTAGCGAGCCACACTCCGAGACCCGCCCCACCGCTCACACCGCAACACATCGCGGCGCTGACAGGCTACCTGACGGCAGCGGGGCCAACGGCCCGAGTACTCGTGGCGGCCCTCCTCATCGGCTACGCGACCCTCCTCCGCCAGGGTAACCTCCTTGCGAGTGGCTCCTCTCGTGACCCGGGCCACTACCTCAGACGGGCAGACATTTCTAGAACACGGGGAGGGCTCGCGGTACTGGTCCGCACCACCAAGACCAGGTGGAGGCCCGATCAAGCGTACCGCATCACCATCCGAAGCTTACCAGGGTCCCAGTGCTGCCCTGTGGCGGCGTGGGATCGATATGTCGAGTTCCAGCACCCGCACCCTTCTGATCCGGCGTTCCTGTTAGTTCCTGTTAGTTCCTGACCTCCCTCTCCGGCCACAAGTAATGCTGGCTGCCCACCGCATGGCTCTCGCTGCCATCGGCGTGAGGTCGCCCTCTGACTATACGCTCCACAGCCTCAGAAGGGGAGGGGCGCAGGCCTGTGCAGCGCAGGCAGCTCACTCGCCGAGATTATGCAGCTCGGCTCCTGGACATCCACGGTGGTACATCACTATGTCCCGAAGAACAGCCTCGTGAGCGGCAACCCTCGCCCCACTTAATTGGTTGAGGCTCGGTTTCCACCCATTATGGACGGCAGATATCAACGTAGTTAGTGATACCGGAGCTGTCTGATCTGTCATGTTCGACGAAGACTACACATTCTTCCCTGATTAAAGACTTTTAACCACTATTACTCCATGACTCCGCCTCGTTAAATTGTGCATGTTACAGGTAACATGACTAATTTACGGGTGGAGAACCCTGCATAATGAAGCGATAGGTGGCGCCACTCCAGTAACCCTAGGGGCGATCCGACCCGACCCCACCAGCTGACCCTTCCTGCCATATCATCATGTGACTTCCCCCCTCGTCCCGCTACCACAACCTTCCTAACAGAGCTACCGATCACACCGATTCACTTTCTCCCACCCACCCACACCTTTTACCGGGTTAATATGCTAGGGTCGGGTTGAGGCTCGGTTTCCGCCCATTATGGACGGCAGATATCAACGTAGTTAGTGATACCTGAGCTGTCTGATCTGTCATGTTCGACGAAGACTACACATTCTTCCCTGATTAAAGACTTTTAACCACTCCATGACTCTGCCTCGTTAAATTACTCGGGTAGCCATAAATCTTTTATTAAACATTCATTTATAGTTATATGCTTAAAGCTGCATACTTCCAGGGAAACCTGACCTGACCTAGATTCCATGCTACATATCCACTTTAAGATACGCGTCCACATTAAATATGTATAGAAGGAAGACAACGTCCATTTAATAAAACCAGTCACTGTTGAAGTTTAAGGGGGGGTCAGTATTTCGACGTGCATGCCAAAATCATTTTTCATTTTGCCCTTCAAATATACCGAAAGTGTACTGCTTAAAGTCTAAGTTACTTCAAACTGTACAAAAGTTAAGTATCCTGCTGAACCTACTATATTTATCTAAAATAAATATAGCAGAAGCTCAGCACCATCAGACTATAGAACTTTAACGAATGGAGAAGTAGAAAAATGGGAAATGCACACCAGATTTCCAACGTTTTGAATTTGGATATACCTGCACTAGATATCATATGTAGTTTGATGATGCATTTCGGATAAACTGATTTGTGACAAGACATACTATATGGTAGTTTTATAGTGCTGTCCAACTACGATGCAGTTCCACTATCACCATGATCCAGTGCTCCACTTGGGGACATGATTGTGATGCTGGGACAACTCGACCTTTCCCCTTCCTTGTATTGCGGTTGCCAGGAAAGGTCACAAACCCTGACAACGATCATGATCAATCACACTTAGTGAATGATGATAGGTCTCAGGGCTCAGCAGTTGGCTCCCCCCCCCCCCCCCCCACAAAAAAAACCCACAAAACAAATAACTGAATAAGAGAAAAATGAAATGAAAAAACAACAACCCTGTATGTAACCTCTCTGAAATGGCTGGGAATAGCATTTCAGAGCCTCTAAATTTCAAATTTTTCTGGGAGATGTCCTCGACCCCTTCGTATCTCACATATCTTGCACTTTTAGTGCCCACTTGTTTCAAGAATGTATCTACCCTTCCAAACAAATCTTCAACCCCAAAACAAACTTTCTAGCTCCGGCCCTGGGACAGTTGGGTTAATATTTTTGCACAAATCCATAAACCTGCTTGGTAGATTACTAACGGATCTGTAGCAGCATTGCTTAATAATAATAGTATATCACAATAAGTTAACTTACAGATTAACTTACAAATCCTCTTCTGGCTGATCTAGGGCCTATTGGGGCTCTGAGTCTAATGCCAGCTCGCTATGGCTAAAACACAACTACTTTTCCCTACACATATGAAGGTAGATGGAGCCCTGAAGTCATATAATTGTGGGTGTCCTCTCCAATATCAATTTAACCTTCTCTCAAATGTTTCTACCATTGGTGCTTCAACCACTTGGTCTGGAAGATTGTTCCATGGATCTGTCACTCAAAAGAAAAATTAATGTTTCCTGACCTCAAGTCTTGGCCTCTTCTGCATATTCTGCTAGCCTCTGGTGTTGCCGTCTACTCTGATGTTGAACAAACCTGTTGTGACATTTGTGTTATCTCTAACTGGGAAAAGTGCCTCATAAATATTTTACTTCTGCTTTCTCCTTTTTCATGTGAAACATTACTGATATAAATATCAACTTGTATTTATTGTGATCATGTTGAAATAAATATTGTATTTTTATTATTAAATCACTGTCATAGACTCCTTATAAGACTCTATCATATCCCCCCCGAGACGATGATATGACAATGTTGGTAACTTGAGTCTCCTCAGGCGATCTTCATATGCCACCTCTCCCAATCCCGGGATCATACTTGTGGCACGATATTGTACATTTTCCAGAGCTACAATGTGCTTAACCAGATGTGGACACCACAGTACCACCCATGCTTACCCTGCAGTACACAGATACAACAGTGGTGGTAGTGACTATAGCCGTTAGCTTTATGTATGGTGGTTCATACTTCCTCTCCGGATTTCTTCCGGTATCACCCAAATCCATTTGATGGCATTTGTCTTGAATTTGGAGTTGTTTACTTGAGTTGAATCCCACGTGACTTGTACACCCGACGCCCCGTTAATTGGACTCCTCTCACGTACATCCGGTCCTACATTAAGGGGTTCCTCATTTCCTGGACAAGGTCCAGATCCTCTCGGTTTTGTTGAACATCCACTCAGTGTTGTTCCAAAGGGACTTGAACTATTACCGTATACACGCGAATATAAGTCGACTTCGAGTATACGTTGAGGGGTATTTTAAAAGTAACTATTTCGAATTAGCCCAACCCGACTATAGGTCCAGCTGCTTCTGCTATGCAACAGGGGTCAGCCCCACACTGTGTTCTACAACGGTATATATAGGTGTGGTATATATATATATATTTTACCTCGGTATACAGCCTCAGGCTAGCCTCAGGCTAGGGAGAAGGAAGCACGTGAGGTACCAGCAATTAGCATATACAACTCACGACTGGATTACGTGTCGTTGGGTTGCTCCGGCAAATTTAGTCTACATACAAGCTAATACGCAGTAAGTATCATAAAAACTGTGGTTAGCTTAATCATGATGCATTAGAGCATCATTATGGAAAGTTTAGACTTTCTTTGGTCCATTTTGGACGAGTTATTTGGTTATAAAAACCAAGGATAGAATTCCTTCTCGAAGGATTGAAACCGGTCATTAGCGGTTCTGTCAACACCCGAGTCACCGTGTGATTATGGGTAGAGATGTGGGCTCTGCCTCGTCTCCTGTGGAAATTCTCTCGTACTCTAATAGAGAGTAATGTTGGACATGCTCCTGGGTTTCTTTTATAGACTCCCCACAAAACTTTTTCAGGCGTTTCTCCGAGTTTCGTAGCATTTTCTCCAACTTGTTGACGTTGTAGTCACAGGTGGGAGAAGTGTGCGTGACAGAGGGATGGGCGGGCCGATACACTGGTCCCGACCCCGCATAAGGTTTGGGCTTGACCCACAACCCACGCACAAATTTAGCTTATTACGCCTGTGTTATAACGGTATAAACACGTTCTCTAACACCAATAGATGTCCAAATGAGTTTTAAACAACCATGTTGTGACATATATATATATACCGGGACTGATCAAAAATTTTGTTTCAGCTCTCGATGGCCACGAAGTGGAGTAAGCGCGGTGCAGCAGCAGCCGAGGGGCGTGTTCCGAGTGGTGAGGACGAGGAGTACGACTCCTCACCCGTGTTGTCGGCAGGGCCTGCGACACAGCCCGGGGCGCATATTCTCTCCGAGGAGGACATAGTGCCTGGCGGCACCGCGCCTCAAAATTGGGAGACGCGGTTTGCGGCGATGGAGAGTCACATAATGGCTCTCAAACCACCGGTGTCTCGTAAACGGAGTGTGCAAGAAGAGTCTTCTGTGGAGGATTTCTCCGACACAGACTCAGAGATGGAGCTTAGGGCTCCTCCTCCTTCTCCTAAACGAAGAAAGAAGAAGAAACACATTGTTTCTTCGGGTGATGAGTTCACCAAGGAGAGGGGGAAGACTGGGCTTCGCAAAAAGCGCAAGACCAAGTCCAAGAAGAAGAAGAAGAAGAGGAAAGTTTCTTCTTCTTCTGACTCGTCCACGGATTCCACGTCTACGGAATCGGACTCAGACACGCAATATGAAGGTGTCTATGCTGCCATTGGAGGCAAAGTGGCTAAGAAAGTCGAGAAGCCAAGGGCTAAGCGGGTGAAAACCACTACGCTTATGCGTGAGAACATTAATGGCCATTTCCGCACGTTTAAGCCGGCGGAGATTATTTCTAAATTATCAGATGAGTTAACAGGCATTAAAGGTGTTCCCAACTCCATCATTAAGGAGATGGATCGAGATGTCAATATGACGGAGGACCGTAAGAGATTTGAGGGTGTGTTGCACATAGTGCATAAGGCGGTGCTTGGTACCTTAACAGCTATTGCTCCTGTAGCAAACAGAATGCAACAAGAAAACAAGTTCTCGTCTTTGGCTAAGACGATGGACAAAGGTATTGCATTGTTGGCGGCGGCAGGTAATTACCTGTCGTATCGAAGATATGAAAATGTTTTCAAGTCAGTTTGCACAGATGCTGGCAAAGAAGTGGCTCGCTCAAAGAAGGTTACTGATAATGATGGGAAAGAGTTTACGCTCTTTCTTGCTCCAGAGCCGATTAAAGGGAAACCTTTAGATAACACCAAAATGTTTGGCGGTCAACTACAATACCTCTATAAAGAGGTAGAAACTGCAGCCAAGAGTGGCAAAAACATGGATGGTAAGAAGAAACAGGAAACTCCTCGTTTCAAAAGGTCACGAGGGGATTTTCGTCCACGGCGGTTCACCAGGGGAACCAGATCGGGTTCAAACTTCGGTCAAGGTTTTCGGGGCCGGGGCGCTCGCTCAGGCTGGACCGACAACACCGCACGGCCACTAGGCCGAGGTGTCAACTCGCCGAGACCCTTCCCCAGGGGCGGGTCCAAGTAGAGGTTGAAACACAAACGTTACAAGTCCTTCCAGCCTCTAAAACCACACAAACTGTAAGCAACTTTGTGGCTGGTAATATTAATAATCATATTTCTGAGTGGCACAAAATTACTAGTGACCAAGAAATTTTACAAATAGTTAGGGGTGTACATATTCCCTTCACACAATTTCCGGTACAAGGCAGGATACCTTTTCCTTATAACATTGAACCGGTTGGAACGAGAGGCACTAACTAAACAGGTACACAAATTCTTTGAGAAAGGAATTATACAAAAAGTGACATACTGTTCAGGAGAGTTTATTTCAAACATCTTCTCGAGACCAAAGCCTAATGGTGAGGTTCGAATGATCCTGGATTTAACAATCCTTAATAAAATGGTTGAATATCGACATTTTAAAATGTTCTCGCTAGATACAGCACGTGATCTGATTACGCCAGATGCGTGGATGGCTAGTGTTGATTTACAAGATGCATATTATACGCTTCCCATAAGAGGAGAAGACTGGAAATTTCTTCGGTTTCTTTGGGATAACCAACTCTATGAGTTTACTTGCATGCCGAATGGTTTAGCTTGTGCCCCTCGTTTATTCACTAAACTGCTTAAACCTGTTTTTTCAGTAATGGCGCGGAAGGGTCATATAATGTTTCCATACATAGATGATTCCTTTATTATTGCATCAACACAAATTGATTGTGAGAATGCAGTGTTCGATTTATGTGCATTACTTACTAAATTGGGGTTTTATGTACATCCACAAAAGTCAGTGTTTAAACCAACAAAACAACTCAAATGTTTAGGGTTTATTCTGGATACACAGTCTCTTACAGTGTCGATAACAGAACAAAAACTAATTAAGTTTATGAATACAGCGACCCAGCTTATTAAGTTACCAAAACCTAAAATTAGACAGGTCGCAGTCCTTATTGGGATAATGATATCGTATGCACCCGCTATTCTATACGGGAAGGCCCATATTAAATCTCTAGAAATAGATAACAATTTAGCGTTAACACAAACTAAAGGGAATTTTGAGCGAAAGATGTTTATTTCGCAAGAAGGGCTACAGGATATTGGATGGTGGATGCAACACATAGCAAGTTCACCAAATCCAATCCGCATGGCGGAACCTAATACGGTAATTACTACTGATGCTTCGTTAGAAGGTTGGGGAGCTCATCGAGATGGGGTCACAACAGGAGGTAGATGGCTTGATGATGAAAAATCAGACCATATTAATGTACTAGAACTGCGTGCTATTTATCTGGGCTTATGTAGTTTAGTAAAGATACATAAATCACAAGTTAGAATACTAACTGATAATACTACTGCCATGGCATATATTCGTAACATGGGTGGAACCAAATCAAAGCCTTGCAATCAGTTGTCTAAACTGATTTGGAACTGGGCACAGGCTCAACAAGTTTGGCTGACTGTAGCGCATATTCCAGGGTCACAAAATACACTTGCAGACTATAAAAGTAGAAATTTCCATGACCATTTAGAATGGTCTCTCTCTACACCTTTGTTTAATTTCATTTGTGAAAAATGGGGTACACCTGAAGTTGACTTATTTGCATCACGAAATAATAACAAATTACCTTGTTATGTTTCTTGGCATCCTGAACCGGAGGCTTGGAAGGTAGATGCATTTGCTATTACCTGGGAAAATAATTATTTTTATATTTTCCCACCGTTTAGCATTATCAGCCGAGTTGTCAGGAAAATCGGTCTGGAAAGGACACATGCGATACTGGTGGTGCCCGATTGGGACACGCAACCTTGGCTGCCAGCAGTTTCACAACTGGCAAAAGAACATATACGATTCCCAAGAAAACTCGGGAATCTGACACACCACGGACCGTTAGTGGTTCACGGTGACGTGTCAACGACGCCCCTATTGGCATTCCTTTTCTAAGGAACCAGCTGCGCCAATTTGGATTGGACAAAATTACTGAGAATAGGATAGTAGCTGATGCCTGGAGGCCAGGAACTGTCAAAATGTACACATCCTATTTAAAGAAATGGGGTGTACATTGTTTGTTAATGAAAGTTAAGCCAACAAATCCAACAATTTCACAAGTAGCTCATTTTCTTCGTTCTCTAGAGGATGAGGGACTATCCTTTGGGTCGATTAATGCGGCAAGATGTGCGTTATCAATCATATTACCGAGAATTGATGGTGAAACAGTTGGAAAACATTATGTTCTTGGATATTTACTTCGTTCAATTTATCAAAGGAATCCTCCAAAACCAAAGTATAGTCGGTTTTGGGATGTGTCTGTAGTATTTAAGTTGTTTCAGGCTTGGCCTCACAACTCGTGGTTAGATTTAAAACAATTAGGTTTTAAGGTCGCGGTCCTGTTATTATTAGTAACCGGACACAGAGGACAGACGATTGTTGCTTTGTCTTTAACTGGATTAGAAATAGACAAGAAACAAGCTACGTTTGATTTAGCACAATTGCTTAAATCGAACACGTTAGGTGACCCTTTATCTATGGTTCACTTAGACTGTTTTCCGAGTGATCGGAAATTATGTGTTGTGTCAGCCATACGGGCTTATATATCTAAGACAAAGGATTTACGCGCATCACAACAACTATTAGTGAGCTTTATAAGGCCACATAAAGCAATTTCACGAGACACCCTTGCCAGATGGACAATTACGGTGTTGAAATTGGCTGGAGTGGATACGAGCAAATACTCATCCCACTCAACTAGAGGTGCCATGGTCTCCAAGGCACGGTTGCTAGGTGTTTCTGTGAAAAGAATACTAGCGCATGCAGGCTGGAAGACGGCTAAGTCGTTTGCAAAACATTACAACAAGCGACTAGAAAAGCCTACCGGCATTGCAAAGCGCCTGCTCGCCAGCTAACAAGAATAGGTGAGAACAAAAACGTTGAATATTATATAAGAATGGATGATATTAAGGATAAAAATGAATTATGTAAAGGTCTCCCTAGCCTGAGGCTAGCCTGAGGCTGTATACCGAGGTAAAATAGTATAGTTATACAAATCTTACCTGGGTATAGATGATGGATAACTGTTGTTTTCCCGAGGTAGAAGCCTCGGGTAGACGTGGGCTAGGGCCCACCCACCACGCCCTGCCACGTCTATCCCGTTGGTGTACCGTTACGGGAAAATCATAGTATCCATTGTATTGAAAGATCATTTTTATCCTGAATAAGTAGGTTAAAATTGCTGGTACCTCACGTGCTTCCTTCTCCCTAGCCCACGTCTACCCGAGGCTTCTACCTCGGGAAAACAACAGTTATCCATCATCTATACCCAGGTAAGATTCGTATAACTATACTATATATATGCATATATATGTATATGTGTGGTTTAATCAGAGTTATTAAAATCAATGCGATAGAACTACAGGCGAAAGAGAAAGGAGCAACACAATCCTGTGTCGTGAGGCGATCCTGGTGAGGCCTTGTGGAACTACGCTCTAACGCTCAATAACATGGGGACCACTTCTAGTTGTTGAAGATTTCATGAGTTGATGTGTATGATGGAGATAGATCTGTGACATTATATCAGATATCAAGTCATAGTTAAACCAGTGGCGTAGCTAGAGCGAGATCAGGGGATTGACTGCTCCCCCTGAGCACATTCTTCACAAGTGGTGTCTTTTCAACAATTTAACTCTTTTGTTCCCTTGTGTAATACAAGTTGTATCTTCCTTGTATTTTGACTTTAAATACAAAATAATGACTCACCCAGAGCCTCCCTGTGCTTTGTGCCTTGTGCCTTCAGCACTCGTCCATTCCAAGAATTTATATTCAACCCTAAATAAAAAATCCTAGTTACGACTATAGCCTAGACATACCATCAGTTTGAAATTTACAACAATATCATTACAACTGGTAGAAGCGGTGATTCTAGATTCACAACGTTGGTAACATAGATTAATTTTTTTTTAAAGAGGGTCTGTACCTTAAGATGCCCATTTTTAATTTGCTAAAAGTGTCCTTCGAAAATGCCATTTGGAAGCTGTATAGGTAAGCCTAGGTGGGTTTTCTCCGAATGTGACGGGTTGAATGAGCTTCTTGGAAGCCACTCGTTAATTGACGCTGCTGTACTTTGCAGTTAGTTTGCACTGCAAGTAAATGGTGACGGCCGTCAGGGCCTCCCCCCCCCCCCCCCCCCCCCAGCAACAATGACCGCCGGTACACTGCAATTACTGCGTCATCGCCACCAGTTATTAATATTATTCTCATGTAATTATGAAATGGGACCTGTCCAAAGAGATTTTCTAATTCCACAATTATCCGTAGTTGGCTTTGCTTTCGCCCATCATTTCTGAGAGTTTATTCTGGCGTTGGAAAAGTGCAAATTTCATGGCAAGTCATTCAAGGAATTGCAAGCGTAAATTATTCAAATAGGCATATTTCAATTAAACTCTTCAATGGAAATTCTTTTATTATTTGTCTCGAACAAATAAATATTCTTCTGGTAAATTATATATTTAATATAATAAAACCTTTGCATTGTTTTCTTGTTAACTTTGCATGACCGGATGAGAGCGTACCAGTTTCTAAACCAAAACACTGATGTAGATTTGATCCTAAATAACCAACTTAGATATTGGTGTACTTATTAAACTTGAATTAGAAGGAATATTAAGTAACTTTAATAGAACCTGTAACTATGGCAACTCACAGTGACTCACACAAGTCTATGGCATCTTTCATCTCGGTTTGCACACCGAACATTATTTTGACTGTTCGCACTTCGAATATCTCCAAAGTTAACCTGTTAAAATAACAGTTATTTCAAACTAAATTAAACTCGAGGATAACGATGAACCTACTATATGAATATAAAAACCCACACAGACAAACGGCGACAGGACTTCACAACCGTGGGATTATGTAACTTGAACTGAATGTAAATGTATTTATGTGAGAACTTAGGTACAATGCATGGTCCAATGTGACCTGCGCAGTGTGGGGTGTTTGGTTCTAGAAGTAGATATCGCGAGTCCGTTGGTTGGTTGGTTGTTGGAGCTTTACGTCTGGGCAACATCTAAGGTCATATCAGGATGGGTACCGACTTGTGACAGTGTGCACTCGTGCTGCCTCACTGGTGAATCAGGCCGCTGGAATCATGACCCGATATCCCACTCAATCACATTATCCTGACACTGAGCTAACCAGTCCTTGCCCTATCCTATTAATGCCAAGTGCCAAGCTAGGAATCGATTAGGATCAATTTGTTCGTCATTGGTTTGACTCGACCGGGAACCAAACTCCGCGATCTCTCGCAGGGAGGCACACGCTCTACCGATTCGGCCACCGCGCGCGATGTGGCAAGTAAATTAGAATTTAGAGTGTAAGTAGGGAGATCTCCATAATAAGTAGGGAGATCTCCATAATATACAAATTGTAAATAGGGAGAAATAGCATGGCTGAACGGGGGTGCAGAAGGAGGGGTTGGCCCCAGCCACAGGAGGGAGTTCTTGGCGGCTTTCCCTGGAAAGTGTTGTAAAAAGTGATACAAAATGGTGTATTCTGGTGCATTTTGATGAAAAATGTGTGTTAAAAAAACACAACAAAAAACCAACAAAAAACCAAAAAAGTAAAATGATTCATTCATGGGAGATTACAAATTAAAATCGGGACCTCGGGAGATGGGGGTTATTTTCTTATATTTTAGGGAGATCTCCAATTCAGAAGAATAAAAATGCTTACAACCCCACCTCTAAAAAACCCTAACAAAAACTAAAGAAAAACCAAGTGCCAGTCAGTTTGCTTGTCGAATCCTTCTAGTTGCCTCAGTACTTAGCCAACAGTGTCAATTCTTGCACAGGGTTATCATCAGTTGTACTCACCTCTTCAGTTGAAATGCAACATACACAGGTAGGTGTGGGTAGGTTGATTCATCAAGGTGCCTAGATTGGATAGAATGCTCTCTCCAAACTGGCAGCAATGCGGGTTCGAGTCCTACTCTAGGTATGGTGTAGCCGATAGTTGCAGGTTCGTGATGGCACGTCCTTTATATAAGATCAGCAGAAGCTGTTTGTAGCGATGCATGCTTTATTATGTGATGCAGGGGAATCAGAGCTGAAGACAGCAAGACGCAATCAGGAACGAAGAGTGACACCATCAAAGGCGACTTGAACCAATGACTGCAAAATTGATACTTGTCACTTCCCAGCCAGATGTTCAGCATTATTAGGATAGGGCAAGGACTGGTTGGCTCAGTGTCAGGATAATGTGACCGAGTGGATATGAGGTCATGGTGCTGGCAGCCTGGTCTCCCAGTGGGGCAGCAGTATAAAGTCACCATGAGTGTGCACTGTCACAAGTCGGTACCCGTCCTGGGGCTAAATGTATGAAGCACAATTTATCGGCTGCGGAGTTAAGGGCGGCCGGCGGGGTAGCTATTGTCGGTGTTGATATATATGTGTCACGGGGGATGTATGTGACCAAAGCGCACGCGGGTTAGCTAACGTTTCAGTTATTTATAGATTTGGGAAATCCCTCTGCGTTTGTAGCCATATATTAGGCTCAAATATATTAAATGCGACCATATTTAACAGAATTACATAGTCAAATCGTGAAATTTCATTAAATTAATCCTAAATTTGAAGCGTTATTAAGGCTATTGCCGCATTGGCGGCGATATTAATAGTTATATTTTCGAATCGACGAACGTACAGTAAACAAACCGTTGCCACTGCCAGTATGGAAAGCGACGTCGATGCGGCGCGGCGGCGATTTGTTTACTTTACGTTCGTCGATTTGAAAATATAAATATCAATATCGCCGCCAATGCAGCAGTAGCCTTAATAACGCTTCGAATTTAGGGTTAATTTAATGAAATTTCACGATTTGAGTGTGTAATTCTGTTAAATATGGTCGCATTGAATAGATTTGGCCCGAGTTGGTGCCTAACCCGGACGTTAACCCAGGCTCAAGTTGGGGTTAGTGAAGACGATGTTAACCCTCGAGGAGTTTGCCTAACCCGGGCACATACATTTACACTTTGGGCCGCTAACCTGGGAAATCCGCACGACGCGTGGGTTACGAGCCCTAACCCGGACTCTTACATTTGGCCCCTGATATCGCCTTAGATATTGCTATGACTTAAAACTGTACCAACAACAAATACTCTGCCCCACCGACCTGCTCACCGGAGACTCCTTGACTTCCTGATTCGCCTAGATCCCTGCCGACCGGTGGCTACCTGTCACTGATTGGCTGCTGGTCTACTACCCCCCCCCCCCCCTCCACACCCCCCACGCCCAAGACACTGGGTGTGCACAGTGCATACTTGCGACTCTACTACCGTAAAACATGGCCGGATTCATTCCAAACACCACCACTCGGCATTTGCAGCATCTCCGCAACTCCATAATACACATAAGGAATTAGCACATTCGATACAAGATGGCCGCCGAATGAGTTGAACGCCTGCTTCCAATGTGACAGGTTGTGGATATTTGAATTCTGCGTTCAAACACTGGCTACGTCAAACCAATCATTTCATTTATACGTATCGCTACCTAACCTGGCACTTGACTAGACCAGGATAAGACAAGGTGAAGTGGAATGAGGAAGATCAATTATCTGTGATTGAAATTAAATTTCTCTTACGTAATCAACAAATGCAACAAAATATTAACTCCGACTCCGACGAAATAAATGTGAACATTTAGCGCCAAACCGCATCGATGTTTTAGTAGCGAGTGGCTGGCGGGGTAATTCTGGTCATCAAGTCCTCTTGTCACCCGTAGTCAGGTGCAGTTAGCGTGTGTCAATTAAGGCTGAAAGTGTGCGTTGTCTTTAAATCAATTAGACACAGTTCTCACATACTGGTCCGCGTCATACATTACAAGCACCACGTGAGTTGTTAGACGGGGACACAGAATTACAGAATTACACATAATTAGCATGTGGTTAGGAGGTGTCTTCCACTCTTCCAGACTGGTTTTTCTTGTAGGAGACACTGTTAGAACTATAAACAATGAGGACACGTGTATCAGGGTGGATAACTTCTTAAATTGAGACTGTGCACTCATGACAACTTTATAGTGCTGACCCATCGGGTGAGTGCGCTGCCAGCACCATGACTCGATATTCCACCCTGTCTCATTATCCAGATACCGTGCTAACCATCCCTTCCCCTATCATATTAATGCCAAATGCCATACTACTTAGCATGAGTATAAATTTGGTCTGTCACTGGCTTGACTCGGTCGGGTTTCGAACCCATGAGATCTACACGAGAAATCAATCGGCGCTCTTTTGATTCGGTATATCGTTTTGTCGGGAACACAGACATATGACTCAACAACTAGACACAAGAGTTGAAAACCAAAATTAAAACTAGTCCCAACCACGCCGTACCCTCCCTCCTTTTCCCTTCCCCCTGTCAAATCCTCCCTGTCCAAGCTCCCCGAAAAAAAGAAGTAAATTATCAAAGGTCTAAGTAGGGTCCTCGACCCTTTAACACCTGACCAAACTAGTAAAGCATATACTGATGACAAAGCTATAGTTGACCAATATAACTGAAATGCAGCTGGCAACCATTATCTGCATACTCCTAAATTCACTGCTAACAATAACAGCAAGTCAAACTCATAGTATTAATGCCTGCTCACAGGTATGATCACCGAATCAATGATATATTGCAAAGTCAAATGACTATCCTTCAGTCTACATGTACAAAATATGATTGCCATAATATTTGTAAAGCCTAATACTTACAGGCCCTACCTACCTGATTTTGTGTATATTGTGAATACCATCTCATCATCTCATCTATAAAGCCCCAGTCACACATACCTGGATCAGGGGCCAGATGAGCCCTGGACCGCCATCCGGGGTGGTCCAGGGCGATCCGGGATGATCCGCGGCTCATCCATGGCTCATCCGTGCTGACACCCCCTGATCCGGCCTGATCCGTGGCTCATCCGGCACCGTCCGGGCTCAGCCCCGGATGTTTTAAAATGTTTAAAACATCTGGGGCGGTCTGGGGGATTTTGCGATCCGGGCTCAATCCGGCCTGATCCGGGGGTGGTCCGGGGGTGGTCCGGGTATTTCGGGGGTGGTCCGGGGTGGACCGGGCCTGTCCGGGGGTGGTGCGGCGTCATTTTGAGCCACGATTTGACCTGGACCATCCCCGGACTATCCAGGACTACCCCCGGCCTAGCCATGGACCACTCCTGGACTGCCCCCATAAGACCGGGGGTGATCCGGGATAGTCCGGTGGTGATCCGGGATAGTCTGGGGGTGATCCTGGATAGTCCGGGGGTGGTCCAGGGCAGTCCGGGGGTGGTCAGGCCTCGTTTGGGGCCGGTCCGGCCCAGTCCGGGGGCAGTCCAGGGGTGGTACGGGGCGGTCCGGGGCTCGTCTGGGGCTCGTCCGGGAAAGTGTGACTGCGAGGCAAAAATCGATGAAAACAGTGATTTTATCCGTGGCGGTCTGGGACAGTCCGGGCCATTGGTCCATGGGTGGTCCGGCTCAAAATCCGGGGCTCGTCTGGCTATGTGTGACTGGGGCTTTACTAGTTCATATGTAGGCCTACCTTAATTGTTAAAGCTGGTCGACCAGCACTTTTGTGCTAAGAAATAAGATGATATGATGCAATTTAACGGGAATAGAAATGTTGAACAAATAAAACATCAAGCTAGAGGACGTTGACAGAGCAGACAATTAATTTGAAATGGGCAGAATCACCTGTCACTGGGCAGAGGGGCGGAGACAAGCATTGACAGCTTCCATCTGACTATGGAATGATATATTATTCAAAACATATTGAAAATTGAGATTATAAAAATAAAATAAAAATAATCTTTTTAATTTTTATTTTTATTCGAAGTAAGAAAAACCTTATCCACTAAAAAACTCTTTAGAATTAATTTATTATTCCTTATTGGTTAAGGGAGACATAATGGTGATGGAAGTACAACATAGTACTGTGCATTTCTTTCTATGCTGCTGGGCAGGTGGTAAGAAGTCGAGGGGCGGAGTACGTTGTAAAATTTCCCGATATTTAGACATTGGAGGATGGTGTGAACTAGTCTATTGTAATTACAATTGTATATAAAAAGGTAAATGGTATATAAAGCCAGAGGCATTAAGGTATTATGTGGTGCTGGTTATCCTTTGCTGATTTAATATAAACATTATGTAGTTATAGATTGTGTGAGAGGGGCACTACTTTTAGTGTGACAGAGCCCATTGTTATTTACGGATCAATGCATACCCAGACACAACAGGGCACTGTAGCCATAAACAACCAAGGTTTGGATACAGGCAGGTTGGATGTTCATTGGTTGGTTGAAGAATGCCTAATGCTGATTGGAGGAGCTGATCAGGTGTGACAGGCATCTTGGATTCATGAACCTATATATAATAATAAAACAAGCAAGCTCCTTCTGGTTCCGTCTGCACACTCTATACTCTGCCTTTCTTACTCTTGCCTGTAGTGATTTCCTATTTAGCCTACCTACACAACCACAGCTGCCAGCCGTCGACTTTACAACAGCACCCACCTCCTCTTCTCATCATCGATCTGCCGTTGTGACGTTGGCTATAGCAATGCGACACCGGGTGTAATAGTGCTGTAATATATAGTAGTTCTATCTCTCTAGTGTTATGTAGTATCCCTTCACAACTTCCCCGCAAACATAAAGCGATACATTCAACACCCAGCACTATAACACCCATTGTCATATTGCTATGGCCAACGCCACAACAATGGCTCGGTGAAGATGAGAGGAGGCGGCGGGCGCTGTAACCTGCCGTATGGGTAAGACACGGTGGTGCAATGGTTAAAATTACCTCCAAAACTGACCTTTAAAAGGAAAGCTACTTGAAGCTAAATTAATTAAATCATAATAATCAACCTGATATATTTATCTACAAATTGTTTTTAACACTGGGGAGCATTGATTTCAGTGGAATTAAAGTAATAAGAACATACCCACCCGAGCTGACTGCCACTGAGTGAGGCGAACACTGAAACCCTGTAGGAGCCCGTGCTTCACAGTGGTTAGTCCCACATAGGGTAACATTACAATAGCGCCACTCCGTCACGTGACCGCCACTCCGCTGATATCGAGTTGCAATTAGTCACCGCACGCCAGCCACCAGCGTAGGCGGCTCGGCACGCATGCGCGGGCTGTTTAGCGCTACTTCCGGACGTGATTGTCAGCTGCCCGTGGTGGGATTCACGAGAGCTCCGGGCTCAGGGCATCGACACCTGAGCAGACTATGTTCGTTACTGATTGGTGGACGATGGCGTCTCTCAGCTTTAAAATGTACACATGGTTCCAGGTGGAGCACGGAGAGTAGCTTCACTTGGTTTGACATCTATCCCACCACCTAACTGTCCAGTTAGGGAAAAGGCGGCAGATTTACCGGGTCTGATAACTCTCACACCACCAAACTGTACATAAGATTCTAATTAAAGGGCGCATTCCATATACGCGTAATGCGTAATGCGTTATGCGTTACGCGTTATGCGAATGCCAGCATTCCATATACGCGTAATGCGTATTGTGTTATGCGTTATGCGTTATGCAGTGAAGTATATAAAAAGTATATAAAGAGTGTGTGTGACTCTGTGTCTCTGTGTGTGTCTCTATGTGTGTGTCTGTGTCTCCGTGTCTCTGTGTGTGTCTCTGTCTGTGTCTGTGTGTGTGTGACTGTGTCTGTGTGTGTGTGTGTCTCTGTGTCTCTGACAAAGAGACACACACAGACACACATACACACAGAGACACACACAGAGACACACACAGAGACACACACAGACATAGATACACACACAGAGACACACACAGAGACACAGAGACACAACACAGAGACACACACAGAGACACACACACATAGACACACACACAGACACACACACACAGACACACACACAGACACAGAGACACACACAGAGACACAGATACACACACACAGACACACACAGAGACACAACACAGAGATACATAGAGAGACACACACACAGACACACACAGAAACACAGAGACACACACAGAGACACACACACAGCAACAGAGACACAGACACAGACACACACAGAGACACACAAACACAACACAGAGACACACACACAGACTCACACAGAGACACACACACACAGACACAGATACACACACAGAGACACACACACAGACACAACACAGAGACGCACACACACACAGACACACACAGAGACACACACACACACAGAATGGGACGGTCCAAACATGGCTCAGTTTAGCTTGCTTTGAGGGATGTTAGGACCGTCCCAAATATGAAGACTGCTTCGTAACAGGTCCGCTGCATAAACCTACATGTTTGCACCGTCCCCTTCCCCATACTGCTCTGTATATGACCAAATATTGCATTTATATCTATGTAACTTTTTGTACGTCACATGGGGGTTCCTACCTTTATTATAACCAAATTATAGATAAGTATTCATATATTTGTGGCTCTGGTAGCATTTTTACCAACCCGAACCCCCACCACCCTTGAAGACTGCTTTCTAACAGGTCCGCCGCATAAACCTACATGTTTGCACCGTCCCCTTCTCCATACTGCTCTGTATATGACCAAATATTGCATTTATATCTATGTAACTTTTTGTACGTCACATGGGCGTTCCTACCTTTATTATAACCAAATTATAGATAAGTATTCATATTTTTGTGGCTCTGGTAGCATTTTTACCAACCCGAACCCCCACCACCCTTGAAGACTGCTTCCTAACAGGTCCGCGCTCCACCTTGTCCCGGCTGTCTGTAATTATCAGTCGCTTCCTCCAACCTTATATCAATGGACAAATGCGACTGATGCTTTTCTATTCGCACGGCCATTACGCATTACGCACCGATCGCTACATGGAGCGATCGGGATAATGAATTTCTGACGCATTCGCATTCGCATTACGCATTACGGGTGTATGGAATGTACCTCATAGGTTTCAAGGCATTTCGATTTTTTGTCGCATTCGCATTCGCATTACGCATTACGCATATATGGAATGCGCCCTTAAAGGAAAGGTAGCATGTTTACCTGGTGTGATATCTCTCACACCACCAAACTACACACACGATTCTAATTAAAGGAAGGACAGAAGGTTTACTTGGTCTGATATCTCTCACACCACCAAACTGTACATAGGATTCTAATTAAAAGAAAGGTAGCATGTTTACCTGGTCTGATATCTCTCACACCACCAAACTACACACACGATTCTAATTAAAGGAAAGACAGACGGTTTACTTGGTCTGATATCTCTCACACCACCAAACTGTACATAAGATTCTAGTCAGAGCAAAGGCAGCTGGTTTACTTGGTATTAATATCTCCCCCAACCCCAAACTGTGCATACGATTGCAACTAGAGCAACAACAACAGGTTCACTTGGCCTAATCTCTCCCACCACCAAACTATACATAATGTTGTAACTAGAGCAAAAACAATAGGTTTCCCTGGTCTGATATCTCTCCCAACACCAAACTGTAGGCTACATATGATTCCAACTAGAGCTAAGGCAGCAGGTTTACGTGGTCTGATATCTCTCCCACCACCAAACTGTAGGCTACATATGATTCCAACTAGAGCTAAGGCAGCAGGTTTACGTGGTCTGATATCTCTCCCACCACCAAACTGTAGGCTACATATGATTCCAACTAGAGCTAAGGCAGCGGGTTTACGTCGTCTGATATCTCTCCCACCACCAAACTGTAGGCTACATATGATTCCAACTAGAGCTAAGGCAGCGGGTTTACGTGGTCTGATATCTCTCCCAACACCAAACTGTAGGCTACATATGATTCCAACTAGAGCTAAGGCAGCGGGTTTACGTGGTCTGATATCTCTCCCAACACCAAACTGGAGGCTACATATGATTTCAACTCGAGCTAAGGCAGCAGGTTTACATGGTCTGATATCTCTCACACCACCAAACTGTAGGCTACTTATGATTCCAACTAGAACTAAGGCAGCAGGTTTACATGGTCTGATATCTCTCCCAACACCAAACTGTACATATGATTCTATTTACAGCAAAGGCAGCAGGCTTAGTCGGTGTGTCGTCTCTCCTGTGAAAGTACAACGTCTGAACACTTTGACTTCTGGATACTGAATGGTTTATTCATGGCCTAGGGCTCGCTGAACCCGCCGGCTAAACTTTCCATGACGTCATCTCATTAGCATAATCCTTTCTCTCAACCTCTGCATCTTGTTAACATATATTAGCCACATACCTATACGTCTATTACGCATATATCACATCCCCCCTCAAAGTATTTCTGAAACATGAAAGGTTTCAAAATAACCATCAACATAGCATATAACAGTCAAACGAATGCACAATAACATATATGCATACTTAACTGAAACACAAGTCCTTGCAAATGTCCAAGCGCCGTATGGCACTGAAGTCCTTCACTGTCCGGCTGTAATGCACTCGTTCTGTCTTCATTATAACACCTGCAGTTGTGGCGTATATGTCATATGCTCTGATCCATGTTTTCCAGTTCGATCTCGCGTTGTTGCTGAGGACAAGCTGACCAGGCAGCCGCAAACCCGGCAACGTATTAGCGGGCGGCATTCTTCCTCATCTGACACCATGTGAAAGTACAACGTCTGAGCACTTTGACTTCTGGATACTGAATGGTTTATTCACGGCCTAGGGTTCGCTGAACCCGCCGGCTAAACTTTCCATGACGTCATCTCATTAGCATAATCCTCTGCATCTCGTTAACATATATTTGCCACATACCTATTCGTCTATTATGCATATATCACATCTCCCACCATATATAAGAAACCAGTAGTGTACTTTTCTTTTTGCAAATTAACTAATTGTTAGAAGCGTTTCTTTTTCCAGCACTGCTCTTTTGGCGATTGTACATAATTCTGATTAGAGATGTGGCTTTATTGTCAGCTCCTGCTAGTGAGCGCGCTTTAATAAGTTTGCAAAATGAATGAAAGCCCAGGAGAATTTAAAAAGTAAGCACTACGAGACGTGCCGCTTAAGTCCATTATGCAAACAATCTTATCGGCATGAAAGTCAGGAAATATGATATCATGTCATTGATGGTGACAATACGATTTGACTGGAAAGAGGCTTTGTGGCCTTTTATTTTAAAAAGAATTATGGGAAGGAATAGGAGCCCATTTAGAATTGCAATATAATCCAACCTCGACCTCATAACACTGGCCTGCTGCCATCGCTAATAATATTATGTAGAAATCCAATCGTTATTCTAGAAAAGCTCACTTTTTCCTCTCACATAAGCTTGTCATATTCAAAATGCTTTTAGGAATATACGTAGGAGCAGGGCTTACCAGGGGGCGGGTTAGGAATATAAGTAGGAGCAGGGCTTACCAGGGGGCGGGTTAGGAATATAAGTAGGATCAGGGCTTACCAGGGGGGCGGGTTAGGAATATAAGTAGGAGCAGGGCTTACCAGGGGGGCGGGTTAGGAATATAAGTAGGAGCAGGGCTTACCAGGGGGGCGGGGGTTAGGAATATAAGTAGAACCAGGACCATCTGGGTGGTGGTTATAAATATAAGTAGGACCAAGGCCATCTGGGAGGGGGGTTGGGAATATAAGTAGGACCAGGACCATCTGGGAGGGTGTTATGAATATAAGTAGGACCAGGACCATCTGGGAGGGTGTTATGAATATAAGTAGGACCAGGACCATCTGGGAGGGGGTTATGAATATAAGTAGGACCAGGACCGTCTGGGAGGGCGGTGAGGGGGTTAGGAATATAAGTAGGACGTCCTGCTATGACATTTGATGTTGCTATGAGATATAACCTCAACAAACGTCATTTTAATCTACAGCAGTACACGCAGCTCACAGCTGATTGTGTGAATAACGTGAATGAGCGGGCAGCGGCACAAACCGCTGGTTGTTTACCTTCTTCTGCAGTGTTACCGCTGACTGCTGGTTACAACACTGTAACTGTATACAGAGCACTACCTGCTAGCTTACCCCACCTAGTGAGAAACCTGGGAACTACAATGTTTACTCCCAAATGGACCAATTGCACAAAACGTCATTGGGTTCTTGTTATGGCTGACTATCTGCGCACCTGAAACATTGCTCAGGCGATAGCACGTCCACCTGTGAAGGTGTCAGTCATCCTATCGATCCTGCTCAGTGGATCCATTTGCAGCTTGGGTTATTTCCCATTCCACAAAGTGGTCCACAACTGGTTCATCAAAGACTGAGGTATGTGCTGTCCTGTCTGTGGGAAAGTGCATATACAAGACCTTTTGCTGCTTATTGGAAAAAGTAGCGTATGTGGTGGCAGCAGGTTTCCTCCAAAGAAATATGTCAGAATGACCATATGCTTGACATCCTATAGCCGATGATACGAAAATCAATGTGTTCTAGAGGCATCATTAAATAAAACAAGCTTGACTATTTTACTGAGACATTGCATAGCTTACTTAGTTTGAGACCAGACTGCTGATACCGATCGGAGCTGACACATACAACCAATGAAGGGTGAGTGATAGTTGCAGACCGGCATGTACGGGATGACTAGAATCTTCCCTAGGAGGCAGAACCTTCCCTAGTCTGCCTCCTAGGGAAGATTCTAGTCATAATACTCTGAGGCCGGAGAACAGGCTGAAGCCGTATATAATACTATGTTTGACTATGACAGGTGGTAACTGGATACCACTATGCACATGCATATAGTATTTATATCTAAACCACATTTATAATATACACATACATATACATGCATGTACATGCATGCATACATATGATGTATAAGGTATTATACGAGTATAGAGAAGCAGTAAAATTGTTATTATACATTATATATTTGTCATTTCTGACAAATGGATCATAAGATAAGATTCGATCCAGGGGTTCGAGTTCTGCAGGCCCAGTCAGGTGAATGCGAAAGATCACCCATGCTCTCCAGTTCTCTCTGAGTGACCTTCCCTTTTAACGTCAATAACTGGAGTAGGACATTAAGACCGACTCATGGAGATCACTCTCACAGCAGAGAGCTAAATGGAGAACGGCAGTCAAGTAATGAAAGCAGTCTTTGTCGCATCGCGACTGACAGCATGATGATGATGATGAACTGGAGTAGGCCTACCACAGACGTAGTGTGGGAAGTAGTGGTTGGATTCTCTCTGTGTCACTTTCCTTTTTGACGTCAATAACTGGAGTATCATAGATGTAGTGTGGGAGGTACTGGTTCGACTCTTTTCATGTGACCGTCTATTTTTATGTGAATGACTGGAGTACCGGAGACATAGTGTGGGAAGTAGCGGTCCAGTTTCATCACATCCTCCACGCTCAGGTGTCCTGCAGCGTCTCCCAGCCTGCATTGCGGGAACATGCTGAATCGTGTGTGTTCAGCCTTCCCGCTCACACCAGATACAACAGCATAATATACATTAGTTACTCCCACATCCCTGTTCCCTCGACAAGGCTGCTGAACAACCGACTAACAAAATGGTAGGGAGGCTGTGATATGGATATGAGCCCATGAATTTACAATCAAATATGCTAAATATATGGTTCCAATGCTTGTTTTCATAGCCCGCTACTTTGAGTGTCACATTTATTAAATAACAGATTAATAGACTTTGGAATTCGAATCAAGAGCTTTCTGTGGCCACCATCTTGATTTTTCTTTTGGATTCCCTACCAGTTTCTCAACTTTACACCAATATAGATAAACATCCTACTAATAGCCTGTTACTAGAACTTGCACATTGGAACCACTACCTCCACTCTTATTTCCTATTTGAAGCAGTTTTAGCTGAGATTTTGGCATATTTGGCAGTCACTTCTACTCTGGGTAGGACTAAATCTTACATCTCAGTATCTGTATCCTATAGTTTGTACCATCAGACCATGTGCCCTTCCATTGACAATGATCCCAAGGTTGTAGCCAGTCAGCACCATTATGTAGAGCATAGGACACCATGAGTAACAATGTGAACATAACAAGTGTCTGTCCACAAGGGCTCGGTCAGCTGACCATTCACCGGGGTTCCATAGCAGGTCAGACTGGTTGGCTCAGTGTCAGGATAATGTGACTCATTGGGACACGAGGTCATGGTGCTGGTGTCATGGTGCTGGTGTCAGCCCAGTGAGACAAAACTATAAAGTCACCATGAGTGCGAACTGTCACAAGTCAGTACTCGTCCTGATATGATTAGATGTTGCCAGGACATAAAACTCCAACAAACAACCAACCATATGGTATATATATATATGTGATGTATAATGTATTATGGCAGTGTAAAGGTGTGGAAGGGAAGTACTTGTTTATATATATTGTACCGATTTATTGTATCCTAGCAACACCCACATCTGGTAGAAGTGCCCTCTGGCGGGAATGCGAGGACGCGTCCAGTAATAAAACACCACAGGACTCCTTTCTCCTCATTTGGTTAAAGTTGCATATTCCGATGACAATATCACATTTTCGAAACTGAAGCACCGATCTAGATTTGATTCTACATATCCAACTTAGAAACTTATTAAGCATTTGTTTTTGCATAGAAGGGGATATTAGTCAATTTAATAGAACTTGTTACCGCTGAAGCCTAATGGGTCGGAGTTTTAACAAGCATGCCGGAATCAATTTAGCATCAAATATCTCCTAAGTTAACCATTTTCAATGAAGGTTACTTCAAACTAAAGTAATGTAGATTATTAGGATCAACCTAATGTATTTATCTAAACATTACAGAAACTCAAAACCATCGGGTGCAACTTTAACGGTTGGTAGACGTTGATGTCCCAAGTATTGTACACTTCCATTCCCTCTGGAGTGTGTGAACAAAACACGCCCCTTAATGGATTGTTAGCACAACCACAAGGCGCCTCACTCGACGTCCCTACAGGTATTGTCATCATCTCCCGGCTGTGCTGTGCTTGAAATTGATTGTTCCTTACACAATAAACGCAGTATCTAGGTTCAAGTAAAGGACTTTGCTAATGTGACCCAACCTCTGTTCATCGGTGCCACATCACCAAACCACACTGCGAATTCGGCCATGTTGTAATTCGGCCATGTTGTTGGCCTTTTTATTTTGTATATTCGTTGATTAAGCAGGGATATTTTCAATCGCAGGCAATTGGTCTTCCTCATGCCACTGCTCCATTCCCTATCCTAGTAATGCCGATAAGAGATAATAAATAGATAGTGATAAGCAACAATTTGTAAGTCATTGGTTTGACTCGACCAGGGTTCAAATCCTGTGACCTACCAAAAAGGGTTCCCAAGCTATGATCAACTGTGGAGGGAACTCTCGTGAATGGTCAGCTGACCGAGCCCTTGTGGACAGACACTCGTCATGTTCACATCATTACTCATGGTGTCCTGTGCTCTATATAATTCAAACACAACAAGACATAGGTACAGTGGGCCAAGGTTTATTGAGACGAACCGGCAGTAGTTAACAGCTATCACCAAGGGAGTCATTGTGCTAGGAGAGTAAGTTACAGTTGTTTACCTTAATTAATTCCAATGGTCTTAAGAATAGTAGTACATAGCTGGTGCGGAGTCCGGGAGTAAGCTAAAGAACTTGAGGTCTAACCTACATGGCTCTGTTCACCCTTGGATGTACCGAGTGTTCAGATGTCCTTATATAGGTACATACCCACACCTTCCCGTGGTATCGTCCATATGTGAAAATTAATTCCCCACCTACAGCAGGCTCTGAGCCAGAGACGACCGAAGTTCCCCTTTTACACTCGACCAAATATAGATGCGAGTGTTAAAGGGCGGCTGTTAGTAGTTCCTTAGGAACGTAGTTGTAGATAGAGCTCGAGCGCCAACCACCAGCTTCGGCGATTCCGGCCTCCGCCGCTCCGGCTGCCGCACACGACTGAGCAGCTCCCCATCGAAGACTGTGGAGGGTCACCAACGCAGGAGCTGGGTGCTCGCTCGCAGATAAGGCCAGTTGTATCGCCGCGGTCAGAGTCGTACTCAGCAGAGGCCTCCCCGACGGCAGGAGGAAGGCGGGGCTGAGGCCCGACGCCCTCTGGGGAGCCAATTGTGTGTAGGACCGCCAAGCTCCCACCGGACAGCAGCTTGAAGAGGGAGCGCGAGGCACCCTTATCTCGAACGCCTTCCTTGGGCTCCACGTCGTCTTGGTCGACCGCACTCTAATGATGAGGTTATCGTCCAGCAGCTCGAGGTCGTTCCACGTCAGCCAGTGCCCTGAATCATAAGGACTCCCAGACGGCATTAAATTACTTTGGCGCAAGAAAGAGAAGTAACCTATTAACAATGCAGCCTTTAGTACCTCCGCGACCTTCCCTGCTGAGGAAAAGAAATGCACAATATTTACGACGTCACATACTGTCAAGGGTATCGCCCTAGATGTTACGTGGGCCGTTGACCTCGTCATGCCTCGCTTGACCAGTGATACCGGGTACGCGTCAACATTTTCTGGTGATCCACCCATCATTTGGACCCATGTCCGCGCTCCGCTTAAATAATTAAGTACCGTACCTGGGGACTTAAGATCATCTGCAAGATACGCGGTATATGCCATTATTTGATACTGGGAGGGGTTATATAGGTCCATATTTGTCCTTTTTGCAAACTAAGTATACTTCCTCATGTGTTGGAGTTTATTACGCCAAGTGCCTGGGGCTAGGCCCGCCTTCATTAACGTTGTAATCTTCCCTTGCAGATCCAACTGAAACCCTGGGAATAGATTGGCAGAAGAAATTAGCGATATTCCCAGGGAAGATCACAGGCGAGGGTCCAATAGGGTAACACTAAAATCAAAGCGCCGACGTGCCAGGCGGAGGTCTCGGCACATGGTCGAAGCCGTGGAGAGGGCTCTCGCGTCTGAAAAACTGTCGGCTTAAGGCATCCGCCAACACAAGCAAATTCCCAGCCTTATGGATTACAGACACAGAACAATTCTTAATAGCAGCAAACCGCCAAAGTTCACATGCACAGGCGCATAAAATGGGGTCTCGGCCAGCACCTGTAGACAAAACTAATTGTGAGGCGATATTGTCTGTATTAACCACAATGTCATAGTTTTCAGGGTCTGGGGGGGCCAAGAGTCTTCAGGGCGGCGACCAGGTTGATCGCCTCCAGCTTGATAGCCAGCCAGCTATATTTAATATGTCGCATACTTCCATGGGCACTGCCCTAGATGCCACATGTGCTGTTGACCTTGTTATGACTCGTTTAACCAGTAATACAGGGTAAGTATCAAAGCTTGATGCTGATCCTCCCATTATTTGTACCCACGTCCTAGCTCCACTTAGGTTATTCAGTACCGCACCTGGAGATTTAAGTTCATCCGATAAGTATGCCATATAAGCCATTATTTGCTACTGAGATGGGTTAAATTGGTCCATATTGTTTACTTTGGCGAAGCTTGTATACTTTTTTTATGTGCTGTATTTTATTCTGCCATGGTCCTGGCGCTAGACCTGCCTTCAACAATGTCATTATCTTGCCGTGAAGATCCAGATGTAGGGCTGGGAATAGAGTGGCAAATAGATTAGCGATATTTCCAGCACTACAGGTCAGGGTCGAACAGGGGAACACTCAAATCAAATCTCCGACGTGTCAGCCCAAGATCGCAGCACATAGTTGACACCGTGAGCAAGGCCGACGGATCTGTGTACTGCCTCCTAAGCGCATCGGCCAACACTAACAGTTTACCAGATTTATGCACCACAGAAACAGGACAGTTATTAATAGCAGCAAACTTCCAAATTTCACGGGAACAGGCACACAGGATATGGTCTTTGCCAGCACCTGTAGTGAGAACCATTTGGGAGGCAATGTTATCTGTATTAATGACAATGTGAACGTTTTTCCGGGTCTGGAGGACCATTAGTACATGGACTGTGTAATGTCACGGAGTCATCAGAATGAATGGCCCCCGCCATGATCAGGGAGTGCAGATGAGTGGACAGAAACGGTAGCTGGACCGTCAACAGGGTAGTGTAGATGAGTGGGCAAAAAACGGTAGCTGGACCGTCGACAGGGTGTGAGGGGCCTTCCCGACCGTCATTGTAACGGCCGAAAAGCAAGGCATCTGGTGACGAAAGCAATAAACTACACTCCCCAAAAACACTCAAATCATTCGAATTCGAAAAACCAGCCTCAACCCATCGCCAGTACCCCTGCATAACCCAGAACATAGATGTAATAAATTGGTCATCGTACGCATCGCCCTAAAAAATAATGGAACTTACCAACCAAAACTTACCCTCAAATACAAATGTCAAAAGTAACAAATTACACATGCCATCTCTCACGCTACCACCATACCCTTCCACGACAATGGGAGATGGAACAGCACTAAAAACCTAAACCACTAAAAGCCCCAACCACTCCCACCCCGCTAACCTGGCCTAACCTCTTATCTAGCCCGTTAATGTCACCCTCCCCACAATCCGTCCCCCAAGCTAAATCAGTACTGGCGACAGGACATATTGACAGGGCATAGTGAGGACAATTTAAACATGCCTTCCCCACCAGAGAGCCGACTAGTGCAGCTGGGCACTGACTGTGGAATGCCGTGGGAGGCAGAAGCAGTGTGGGACTGCGTATGGGCGTGCCTGTCAGGCAGTGGCATTGATATGATGTTAGTGACATTGACGAGCATCAAGTTATAACTGCCAAACATATTGACTGGGACAATCGAGCATGCATCACGGGGCAGGGAGTCTGACTTACGTCTGCATCAGTCGATGGGATGGTACGATTGCACTTATAATCACGACTGGCAGGCAGTGGCATCGAGAGGCAGTAATTGACATTGGCAAATGGGAAACTGGGGCTGCCTAACACGTCAACTGGGACAATTGAGCTTGTAACACGGGAGGAAGAATCCACTTCTTTACTGTAAGTACTTTTATATCGGAACTCTCCTTGTGATTCGTAGCCGACGGATTTCCTGCTCATAGCACGACTCCCAACCGTACACACATCTCTCTGTGGAATGCGTTGGAGGCAGAAGCAGTATTGAACTGCGAAGCATCATGACTGGCAGGCAGTGAGTGACAATGACAGGCTGTCAGTGACATTGGCAAACGGTAACATTTGAAATGCTGAACACATTTACAGCCAGTAGCATAGTATAGGTGGGAAGCTGGACAGAACGATATTAATGGCAGATCATAGAATACTATGTGTTACATATAGACCTATTTCAATGTGTACTGACATCGTGTGTGCGCGCGCAGATTGGCTGCAGAACGAAGGAACACTGATTTGAGTTTGCCGTACGCACCTTTTCTGTATGAAGATTGCTCGCGGCCATTGACAATGCATTCAGTTTGCCGGTACGTGCAGTGCAACACGTCGATTTTATTCAAAATTAATAGAACTGCAGAACCCTAACTTTATCAATTTAATATAATCTGTTCGTTGAATATGTTTTCTATATGTCTTCCAATCGGTTTGTGTCTAGGTGGTGTGGTTTTAGACATATTTCACCTTTTCTGTATGAAGATTGCTCTCGGTCATTGACAATGCATTGACTCATTGAGTTTGGCATTACGCGCAGTGCAACACGTAGATTTTTTTCAGAATTAATAGAAATGCAGAACCCTAACATTTAAATTTCATATAATCTCTTCTTTGAATATTTTTATATGTGTTCCAATCGGTTTGTGTCTAGGTGGTGTGGTTTTAGACACATTTCACTTTTTCTGTATGAAGCTTGCCGATACGCACAGTGCAACACGTCGATCTTATTCAAATGAATAGAAATGCAGGACCCTAACTGTATACATTTTATATAATTTATTTCTTTAATGTGTTTTCTATATTTAATTCAATCGGTTTGTGTCTAGGTTGTGTGGTATTAGATCTAGTTCACCTTTTCTCTATGAAGATTGCTCTTAGCCATTGAGTTTGTACTAAAATAAATTGTAGTGTGACCGGCTGTTGTCCTGCAGCCAACAAGCGCGTGCACTGACTTAAATACATGTGCCGACGTCATATGAAATTGGTCAATTGAGCATACCGCATAATACTGGCGTATTTAATACCACTACGGACCGGAATAGTAAAATGTACTGTAATAGTAAAATGTACTGTAATTATATGTGCAGAACAGTGAGTGATTACTAGTTTTACAGAAAGAGTACTTATCTTGAGAGAGTTGCATCAACCAGGGAGGTTTGATGCAGTAACCGGGCTCTATACTATGAGTGCTTCTTCGTGACTGACGTTGGTCCTGGTAATTAGAATGTTTGGCACCTACACTGGTTCCGGGAGTGTCCGTTGCCAGGATACCAGAGAAGCTACCCTGGCAGTTAGTTACCTGGCCCAGTGGCACCTAGTTGTCGTGTTTGAATTATTTATGTTACTACATAACATACACAATGGCACTGACTGGTTACTACCCTGGGCTCATTGTCAATGGAAGGGAACATGGCACAATCACCATGGGAGAAGTGCCTCGTGCATTGTAGTGGAGAAGACTGTTAGAATACTTTAGTTTGGGATTGATTATTCAACATTGAAGATGGCTACTGACTTGTGACAGTGCACACTCATGGTGAGGTTCTGCTGCCCACATGGGAGACCAGGCCGCCACCATCATTACCTGATATCCCGGTCACTCACATTATCTTGGTACTGTGCAAACCAATCCTTTCTCTATCCTATTAATGTTTAGTGCCAGGCTAGGTAGCTGTGATATATGCGTAATAGACGTCTAGACCTGTGGTTAATATATGTTAACGAGATGCAGAGTTAGGGACAAAGAGATATGCAAATGAGATGACGTCATGGAAACTTTAGCCGGCGGGTCAAGCGTGCCCTAGGCCGTGAATAAACCATTCAGTATCCAGAAGTCAAAGTGTTCAGACGTCGTACTTTCACAGTAGCGACAAATATCAATATTCGAAAGGCATTGGTTTGACTCTGCCGGGGGTTAAACCCCCATCATCCCGCACGGGTAGTCAACCAACGCGCTTACTATCCGGCAATTCCTTTCAGTCTGGTGTTTGTTTTTATGTTTTGAGCACATTGCATTGAATTGTAGCAGTCTTTATCCAGCGTAGTGTAGGTATAATGGCTAATGTGGGTCAATTATAGGATCACAGATCCTCACGATGCCATTAACGAAGACAGATGAACAGTAGTGCGTGACCTAATTCCAAAATAACTAGCTCAGGGTGAACTGAATGTGCAGTGCATCAGCCATGTTCCCAGCTGTTGATCGTAGAGGGGGGTGAACAGTTAGTTAGACATGACTGTGTAGTGCATCAGCCATGCTCCCAGCTGTTGATCGTAGAGGGGGTTGAACAGTTAGTTAGACATGACTGTGAAGTGCATCAGCCATGTTCCCAGCTGTTGATAGTAGCAGGGCGTGAACAGTTAGTTAGACATGACTGTGCAGTGCATCAGCCATGTTCCCTGCTGTTGATCGTAGAGGGGGGTGAACAGTTAGTTAGACGTGACTGTGTAGTGCATCAGCCATGTTCCCAGCTGTTGATCGTAGAGGGGGGGTGAACAGTTAGTTAGACATGACTGTGCAGTGCATCAGCCATGTTCCGAGCTGTTGATCGTAGAGGGAGGTGAACAGTTATTTAGACGTGACTGTGCAGTGCATCAGCCATGTTACAGCTGTTGATCATAGAGGGGGGGTGAACAGGTAGTTAGACGTGACTGTGCAGTGCATCAGCCATGTTACAGCTGTTGATCGTAGAGGGGGGTGAACAGTTAGTTAGACGTGACTGTGCAGTGCATCAGCCATGTTCCCAGCTGTTGATAGTACCGGGGCGTGAACAGTTAGTTAGACATGACTGTGTAGTGTATCAGCCATGCTCCCAGCTGTTGATCATAGAGGGGGCGTGAACAGTTAGTTAGACGTGACTGTGCAGTGCATCAGCCATGTTCCCAGCTGTTGATCGTAGAGGGGGTGTGAACAGTTAGTTAGACATGACTGTGCAGTGCATCAGCCATGCTCCCAGCTGTTGATCGTAGAGGGGGCGTGAACAGTTAGTTAGACGTGACTGTGCAGTGCATCAGCCATGTTCCCAGCTGTTGATCGTAGAGGGGGCGTGAACAGTTAGTTAGATGTGACTGTGCAGTGCATCAGCCATGTTCCCAGCTGTTGATCGTAGAGGGGGGTGAACAGTTAGTTAGACGTGACTGTGCAGTGCATCAGCCATGTTCCCAGCTGTTGATCGTAGAGGGGGCGTGAACAGTTAGTTAGACGTGACTGTGCAGGGCATCAGCCATGTTCCCAGCTGTTGATCGTAGAGGGGGGTGAACAGTTAGTTAGACGTGACTGTGCAGTGCATCAGCCATGTTCCCAGCTGTTGATCGTAGAGGGGGGTGAACAGTTAGTTAGACGTGACTGTGTCAAGCAGCGTTCCGAATTAATCTCATCGTCCGCCTCATCGAGCTATAAATAGACCACCCTCCCAGGGTCCCCTGCCTGGTGATGCATAATGAGTCGTTTATCTCCTGCGCAGGAAGGGGTGTTCCTGAACGCTACAGAGATAACATTGGTGGCATCCAACAGAGCGGCTCCAGTAAGCCTCCTTTTGAGCCGACATTACATGTGGCATTAAAATATTGCAAGAAATGGGACATTCTGCATAGAGTGGGATTCGAACCCACATTTATTCCATTTAGGGGTTAGGATTCTGAGCGTTAGTGATGCAATGGACCTATCTACCCATGCCTGGGTGTGTGGCTGGTTACTCACTACACTAGTTCCGCTGGAATCACAAGGCACATGCATGCAGCTACACATATCTAAGGAGCACACGTCCATTGCATACACAGGGCAGGTTCATCTCCAGGCAGTGTTTAACATATGCAATATTCGGGTCATGGCACCAGTGACATGGGAGGCATACATGGCCAGGGCACTCTGCATAGCGGGACTAAAACCCAGCGTCCTAACCATTAACATATCTAGGCTTCGATGCAATCAACCTACCCACGCCTACCTGTGTATGCAGCATATCACATGGAGAGGTGAGTGAAACCTAGTTCCATTACATAATTGGCTTCATCGCCTTCAGCCAAACAACTGCATTTCTATATTTTACATCTGCAGATCAGCGCTAACAAAGCCAACATTCATAGACGGCTTTCTCGCATGTCCTAAGCTCCAAGCCACCTATAAACATAGGTCATGACCTTTGAACTGAAGGGCAACCGTGCTGACGTCACACATGCTGGCCTGCTCTGACTGACCACTCTGTGGCTGGGACATCTACACTGTGTGCGCATGCTTAAGGACATGACATGCGTATTTGTAATCACGAACAAACATGGCTGGGCACAGACATTCTTTCCAAGAGGGATGATTTCAAACATTGAATTGCCACCGTCGAGCCACAAGCAGACCAGGGGGCCGGTAGTAATTTGGTGCAGTTAAACAGTATCCATTTACATATGAAATAAAGCACTATCTACATATAGAAAACTGTATATGTAGAACATTATCTACCTAGAACATGATATATATCTCGCTGTATATAGAGAACACTGTATTTAGAACGCTGCCTAAATAAAACGTTATCTGTATATACAACACTATCTATATATAGAATATTGTCCTTAGAATAAGCAGTATCTATATATATATATACTATATATATATAGGATTGTCTATATATAGAACAATATCTATGTATAGGACACTATCTATATAGAGAACAGTTTCTATGTATAGAGAACATTATCTATATATATATATATATATAGAACATTCTCTGTCTATATACACAAGTGGATATCCGCATCATTTCCGTTTCGTTCTGCATCCGCTTTGGTTTAGCTCTAATTATGATGTTTTATTCAGGAGGGTTTAACGTGGACAAAAGACTGGGCCATGTTTGTAGGCTTCTGAATCATGCCATGGGATACCATTCAATGTCGTAGCCTACCATTATGAATAAATAAAAAAGTCCTAAATAGTAATTACAATTTTACTTCATTTGTATCGCCAATAGATGATTTCTACGGAACATTACCACTCAGCTGAAACTCGGGTTGTGGGTAAACTTGTTAAGAGAGTATTTATTATGTTTGTACTAAGTTAGCATTTAATGCAATGATTACTAAACCTTCCCATGCATAAATAGACAACATGAATACAATAAGAACGTCACTATCAGTTTGTGACATCGTCTTGATGTTGTCTTCTCACCTCTTCCTGTACCAGCCTTGTTTTCTTCTCCCTTTCACTCCGCCTTGCAAGATGGTCTTAGCCAGACATGGATGGGAAATACGGCCATACAGTTTGCATATCTTTGCGATTGTTAGGAAATGTGTGTGTGTGGATCTTGGGACATACTTCTTCACTGGTAACATGGTCTCTGTAGGACATGTCTAGTATCTTGTGGGAGCACCTCATTTCCATGATTTGTATTCTCATTAGAGAGTACAGGAAGATGTGACAAGGAAGCTCAGAGAAATATTCTTGTCAATCCAACTTGGTTTCGGCCTTGTCAATGCTGCTGTTGTCCGTGCTATCTGAGAGAGTGTTTCAGGTTTGGAACTCTCATCAATTATAACTGAGGTATTTGAAGCTTCTGACTGTCACAAGCCTCCGTCCATTCACTTTGATCTCTGTGTTGATGCCACTGGTGTTGTTTGTCATCAGCCTGGTCTTCTAAGCACTCATCTCTATGCTGTAGGCTCTTAAGGCTATATGAAGATGCTCAACTATATTTGGCAGTTCTTCTTCTTCTTCTTCTTCTTCTTCTGCTAAATCACCAATGTAGTCAACAAATTGGAGGTTGGTGATTGTTCTATTCCAATGCTGACAGTGCCTTCATGATCTTCTAAGGACTCTGTCCTGATCTAGTCCAGAAGGAAATTGTTCTGGATTTTTCCCATTTGCTAACATTAGTTTAATTGTTATTTACATTACACCAAACCGGAAGTAAATTAACCTGCTCTTAGCCGAGACAGGAAGTTAAAAAAGACGAACTCTACAAATGGCACTTCAAAGACAGGTGAAAAATTGTCATAATAACCCATCAAATAAATAAATATTTGTACTCCCATTCTATGCGATATTAATAATAATGACACACCATGATAATCACTCTGTCCAAAATTTATATTTTCGATTTTTACGAAGATTTGAAGTAAATCCACAACTACAGGCTGACTCGGAAGATTTCCTTCGTGGGCGGCCAGTCGGGCTTGTGCTCCATCTAGATTTGAGATCGATATTGCCGGGAACACAAGCAGAGGATCATATTGAGCTCATATAAATGCATGGCGCTCTCCAAAAGATCCAAGATGGCAGCCACCACAATAGAGAGAGGAGGGCAGGCTGAAAGCTCGGCCACCAAGCGGCAGTACGAGGTACTTGCTGGCCAACACGCAACTGTCGGGCGGAAGCTGAGGCTTGACAGTGTTTTATGTCATTCACTCAGTCCAGTATATCAATTCTGAATCAACAAGAAATCGGTAGACGAAAGAAAAGAACTAGGCCCATATGTTAGGAGAGAATTGATTAATGCACACACAAATCCCAAGCAAATGTATCCCAACATTTGAATCTACACACAAAATAATACTATCTATTATAGAACTTACCCCAGGTGCAAAGTGTGCTGATCGCTCCTGGGTGGATCTACTAATGTTTGGGCATCGGCTAATATAATAACATTGAAAGTAAACTACAAATACCGTTAACAACGCCCAAACAGGGGCGGAGCTTCCATATATGTATCTACGCAGTGTGAAAGTACAACGTCTGAACACTTTGACTTCTGGTTACTGAATGGTTTATTCACGGCGTAGGGCACGCTTGACCCGCCGGCTAAACTTTCCATGACGTCATCTCATTTGCATATCTCTTTGTCCCCAACTCTGCATATCGTTAACATATATTACCCACAGGTCTAGACGTCTATTACTCATATATCACATCCCCCCCTCAAAGTATTTCTGAAACATGAAATGTTACAAAATAACAATGAAGAAACACAATATACAATATCAAATATATGTGCACTTAACTTGCAAATGTCTAAGTGCACAATGCACTTAAGTCCTCACACTCTGGCCGTAATGCCTGATATCTCATATTGTCCATATGTAACAACAGTAAACACAAAAGCTGAAATAAACTTAACTGTACATGCACATGTTAATCCTGCAACCGTCGGAAGCACACTGACCTACTATAGATCTAACCTGCTCGCCGGCCTTATCAGCCGACCTGACCTACTTAGATTAACCATACTGTTTACATTCGGTGTTGACGCTGACCCAGATTGCGTCTGCATGACTAATTTGGGCCGCCCCTCCACCGGCGCTCCAATAATTTGCACTCGGTTACGGTATAACATGTTGCCTGACTCATTTAAAATCTGATATTCTCTCCCGGACACCCCAGTCCGTCCCAAAATAACACCTTTTTTCCATTCCCCAGCATTATTTTTGTACTTTATCTTATCTCCAACTTTCATGGGCTTGTGCGCCTTACCACACTTCCGGTCATGAAACGCTTTCTGACTACCCTGCCGCTGAGCTGTCTGCCTTTTCTTAGGATCCTGCGTTTCAGGCACCAAAATAGCCTCTGCCTCTCAACCTTCTGCTCATGAGCAACTGCGCTGGAGATATGTTCAGGACAGGCAACGGAGTATTGCGATAATTCAGCAATGCTAACTGAAAATCAGCTCCAGTTTTCTCACACTTCTTTAACATGTCCTTAACTGTTTGTGCGAACCGTTCAACCTGACCGTTGCTACGCGGATACTGTGGACTGGAATACACGGCCTTGAACCCGTAATGCAGTGCAAACTCCCTGTACTCATGGCTCTTGAACTGCGGACCGTTATCCGACACTACCTGACTAGGAATACCGTGCCTTGCAAAGTTGTCTTTTAACGCTTCAATAACAGTGACAGACGACGTATCGCCCAAAAGCGTTACCTCTGGAAACTTGGTGTAGTAATCTACAGTGATGAGGTAATTATTATGATTTAACTCAAATAAATCGGCCCCCACTTTGTCATATGGCTGACAGGCGATCGGGTGGTTTATCAATGGCTCGTTATGCACATTTTTTCGGTTGTTTTGAAAAGTGTCACACCGACTGACTTTATCCTCGATTTGCTTGTTAATATTTGGCCAAAACATACAGTCCCGCGCCAACTGCTTGGACTTAGTCATCCCCAAATGCGTCTCATGCAATGCCTCTATCATTTCACCACGAAGAGCTGGAGGAACCACCACCCGATTGCCGTTCATTACAAGATTATTTTCAACTGTCAACTCATGCTTGTACGGAATGTACTGTCTCAGACACGGTGGTGTCTATATACGTGTAGTGTCCCACCCATCTTCAATGTGTGAGATCAACATAGACATAGATACATCTTTTTCATACTCAGCTACAATTTTAGTCAACAGACTCGACGACTGCACGTCCACTGCAGCAACGCAGAACGTGTCATCGAACAGGCTATCATGACCTACTTTGGCGGTATGCGCCCTGGACAACGTGTCTGCAAAAAACATCAAAGAGCCCTTCACATGACATAACTGAATATTGTAATTCTGCAATCGCATTCGCATTCTTTGCATCTTAGCCGACAGCTTGTGTATTTTTTTTTGCATTATGGCTACCAACGGCTTGTGGTCTGTCTGAATTTGAACTTCCTTGCCAAATATATACTCATGAAACCGTTGGCATCCGAAACATATGGCAAGCATTTCTTTTTCAATAGTGGCATATCCACACTGCGCCACATTAAGCGCACAAGATGCGAGTGCGATTGGTTTACCATCTTGCATCAACACGGCTCCCAAACCTGACTGACAAGCATCTACCTGAATTACAATAGGCTTCTTAACATTGTAATATGTCAATACAGGAGCAGTTCTTAACTTCTCTTTCAATTTATCGAACGCACCTTGCTGTTCGGCTTGCCAGTGCCACGCCACGTCCTTGGCTAGGAGCGTGCGTAGTGGTTTAGCTATCTCGGACATGTTGGGTATGAACTTGTGTACATATCCAACCATGCCCAGGAACCTTTGGACGCTTTGTTTGTCACGCGGCTCTGGCATGTCTACTATGGCTTGTATTCTGTCTGGATCAGGCTTTACACCCTGCTGGGTAAGTTGATGACCTACATACTTTACTGTAGTTTTACATAGCAACGATTTAGCATCATTTAATTTAAGATTAACCGACCTAGCTCGGTCCAACACAGCACGGAGCCGCTCGTTATGTTCCTCAACCGTTGACCCATATACCAAAATATCGTCCGTGACTATCCCGATACCGGGTATGTCGCCCATGACACGGTGCATCTCCTGAATAAAAATGTCCCCCGCTGTTTTGATGCCAAAAGGCAAGCGTGTGTACCTGTATCGGCCCCACGGAGTATTGAACGTGCACAAACGTGAACTTTCCTCATCCAATTCTATCTGCCAATACCCTGTTTTCGCATCCAAAACTGAAAAATACTTAGCATCAGCTGTTTTGGCAATAATCTCATCAATAGTTTTGGTTGGGAATGGCCCTCTTTTTATCGCTTTGTTTAACTTAGTCGGATCCAGACAGATTCTAATTTTATTTGTTTTTTTTACGATCGTGATAGAATTAACCCACTCAGTAGGCTCATCCTGTTCCACTATGACACCTAACTCTACCATACGATCAAGCTCACTGCGTACTTTACTCTGAATTGCAAACGGAATCCGTCTAGGCGGATCTATGACAGGTTGAATAGACTTATCGACATGAATGATAGCCTTTGCTTTGATCAACCCCAAACCCTGAAATACGTCTTTGTATTCGCTTACCAGCTTCTCCCGAGCCTGCTCCTACAGACCTTCCCGAAGTGCCCGATCTTCTTACAGGCAATGCACGCCTTTCCTTTCGCTGGGCAGACTCCCCGGCGGTGCTCATATCCACAGTTCTGGCAG